>BMAC01000125.1:1380892-1397852 GCA_014905375.1 Phtheirospermum japonicum | reverse complement strand
CGCAATGCCTAATCCGCTCCTTAAATCTTTTCTTTTTGCGAAGATTTCTTGCAGAAATTGATGGATTTGTTCTTCTTTTTTTTCGAAATCATTTTTGGATTTTTGGAATATGAGTTGCCTAATCTCGAATGGCAAGGATTTTTATTTGTTGCTGTGGGAAAAAGAAGGTTCTTACTGGGTCGAGCGAGGGAATTTGGTTCAAGAAAGGATTTTGGTTCTAGTGGAATTTGGTTCTTACTTTTTTCTTCTGTAAGAAGGTTTTTTTGTTTCTCTCAACTCATTTTAAAAGAAGCTCATTTTTCATTTCTAACCTTCTTTTGTCCATTAAAAGATAATGCTTTTCAGCATCAAGTTTTGATGGACCAAGATTGGTATAGTTTTGTAAATAAATCTTACAACCAAAATCAATTGTGAAATTAGTTGGGAAAGTTTTGTAAGCATAATCCAGTGCTTCATTGAGTTCATAAAACCCATAGTAAACTGGATTTGGAATATTAATATAATTTCTTTCATTTTCCTAGTCTTTGAAAACTCCTATTTCTTGACCGTGGATTATCAACGAAATACTGGAACTTGGTTTTATTTGAAAAACACCACTCTAGCGCATTTAAACTCCTGTGTAACTGACCATTATCATTTCGATTATGAAAAAGATTGTCCAACAGTATTTGGTGATCATTTGCAAGTTTATTACCTTGTAAGCTCCGGAAAGGATAATTACTCCGACTGAGTATTACATTTCCAAATCGGTAGTGGGTGAAGTCCATCTGCATTTTCAACACATCGTTAGTAATATCAGAATTATTTGTATTTTGTAAAGGAATATTATTTGTATAAATATTCTTTGTATGATTATTTATTGTTCTTGAAACTGAAAATCGTTTGTTTAAAGGGGTTTATTAATTGTATCAAGAAACTGAATAATAATTTTTATCAAATATTTTCCTGAAAAATATTTAGGGGTTTTATTAATATTTTGTTTTTGAAAACTTTTGTTCCTTTTGTTAAGAATTTTAAAATCATAACTATTTTTCAAAGTGTTTGGTGGGGTAAGATTCCCACTTTCTATCTTGTCAAAACAACTTAAAGGAATTCCTTTTGTAAATGTGGGTACGTGATATCTCCAATAATACCCATATGGTGCTTATTTTCAGTCCGAATACTAATGTGTTTTCTGACTTAGCATTAGAGTTAGAATCAAGAAAGTCATCATGTTGTAGTGGAGCACTGTCAGAAGAAAGCCTTGGTTGCGAGTCAGATCTACAATTAGTCTCAGAAAAATCAGCAAATAAGTTAAAAATTTTATGTGTAATTTCTTTATCTGATTGTAGCTCGTGAAGCTTGCAGTATTCTGTAGTATGACCTGTCTTATGATATTTTGAAAACTCAGTATTTTTATGCCATTTTTTTATTAGAATATTTTTGTTTTGGTTTTCTGTAATACTCTTTTCTAGAATGTTTCTTTTTGTCGAATCTATTTTGCTTTGTAGTTTTTTTGTAATTTCTTAGGTATTTAGAAGGATATTTATTAGAGTCTATATTAAATTGTTGACGAAAAGTTCTTAATTTCAATTTTGATTCTTCTAATTCCCACTCGAGACATTTTTTGAGTTTTAAATCATGACATATTTTTAATTCTTCTTTTTGGGCAATACTAACTAATTGACCATAAGTAATATTATTATAAGGTATTATCTGTTTACCACATATTTCTATAATCCTATTTCTGATATTTTCACTTAAGAGTGTAGGTAACCCTGCTAAGAATTTTTCTTTCCAAAAGTGTTGATTACAATATTCTCCTAACACGACTCTAGTGAAAAAAGTATTTTTATAATTTTGAAAATTGTCAAGTTTTCTACATCTTATATTTGAAAATAATTCAGTATTTTTATCTTTTAAATGAGAAGGGTTTCCTAGAAAATACAAAGAAATTGTTATAATTAACCTGGAGACTGCATCTTGCTGTATATTATCTTCTTCGTCTAATTTTGGGAAATCATCTTCATTAGTTTTTATAGCATCAAGTATTTCTTCATGTTGTTGATCTGTGAGATAATAGTCCCACCAATCTTTTAACTGACCGGAAAACCCTGCTATAAGGATTTTTGCTATAGCTCTATCTTGTATTACACTTTTGGTTTTATAAGTACTCGCCATTGTCATTTGTTTTAAAACACTTAAGACTTCATATTCTGATTTACTATCAATATTCCAATCATAAACAAGAGAGGCATTAGGAGAGGCATTAGGATGTGATTGGAAACATAACTTATCTATTCTTAAATCTGGGAAGGGATATTGTTTTTTCTCAAAAGTCTTATTTATTTTATTAGTTGGTTTTTGGAATTGTTTAAACTTTCTTTTAGAATCTTGACTTAATATATTTAGTTTATTGGACGCAGAGATGTGAGTATCTGGGGCTATTAGGTTACTAGAGCTGTTAGGCATAAATCCCACCTTACTAATTTGATCTTGGATAGTTTTTATAAATTCAGTTTTATTATCTTGTATATCTTTGACACTTTTACTGGACACTTGATAGGGTTTAAAAACTGGATTTTTGTAGAAGAATCAATTGATATAACTGTTTGATACAACTGTTTGATTTTGAAAATATTTTTCTATTCTATCTAGTTGTTTTCTAAAGAGTTTAAATGAATATTAGTGTAATTATTTTGATCGATTAACACTCTTAGAGAATCTTTCTAGATCCATTGATGGGTTCCACTCGGGTATTTTATTTCGAAAAGTAATAGGATTTGCGTATTTTTTAAAAGGATATTTTATATAATTTTTAGAAGCATACGTTTCAAACCAATAAAAAACAAAATATGAATCTTATGATCTTCTAAAAACTTATAGAAAGTTTCTTTAATACTTTGTTTATTTTTTGAAAAGTTTTTGAAGAACCAAGTTCTTTTTTCTAAATTATGCTTTGCATGAAATTCATCACGTAAGGACTTTTTATCAATTCTGAATTTTTTTTGTAAAGTATTTAATTTTTCTGGATAATTTGAAGAAAAAGCCAGATTAGTAATATTCATATCTAATATGTTGAGACCTTCATGTATTACTTCAGGTATCTCTACAGGGTCATCTATCTTTTAAGGAGATGAACTTGTTAGATCTGAAGAGATTAGATTTTCTATTTGGTCATCTTCAATAATTTCAGCTTTGTATACTTTCTTTAGCTTCTTTATTATATAATTCAAACTCTTTGTTTCTATCTTTTTTAGAATCCTTTTTACTTTCTTTACTTCTATTTTTAATGATAGAGTTTTTACGAAAAGGATATTTTATTGAATTATTAGGAGTATAATAGTATTCAAACCATGTGAAAAATAAAATATTTGTTTGAAATTCATTTAGAAATTCTTAGAATTTCTCTTTAATTATTTGTTTATCATCAGAGAAATTTTTAAAATACCATATTCTTCTTTCTAAATTATAATCAGCATTAAAATCTTCTTTTAATAGTTTTTTATCAGCTTTAAATTCTATTTCTATAAAGTTCTTTTTCCTGTAACCTACATTCCTAGCCAAGTCTTCGGAGGCTGTGGAAGCAGAGTTAGAAGAAGTCGATCTACAGTAAAAGGAATCCATTTCCAAGAAGTTTTAAGGTTTCGAAGAGTAAATTCTTGCTACAAACCTGAGAAATACGACTGCCTACCACTCTCGAGGACTTACTATGATTCAGGGAACACACTCACAAAAATCTATTTTCGCAAAACTTAAAACTATCAGATCAAGACCACTTTTCCTATATCACCACCCTCTCTGGCTCTGATACCAGGGGGCGACCTGGGACCAGCAGGGGGAATAGGAAACAGAGAAGAAGATCTAATATAGATCTAGTTGATAAAGCAGATATCAAATTATAAATACAAAAGTATAAGAAAGAAGATGGTTAGTGTTAGATAAACAATGGGGCTTGAACCACCATATAAAATATATTAAAAAATTATGGGGCTTAAGCCACCATATAAAATTGCAGAAATCAAATAAATTATGGGGTTGTTAATAAGAGCAGAATTTAAATAGTACAGGGCGATCAAGCCAACCATGCAAAACGGAATTTCAATGCGGAATTTAAATACTTTTAATCATATATATATCGTCTTAGTTATTGGCGGTAGTCCGCCAGAGGTCAAGCAATATATATATATATATATATATATATATATATATATATATATATATATATATATATATATATATATATATATATATATATATATATATATATATGATTGGGTTCAAATGAGAACCCCCGTCATTATATGTGAACCTAGGGACTAATCCTGGACTTAGATCTAATATTGCACTGTGCAATTATATGTCCAGGTTTATTGTGCTTTTTATACAGTACTGTAGTGCTAAAATCAGTCCAATTTTTTTAAATTTAATTATATATATATATTTTTTACGTTTTAAAACATGCAATTTGTATCTTAAATTGTAGATCTTGAGAATGTGATTAATTTGATATATATTTCATTCAAAACGAATAAAATTTGAAAAAGTTATGGTTTGTTGAAGATTTGAGTTTCATTTCAAAATTTTTGAATTTGCAGTTTATAGACGAAATTTGCGATACTTTTTGTATACAATCGTAGTGTTTTTTTCTTAATCTATTGTGCTTTCTAAAGAACAATGTAGTGCTCTTTGTAAACGTTGATATATGTCCAAAATACCATTTTTAATTAATTAATGCATTTTTTACATTATTACCATGCTGACATGTCATGATCTCAACCATCAAGATTATCCAATCTAATGGTCAAGATGAGTCCCTAGGTTCACATATAATGACGGGTTCTCATTTGAACCCAACACTATATATATATATATATATATATATATATATATATATATATATATATATATATATATATATATATATATATATATATGGGGTATATGCTCCCATAAATAAAATTAATGACAAAATCTAAAGAGTATAACGGTACTAAAATGAACCTTTAATTATGTAGAACTTGGTTTACAATTAATCTTCACTTCTTAAGAGTTTTAGTGAAGAACATTAATTAAACTAGCATCTACGCAACAATTCTCGGTGTTTGAAAGTTTGGAAATCAGATTTCCATAAGTGGAAACATTTGTGGAATTTAATGTGAAGGTGATGTGAAAGGGGATGGAGAAAAAGGAAAGAAAAGGAGAGGAATGGAGAGAAAAGTTGAAGTGGAGAGGAAAGAAGTGTTGTGGTGTTTATGTTTTTTTTTTCTTCAAGTTCCTCTTTTCTCCGGGTTGTAAGGTTGTATTTGTAGGAGTTACTAGGGTTGTTTTGATATTTTTTGAAAAGTAGTGGAGGGTTTTTTTGGTTATTTTGTGAGAGGTATTTTGGTCATTTTCTTTTTCCCCCTTTTTAATCCTATACTGTTACAGTACAAAATAAAATTACAAAATCATTACAAAAGTTTAAAGCAAAACTACTAATCTAATGACTCGAGATCTTCATCTTCATATGTGTCATATTCAACCTCTCTAATTATGTCTGAAATTTGTTCCATAGCATTTTCATCTTCATTGTACTTGTACCAATCTACGCATCATTCACAGCGAGTATTTGTATTTGTTGGGATATAAAATGGTTCATTGCTCAATGGGTCTTGTACTCTATCTTCTTTTATATATATCTTACTAGTTTAACACCCGTGTATTACACGGGATTCATAAAAAACTAAATATAAAAAGTATTTATGTAAATTACAAAGTTGTAAATTTAAAATAAATAATTGAAAGGATGCGTTTTCAACCCGTGCCATATTCAATTTATTAATTATTACAACTATTAATTAATATTATATTTTAATATTTAGATTAAATTCACTAATAGTTGTATTACATACTTATAAGAATTTAAAAGATGTCACATTCTCAACCTGACTCTAATATATATAAATTAATTATTATTAATTCATTTTATATTTTTATATTTAGATTAAATTTGTTAATAATTATATTTACATACTTTAAAATTTTCAAAAGGTGTCATACTCTCAAACCTTCTCGCATCGTGTCATTGTCTATAAATATTAATTAACTATCATTATATAATTTTATTTTTTATATTTAGATTGAATTCATTACTAATATTTAGTTACATAATCCAATTATTGCAAAAATATCATAAGTTACCTATACAGAATATTTAAAATTTTAACAATAAAGTATTTTAAATTTCTCCTGAATTGATTGGACAAAGATTCGAGCCAGCAAAACATGTCATTTTCCTTGAATAAGAAGTAGGAGTCCGAACAAATACGACTCTTCCTTACAACAACAAATACTCACAAGAATGCACGAGTAGAAGACGACACCAAATACATAGATGGAGACCCAAAATGATAGCGGATGATCTGGGTGAAAAAATGGGAATACAAAATTACAATGGCCTATGTCATCTTATATATCAAAATCACATATATAAGATATATATAAAAGAAGATAGAGTACAAGACCCATTGAGCAATGAACCATTTTATATCCCAACAAATATAAATACTCGCTGTGAAGGATGCGTAGATTGGTATATTCGTTTCAGACATAATTAGAGAGGTTGTATATGACACATATGAAGTTGAAGATCTCGAGTCGTTAGATTAGTTATATTCGTTTTAAACTTTAGTAATGATTTTATAGTTGTAATAAATTTTGTACTGTAATAGTTTAAAAAAACACAAAAATGACCAAAATACCCCTCCACCCCCTTTCGAAAAATACCCAAAATAACCACAGTCACTCCTATATGTACACCACCATCAAGCACAACTAAAAGAAAAAACCTTCACAACCTTGAATCAACAGCACAAGCTTCATAACAAATCTTTCCTCTCCTTTTCCCATCAACTTTTCTCTCCCATCAACTTTCCTTCTTATCACCTTTCACTCAAAGTCCACCAAGGTTTCCAATAATGGAAGTCTAAATTCAACCTTATAAACACCAAAGATTGTTACATAGCATTTGAAATTCTAAGTAGATGGTAGTTAGTTCACATTCTTCACTAAAAATTCTTAAGAAGTGAAGATGGTAGTTTAGTTCATGTTCTTCACTTTTCCTATATCACCACCCTCTGGTATCAGCGTCACAGGGGTGGTGATATAGGAAATGTGATTTTCATCTAAGAGTTTTAAGTTTGCGGAAATAAATTCTTGTGAGTGTGTTCCCCGAGTCAAAGTAAGTCCTCAGAGTGATAGGCAACCGTAATTCTCAGGTTTGTAGCAAATATTTAACTTTCAAAACCTAATTCTTTTTGGAAATGGATTCCTTTTACTGTAGATCTACTTCTTCTAACTCTGCATCCACAGCCTCCGAAGAATTGGCTAGAAAGATAGTTTACAGAAAAAAAAACTTTATAGAAATAGAATTTAAAGCTGATAAAAAATTATTAAAAGAAATTTTTAATGCTGATTATAATTTAGAATGAAGAATATGGTATTTCAAAAATTTCTCTGATGATAAACAAACAATTAAAGAGAAATTCTGAAAATTTCTAAAAGAATTCCAAACAAATATTTTGTTTTTCACATGGTTTGGATACTATTATGCTCCTAATAATTCAATAAAATATCCTTTTCGTAAAAAATCTATCATTAAAAATTATAAATACTTATAATATTCATTTTCAAAGTAAAATTACTCTAAACTTTGATACTAAAATGTCTTATGCATGCAGATGGATCCTCACATTTACAAAATGGGAGATGTAACTCTTCAAAGATTTTATAAGACCGATCGGTCCTACTGCCACTATCATGGTGAGAAATTAACAAAAGATCATAAGGGTTTACTTGACAATTTACTCGAAAGTAAAACCCATTATGACAAAACAAAGTGCTTAAAAGCACTATGTTGGTATTTTAAAAATAAAATCAAATTCAGGTACTTTTTTGTTTTAAGGGGAAAACAACAAGGGATATTTAACTCCCAAAATATTGATAAAATGATTGATACCCCATATTCAGAATACCAAAGATATTTTGAGATAGGAGAAGCTCTAGAATTTGCTCACCAAACCCTATGACTAGCCTTTAATATAGATAACAATATCATAGATCAATCCCCTCCAAAAAATTTTAAGGCTGATATTGACAACCATTTCTTGACTATCGAAAAAAGAAAGCTCGAAATAAGGTGTGAAATGCTTACAAAAGAAGTTGAAGAGCTTAATATATGGTCAAGAAGGAATAGAGAAAAAACCAACCCTAAAAACTTGCCACCAAATTCTGATACCAGTCCCGTACGAGTTTTCTTTCATCCCCACCAACAACTCAAGATCTTACCAAAAGAAATAAGAAGAGACATTCTTTTCATAGCCAGAAAAAACTTTGAAGAAAAAGAAAGAAGAATTCATGAGATGCTCCAAATGATCAKAAAAAAYTAGTTAATTATCAAGGGATTAAAAATCTCTCATAGTTACAGTCATCATCAAACCAGAACGTGCCGACAAGATTGTCCAATAAAGTATAGAGAGGGATGTTCTTGTACAATTCTCTATAAAATACCTAGATGTGGGATAGACTTCGAAACATTTTCGAAATATTACCCACAATGGATACTATTCGAAGGAGAACAATTTGCAACCCATACACTTTTAGACTTCGAGTTAATCGATACTATCCTCTTCAGAACAAATGATGAACTACTACAAAAGTGTTGCCTAGGAGAAAAAATAAAACTCATTGTAAAAAAATATCGATCTTTGTATCAAAGCCAATTCTTCTCTCAACAAGCCTGGGTAATGATGGCAATCATATCAAAGGCTCCAGAATGGGTTTGGCACAGTCTTGAGCCAGGCATGCATCTCATTTTCCTTGAAAGTATAAAAGCAAGCCACTTCGACCGCTTCAAACCCCGCGAACTCAACTACAAGATAGATTGTGAGTCCTAACCCAGTGATCAAATCAGACTTTGGAGAAAAGAAGCACTTGCTAACGATCTCTATGAAAAAGAGAGTCTTGAAAATGGCCGACAGGATAATCGTCTTATCTTCCAAAACAAAATATATAAGATCTATGCCAAGGATACTGATGTAAAGAGAAAAGAAATCCCTTTTTTTTTTTATCCCAATAGGCGCATACACAATGTATAGTACAACGGTAGGATGGATGAAATTCGGGGGAGATGAAGACGTAGACCAACAGTTTATAGGAAGATATGACCCACTTTGGGAAAGGGAAGAGGAACGAGGCTTTGAAAAAGAAGAGGAAGAATACATATAAAATGTAGAATAAGTGTTTTAGAATTTGTCATAAAAATAATAAATAAATAATAATATTAGTTCAACGGTACAAGACTGAAGAAATGAAAGAACTAGCAAGACGACTTAAAAGAGACTATCTTGGTTGAAATTAGACGAAACCGAACATGAGACAGATGAATATGAAGACTTCGGGACATTAGACTAGTAATATTTATTTATTTTGTAATAATTTTGAGTAAAATTTGTAATTTTATTTTTACTGTGATAGTTTAAGATAAAAAAAAGTCCAAAATACCTCTCCACTTACTTTCAAAGAATACTCAAAATATCCCAGCCACTCCTATATAAAAACTTTGAAACAACCTTAGAAAAAAAATAAGCTTTCATAACCATAAAACACCAACACAAAACTTTCTACCTATACCTCTCCTTTTCTCTCCTTTCTTTCAAATCAACTTTCCCCTTTAAACATCACTTCAAACTCCACAAACTTTCCAAAGTAGAACTTGGAAAGTAGAACTTGGAAAGTTTGTGGAGTTTGAAGTGATGTTTAAAGGGGAAAGTTTATTTGAAAGAAAGGAGAGAAAATGAGAGGTATGGGAAGAAAGTTTTGTGTTGGTGTTTTATGGTTATGAAAGCTTATTTTTTCTCTAATGTTGTTTCAAGGTTTTTATATATGAGTGGCTGGGATATTTTGAGTATTCTTTGAAAGTAAGTGGAGAGGTATTTTGGACTTTTTTTATCTTAAACTATTACAGTAAAAATAAAATTACAAACTTTACTCAAAATTATTACAAAATAAATAAATATTACTAGTCTAATGTCTCGAAGTCTTCATATTCACCTGTCTCATGTTCGGTTTCGTCTAATTTCAACCAAGATAGTCTCTTTTAAGTCGTCTTGCTAGTTCTTTCATTTCTTCAGTCTTGTACCGTTGAACTAATATTATTATTTATTTATTATTTTTATGACAAATTCTAAAACACTTATTCTACATTTTATATGTATTCTTCCTCTTCTTTTTCAAAGCCTCGTTCCTCTTCCCTTTCCCAAAGTGGGTCATATCTTCCTATAAACTGTTGGTCCACGTCTTCATCTCCCCCGAATTTCATCCATCCTACCGCTGTACTATCCATTGTGTATGCGCCTATTGGGATAAAAAAAGGGATTTCTTTTCTCTTTACGTCAGTATCCTTGGCGTAGATCTTATATATTTTGTTTTGGAAGATAAGTCGATTATCCTGTCGGCCATTTTCAAGACTCTCTTTTTCATAGAGATCGTTAGCAAGTGCTTTTTTTCTCCAAAGTCTGATTTGATCACTGGGTTAGGACTCACAATCTATCTTGTAGTTGAGTTCGCGGGGTTTGAAGCGGTCGAAGTGTCTTGCTTTTATACTTTCAAGGAAAATGAGATGCATGCCTGGTTCAAGACTGTGCCAAACCCATTCTGGAGCCTTTGATATGATTGCCATCATTACCCAGGCTTGTTGAGGGAAGAATTGGCTTTGATACAAAGATCGATATTTTTTTACAATGAGTTTTATTTTTTCTCCTAGGAAACACTTTTCTAGTAGTTCATCATTTGTTCTGAAGAGGATAGTATCAATTAACTCGAAGTCTAAAAGTGTATGGGTTGCAAATTGTTCTCCTTCGAATAGTATCCATTGTGGGTAACATTTCGAAAATGTTTCGAAGTCTATCCCACATCTAGGTATTTTATAGAGAATTGTACAAGAACATCCCTCTCTATACTTTATTGGACAATCTTGTCGGCACGTTCTGGTTTGATGATGACTGTAACTATGAGAGATTTTTAATCCCTTGATAATTAACTARTTTTTTMTGATCATTTGGAGCATCTCATGAATTCTTCTTTCTTTTTCTTCAAAGTTTTTTCTGGCTATGAAAAGAATGTCTCTTCTTATTTCTTTTGGTAAGATCTTGAGTTGTTGGTGGGGATGAAAGAAAACTCGTACGGGACTGGTATCAGAATTTGGTGGCAAGTTTTCAGGGTTAGTGTTTTCTCTATTCCTTCTTGACCAGATAATAAGCTCTTCAACTTCTTTTGTAAGCATTTCACACCTTATTTCGAGCTTTCTTTTTTCGATAGTCAAGAAATGGTTGTCAATATCAGCCTTAAAATTTTTTGGAGGGGATTGATCTATGATATCGTTATCTATATGAAAGGCTGGTCGTAGGGTTCTGTGAGCAAATTCTAGAGCTTCTCCTATCTCAAAAAATCCTTGGTATTCTGAATATGAGGTATCAATCATTTTATCAATATTTTGGGAGTTAAATATCCCTTGTTGTTTTCCCCTTAAAACAAAAAAGTACCCGAATTTGATTTTATTTTTAAAACACCAACATAGTGCTTTTAAGCACTTTGTTTTGTCATAATGGGTTTTACTTTCGAGTAAATTATCAAGTAAAACCTTATGATCTTCTGTTAATTTCTCACCATGATAGTGGCAGTAGGACCGATCGGTCTTATAAAATCTTTGAAGAGTTACATCTCCCATTTCGTAAATGTGAGGATCCATCTGCATGCATAAGACATTATTAGTATCAATGTTTGGAGTAATTTTACTTTGAAAAGGAATGTTATAAGTATTTATAATTTTTGAAACTGAAGATCGTTTGTTTAAAAGTGTTTTATTAATTTTATTAAGAAAGTGAATAATAAATTTTCTCAAATGTTTTCGAAAAAAAATACTTAGAGATTTTAACAGTATTTTGTTTTTGAAAACTTTTGGTCTTTTTGCTATTATATTTAAGAATTTTAAAATCATAACTTTTTTTCAAAGTGTTTGGCAGGGTAGGGTTTCCACTATTTTTCATAACTATATATATATATATATATATGGGTGAGTTCAAATAGAACCATGTCGTTATATGCGAACCCATGGACTAGTGCTTTTATTATATACCAGTAGTGCTTTTATTATACAATCACAGTGCTTTGTTATTATTTTTAGTTATATACACCATTAGGGATTTTATTATACAATCATAATGCTTTTAAATAAATAAGGAAATACACAAAAAACCTGATCCATCCATTTTATTAGATCTAAGGCTCATAATTGACCCTGGGTTCACATATAGGAACATGGTTCTCATTTGAACCTAATCCTATATATATATATATATATATATATATATATATATATATATATATATATATATATATATATATATATATATATTATTTATGTGATTTTGATATATAAGATGACATTGGCATTTTTAAATTTGTATTCCCGTTGTTTCACTTAGATCGTCCGCTATCATTTTGGATCTCCATCTATCTATTTTGTATCGTCTGCTACATGTGCATTCTTGTGAGTATTTCTGTTGTAAGGAAGAACCGTATTTTCTCGGCCTCCTACTTCGTATTCAAGGAAAATGACATATTTTGCTAGTTTAAATTTATGTCCAATCCATTCATGAGAATTCGACTGTATATGTGCCCTAATCTATACTTCTTGTGGATATAATTTTGTTTTGAATATGGACTGATATTTTTCTATAATCATTTTAAGCTTTTCTCCTAAACCACTCCTTGTAGGAGCCTTTTATCAGTTCGAAACAATATTTACTGTACTAAACCATAATCTAAAATTATTTGGATTGAAAGTCGTCCTTTTGGGTATTTTATCCCTTTGGGATAACTAGTTTGAAATGTTTTGAAATCAATGTTGCACCTTGATATTTTGTATTCAAGTGTGCAATTTTAGTATAGTCGTGAGTAGTCCCCATATCACCCAACTCTAATATGGTGGGAAGAATCACTGAAGCCTAATTCGCTCCGTAGATCTTTTTCTCTTCGTGAAGATTTCCTGCAGAAATTGATGGTTTTGTTCTTCTTTTTCTTCAAAATCATGTTTGAATTTTGGAATATGAGTTGCCTAATCTCAAATGGCATAATTTCTATCTGTTGTTATGGGAAGAGGAAGGTTTTTACTTCATCGAGTGGGGGATTTGGGTCAAGGAGGGAATTTGGTTTTGGTGGAGTTTTGTTCTTCTTCTTTTCCTGCAAGAAGGTCTTTTGTTTCTCTCAATTCTTTTAAAAGACGCTCAATCTTCATTTCCAATCTTCTTTCCTCCATTAAAAGATAGTGCTTTTCAGCATCAAGTTTTGATGGTTTGAAGATTGGTATAGTTTTGTAAATCAATTTCACAACCAAAGTCAATAGTAAAATTGGCTGGGAAAGTTTTGTAAGCATAATCCAGTACTAATCCTTTTTCTAAAAATTCAATTTCAATTGAATCCATATACTAACAATCATCACCATAACTTAAACCAAAACGGAGACTTTGTTTGCTCCATGAAAATTTGAAAAGCACATATAACATATTATTATTTTGGAAATGAGGTTACTGATACGAACCTAAATGTCCATACGTGATATTATTTGATATATGTGGGTATTTGTGGTACGCGACCTCATTTCTTGGAAGGAGCATTTCTTCTGGGAGGTGAGCGAGCTGTATGATTTCTTTGGAGAGGTGGGCGAACTGGTTTGTAGAGTAGCGACCTGGAGTATGAGGATGAGTTCTCATATAGGGTCGCGACCTCTCATATTTTGTATAGGGTGCTTGAGCTTGGTTATGGGCTTTATGAATATCGAGCCCATGGGCTTAATATGGATGGTTTATGGGGTCCTGGTGGACTGTATGGAAGGAATTACAGGCCCAAGCCTATTATGGTAAGAGATCTATTATTTATGGGAACTTAGCATACAGGAGGAATCCTAATTCTGAAGTCGGTTATGGTGTCATGGTATTTATGGAATTGTGATGGGAAAAGTAAACCCTGGCTTGGGGAACAATTCTCTTGTCTCTATAAAAGGGGTGCATACCTCTTGTTATTTTTAACTTGCTTTGATCATATTTGGCTTTTAATACTACCACTTGCTTTCGACTTAAGCATCGGAGGACCTTCACGGGTCTGACATCCGACCCGTCTGAAGGTGCTGTTTTGCTGGACCGACGAGGTCGCCAGGAGGATCGTTGAAGGCTTAGCAGGTCGCTGTGACGTATCCAAAAGCTATTTCAGGTCACTGTTACATTATTTTTATTGAAGGAATGAAAACACAAACATACCATTTTTTGAACAATTAATGATAGAATCTACCTCTGATCTCTCCACGGAACGATAATCTTCATGAGGAAACAGAAATTGAGGATTATTGTTAGATGACCACAATAAATCTTGGTAAAAAAATGTGAGAAAACAAAAGGAGCAACTTTACTTTCCAATTCAGTTGGGGCCCTAATTATCATTCTTGCTGGTGCGAAATAAGGTAGGAAATTTTGCTAACGGGAAGATCCGGAAAGGGGGAAAAATCTCAAAATAGAGCAGTAAGAGGATGAGGTGCGAGGAGATCGAAGAGGTCTGACCTGAACTAGTTGTAGTGGGGACTAATGTTAGTAGCGGTAATGGCGCGAGATGGTGGTGATGGCAGTGCACGCTGCTCAGTGAGAATTAGCTAGGGTTGTGTAGGAGGTGGTGGTGGGTGACAGAATTCGGCAATGGTGACCTAAGATGAATAGACAAAAGATGGAATTGAGGTAACGAGATGGAGGAGGTGAGGTACGTAGGCAGCGGGTTTTGAATTGTTGAATTTTGGGGAGGAGTTTTATTTTTGGGTGGGGTTATAATTATTTTTTTTATTTTATTTTGAAGAGAGAATTTCACGTCAGTTTTTACAAAATGGATGTAAATTTTATATTTAACATCGTTTTATAAACAAATGATGTGAAATATTTTTTACATCGGTTTTCTTAAAACCGATGTTAAAATGCCGATGTGAAATCTCCTTTTTGTAGTAGTGTTAGTCTGTGAGATAATAATCCCACTAACCTTTTAATTGACAGGAAAACCCTGCTATGAGGATTTCTACTATAACTTTATAAGCATTTGCAGACATTGTCATTTGTTGAAAAACACTTAAGATTTCATATTCTGATTTGTCATCAATATTCCAATCATAAAGAAAAGATGCATTAAAATGAGACTGGACAATGGTTTATCAATTTTTAAATTTGGGGAAGGGATAATTTGGTGTTGTTCTTCCCCAACAATTTTATTAATTTTATCAGTAGGTTTTGGGATGCGGATATGGGAGTGTCCGGAGCTATTTGGTTACTAGAACTGCTAGACATAAATCATATTTTACTTATTTGATCTTGAACAACTTTCATAAACTCAATTCTATTATCCTGAATATCTTTTACACTTTTACTAAACACTTGATTTTAAAAACTAGATTTTTTTTATTCTAAATTGAGGGAGAAGAGTCAGTTAACACGACTATTTGATTTTAAAAATATTTTCTATTCTATCAAGTTGTTTTCCTAGGAATTTTAAATGACTATTTGTATAATTATCTTGATCTATTAACACACTTCGAGTTTTATCACAATCATTATTTCTTGAGAGGAATTGCACCTACTTGAATTCCTTGGAATGACTTTACTTAATTCGTTTGAAACGTGGATGGTTAGATGGAGTCTTTTTGGATCCATTGATGCATTTAGGTATTTTATTTCGAAAAGTTATATGATTTGCATATTTCTTAAAAGGATATTTTATAAAGTTTTCATAAGCATATATTTCAAACCAATCGAAAAATAAAATATGAATTTCATTTTCTTCTAAAAACTTATATAAAATTTCATTAATACTTTGTTTATTTTTTGAAAAGTTTTTGAAGAACCAAGTCCTCTTTTCTAAATCGTGTTTAGCATAAATTTCATCACGTAAGGCCTTTTTATCAATTCTGAAATCCTTTTGTAAAATATTTAATTTGTCTGAATCATTTGAAGAAAATGCACTAGTGAAAACAAGATTCAGATCTAATCTTTTAAAACATCCATGTATAATTTGAGGTATCTCTACATAGTCATCTGTCTTTTCAAAAGATGAACCTGTTAGATTTCAAGTGATTAGATTTTTTGTCTGGTTATTTTCAATAATTTCAGCTTTATTGTTTTGAATACTTTCTTTAATGTCATTTTTATTACATAATTCAATGTCTTCGCCTCTATCTTGAATGATTGAGTTTTTATGAAAAGGATATTCTATTGAATTATTAGAAGCATAGTAGTATTCAAACCAATTAAAAAATAAAATATGGGTTTTAAACTCATTAATGAATTAAAAAAACTCTTCATGAATATTTTGCTTGATCTTGTAGAAATTTTTATAAAAACCCATATTCTTCTTTATTAATTATAATCAACATAAAAATACTCACGTAGTAATTTTGTATCAGCTTTAAATTCTTTTTCTATAAAGTTCATTTTTTCTGTAAACTACCTTCCTAGCCAATTCTTCAAGGGCCATGGAAGCAGAGTTAGAAGAAGTAGATCTACAACAAAAGGAATCCACTTCCAAAAAGTTTAAGTTTTCGAAATGTAAAGTTTTGCTACAAACCTGAGATTATGGTTGCCTTACTCTCAAAGACTTACAAGGACTCAGGGAACATCTCACAAAAATTTATTTTGGCAAACTCAAAATTCCTAAATCAAGACAACTTTTCCTATATCACTACCCCCTGTGGCTCTGATATATATATATATATATATATATATATATATATATATATATATATATATATATATATATATATAGGGTTGGGTTCAAATGAGAACCCGTCATTATATGTGAACCTAGGAGACTCATCTTGACCATTAGATTGGGATAATCTTGGATGGTTGAGATCATG
>BMAC01000125.1:1359610-1380564 GCA_014905375.1 Phtheirospermum japonicum | reverse complement strand
TATATATATATATATATATATATATATATATATATATATATATATATATATATATATATATCCTATATATTAATGCAAAATCATCATAGTATATGTGTCACTTTCTTATGCTTCGTTAGCTTTGGAAAGAATATGATGCTTCGGTATCATCCGATTCTAATATATACCTAATTTAGTTTTTTTCTTTTATTATATTTTACCTAATATAATATTTTTCTTTATTACATGTTACCCAATTTAATATTTTCTTTAACATATTTTTGCCTAATTCAATATCTTTCCTTTATTCTACTAATATAAATTATAAATAAGTTATAGCAATTTGAAAAAATCTACATAATTTGAATTAGTTTTTATTTATCATAAGAGTTGAAATAATGTTATTTGAATTTTAAATATTTATTTAAGAAAAATTTGAGTTATATAAAATTATTACAAAAGAAAAATATATAAATAAAATATAAATATAATTTTTTTAATCTAATCCTAATATAATTAACTGAAAATAACATTAAAAATATATATGAAAAACTATTGTATGCTGAAAAAAATAAAAAAAGGAAAAAAAAAAAGACAAAATAAATAATAATAAATTATTACACATAGGAATGCAAATATTAAATATATTCTAAACTTCTTTATCTAATCCCAATATAATATATTAATATACATATTATATATCTATACGAATAAATTAGTTTCTAACGCAAAAAAAAATAAATAAATAATATTACATATACTACAAGTTAGATGTACGACGTTTTTTAATAGAATTATCCGTGTTGTATATTTTACATTTTTTCAAACTGAATTATCTTTGGGGTTTCCTGTCAAATTTAGAGTATTCTGATATATTTTACAACTAATTTCATGATTCACTATAAAAAACTTGAAGATTTTTTATTGTGAAAATCAATCTTACTGGAAAAGTTATTTATTGTAAATAATAATTTTTCAATAAATAGAATAAATAATGTTATGATTTATATTTAACATTTTTAATATTATTATTTTAGTATTTTAATAAATATTTCTCCTTTTTAAATCCCGCATAATATGCGAGTATTAAACTAGTATATATATATGATTAGGTTCAAATGAGAATCATGTCCTTATTTGTGAAATTAGGGTCATTTATGGGCCTTAGATCAAATTAAATGGATGGATCAGATTTTTTGTGTATTTCCTTATTTGATTAAAAGTATTAAGATTGTATAATAAAAGCACTACTGGTATATAATAAAATCACTAGTTCGCAGATAACGACATGATTCTCATTTGAACCCACCTATATATATATGTTATAATTATGGGGCATAATCTCCCATAAAAAAACTAATTACTAAATTTAAAGAGCATTGCGGTACGAAAACGAACCTTTATTTATTAAGAATTTGATTTACAAGAAATCTTCACTCCTTAGGGATTTTAGTGAAATATTTGAACTAAACAAACATCTATTTAGAACTTGAAAAGTTATGTATATATATTTTGGTGTTGTAAATAGTTTGAAATCATATTTCCGTTAAAAGGAAACCTTGTTGGAGTTTGTGTGAAAGGTGATTTGAAATAATGTTTTTCAAAGTGTCAGAACTTAGGGAGAATTTTCAGTGTGGAGAGAAAAGTTGAGAGGATTTGATGTTTTGCTCTCTTATTCTATTTTTAATTTGGCTTCTCTTTTAAAATGATTTTGGTGGTCTATATAAAAAAGGGTTCGAGGTTATTTTGGTTATTTTTTGCAAAAGTAATGGAGGAGTATTTCTTTCATTTTCGTTTTTTTTTATCTGAACTATTACAGTAAATAACTTTGACATTACTTAATTACAAAAGTTTAAAATAATTATTACTAATCTATGTCTTGTAGGTCTTCTTCTTCACATATGTATTCTTCATCTCCTTCTATATCTTCTTCTAATTTTAACTTGGATTGTGGAAATTTCTCTTTAATTCGTTTTTCTAGTTCTTCCTTTTCTGCAGTTTTGTACCATTGAACTAGTTTTTGAAAATTAGCTTCTATACAGAATGGAATATAGAAGGTTTCTCTTTGAATTTTTTTAAGTCAGAGCTTGACATATATTTTATAAGTGTGATTTCGATATGTCATACAATTATCCCATTGGCTAGTTTGTAGCATAATTCCCTCTCTGAGATCATTTGCAATGGCTCTAGCTCTCCATCTATTGATTTGGTCTCATAGTTTTCTGGTTCATTTAACATTACACTTGTAACCTCCTCCGGATATGTAGTTATTTCCAAATTTTATTTTTAGACACTGAAGGAATATTGCATGTGTTGCTTGTTCAAGGCGATCATGATACCCGTTTTGTGGGTTTTCAAGAAATTTCTTCAAAAATCCAAGCCTCGTGCGGACCAGTCTTAATTTTTTACCGATTTTGGATCTTGTATATAAGGGATTTGAGTTTTTTTTTACAAAAACAAGTTGTTTCTGGAATGTTAGTATTATTGTGAAAATAAATGAAATCAATTAGACCGTAGTCTAATAGAGTTTGTAAGGTGATTATTCCTCCTGGATATGTAATTCCATTTGGATATGAAAGTTGGAATTTTTGAAGGTCTATGGCGCATTTGAGAATATTGTATTCAACATTGCATGGACATAGTAAAGTGTAAAACGGTGGGCAATTTCCATCACCTTCTTTTACTCGATTATGTTGAAAATCATTATATATGCATATTCCACTGCTTTCAAGTTTGCGACTTGTCATCACGAGCAATAATGAATGAGTTCCTTCCTCTTTTCTTTAAAAATTGTCTTTTTTTGGAAGATGATATTTTTGAGATCTTTTGGTAAGAGTTTCAGTTGTTAATGGGGATAAAAGAAAAAATGAACTTGGTCAAGAGGGGAATTTTTTAAGGCTTAAAATTTGCCATTTCATCTTTTCTCTTTTTTTCTTTTTAATTTGTCCATGGCGATTTCTTCTTATGTGTTATAACCATGTATTTCTCTTTGGCGTTGTCTTTTAATAGACATAATATGGTTTTTAATTTGTCCATGGCGATTTCTTCTTGTGTGGTATAACCATGTATTTCTCTTTGGCGTTGTCTTTCAATAGACAGAATATGGTTCTCTTCTTGATCAATTTCAACTGTATTTTCAGTGAAAAGAACACTTCCATAGATTTCCATTTGCAAATTTTACTGCTTCTTCAGTAGTATGAAATCCGTAAAAGATAGAATTTTGGATATTTGTTTAATTTTAAAAGAATGATTAGGTTATGAAAACATCTGTCATTATTCCTTTAAGAATAACAAAGTACTGAAATTTGCTTTTGTTTAAGAAATACCATACTAGAGCGTTTAAACTCTTTAATTAATGGCCCTTTTCACTTGCTAATAAAAAGATTATCAAGCAAAACTTGATGATCTTCTGTTAGCTTCTTTCCATGTTTGCTTCGGAAACATAAATTTTTAATCATTGAGCAAAATGTCTCCAAACTTACACTTTGTCTCTCTCGTTGAAGCCATCTCCATAGTTGAAAAGTTATTAGTGTCATGAAATAAAGAAATATTATTAATTGTATTTTCATGAAATGAATGAAACTTAATTAAATTAAGGTTTTCAGTCTTGTATTTTTCAAGAATTCAAAATGTAAATCCATCTGGTTGCTTTTAAATGAAATAGAATCTGCGTCAACAATATAATGAGTTATTAAATTTATAAAAGGTATTCTTAGGATAACGATATGACTAATTTTATCAACAAGAACAAATTATGATTTTAGATGTATGTCATCATTTACTATTGCACCTTCAGTTTTGAAATGTATATATAATATTGAAATATTAGCAGCAGATAGTCATTCATTAGTTTTGTTTTGAAATTGCCCTATAACAAATGTGATGGAAGATCTAATTTACAAGAGTTAAAAGAAAAGCAAGAACAAGATGAAAAGGCCATAAGATATATTATTCGAAAAATTGATGGAGAAACTAAGGATGAAGAATATAAAAGTCCTAAGAGTAATGTAGAATTAAAATTTCATTTAAAAGGACAATAAGATCTCAGAAAAATCCTTACAAATTACTTCAAGAAAACACCTGATAATAATCACTCTTCGATTTTCTGAAAATTTTGAAATAGATACTACATCATTCTTTGACACAAGAGCAGATTTGAATTGCATAAAATCTATTTTTGTTCCAAAGCAATTTCAAACAAAACTAATGAACGAATGTCTGCAAATAATATTACAAAATTATATATTCATTTCAAAACTGAAGCTGCAGTAGTAAATGATGACATACGTCTAAAATATTCATTTGTTCTTGTTGATAACATTAGTCATACTGTTATCCTAGGAACACCTTTTATAAATTTAACAACTCCTTATATGGTTGAAACAAATTCTATATCTTTTAAAATCAACCTGAAGGATTTACATTTCGAATTTCTTGAAAAAACCCACGATTGAAAACCTTGATTGAATTAAGTTTCATTCAACTCATAAAAATGAAATAAATAATATTTTTCCTTATTTCACGAGACTAATAAGTTTTCAACTATGTAGATGAATTCAACAAGAGAGACAAAGTGTAAGTTTGAAGACATTTTACTCAATAATTATAAACAAAAATATTTATGTTTCCAAAGCAAACATGGAAACAAGCAAACAGAATATCATCAAGTCTTGCTTGATAATCTTTTTAATAGCAAAAATGAAAGAGGCCATGTGTTAAAGAGCTTAAATGCTCTAGAATGTTATTTTTGAAACAAAATCAAATTTCAATACTTTGTTATTCTTAAAGGATAATAACAGGTGTTTTTAAAACTTAGTCATTTGCTGAGAATTTTACAAATATCCACATTCTATCTTTTATGGATTTCATACTACTAAAGAAGAAGTGAAATTTGCAAAAGAAAAATTGGGGAAGCATTTTTTAACACAAAATACAGTTGAAATTGATCCAGAAAAGAACCATATTATGTCTATTTAAAGACAACACCAAAGAGAAATACAGGCTAATACTAAAAAAAGAAGAAATTACCTTGAACAAATTAAAAAGAAAAAAAAATGATGAAAAGGCAATGTTTACAAAAGCCACAAAAAATTCCGCTCTTGACCAAGTTCATTTTATTTTATCACCATGAAAAACTGAAACTCCTACCAAATAATCTCAAAATTATCATCTTCCAAAAAGACAAAGATAATTTTGAAAGAAAAGAGGAAGGGATTCATTCATTCTTGTATCTGATGACAGATCACAAACTTGAAAATAGTTGAATATGCATATACAATGATTTTCATCATAATCGAGTAAAAGAATGTGATGAAAATTGTCCATCGTTTTACACTTTACTGTGTTCATGCTATGTTGAATACAATATTCTCAAATGTGACATAGACCTTCAAAAAGTTTAACTTTCATGCTGTGTTCACCTTAGTGTTATGACTAAGGAACAAAAGTCCCATATAGAAACTATTGGGAATATCAAAGACCCACATTTACAAAAATAGTATCATGATAAGATATTAAATCGTTTTGACAAGAAAGAAAGTAGAAACTTTAACCCACCAAACACTTCAAAAAATAGTTATGATATTAAAAAAATTCTGTAAAAAAAAAATGATAGTGAGAAAGTCAAAAGTCTTAAAAACAAATATTTAAAAATACTAATAAAACCCCTAAATTTTTTTTTTACTTAAAGAAACTACTTCAGAAAAATATTAGATAAAAATCACTATTCAGTTTTCAGATGATTGTAAAATAGACACAATGGCTTTGTTCGACATTGGTGCAAACTTGAACTGTATAAAACCAAAATTAGTCCTCAAGAGATTTCAAGAAAAGACTAATGAAAGACTTTCAGCTGCAAATAACTCAAAATTATGTATTAATTTCAAAATCGAAGCTGCAATTGTAAACAAGAATACTTACTTAAAGTCTTCATTTTTTCTTACCAAAGAAATTAAGTTATAATGTCATTTTGGGAATTGTCTTGACAACTTTGTATGTGTGTGTGTGTGTATAAGATAAAATATATATATATTTTTCAAATATAAAAACTTAAGACAAAAATCCAATATTTATATTTTTTTAATTTGCCCCCCAAACTTTAAGTTCTTTTGCACTTTACCCCCAAACTATAAGATTCTTGCACTTTGCCCCCCATTTCTCCGTCGATGGAATCTAGAAGGAATATTATGCTGAAAATAAATTTAGGGAGCAACGTCGGAAATTATTGTACAGCAGGGGACAAAGTGGAACAAGAAATACTTCGGTGGCCAAAATGTAAAAAACAGCATACATTGGGCGGAAAAAAAAATCCCTAAATTTAATAACTCCCTTTATAGTTGAAGAAAATCTGATTAGCACGGATTTGTCTTGGTTTTTATTAGTATTTTAGTTTATTTTTCTTATTGTTTTTGGTATAAGTTGGATAGATTGAGCATATTTTCGTATTTTCTTATCTCCAACTTATTTTATCATTTTTCTAATTAAAATTATTTAAATTTATATTTATTATAGGTATTTTGAAGTGTTTTTGCCTGAAGATAGTCGAGGATGGGCGTACGAGTGGAGTTTCAGCGAAAACGGGCCGCGATTTGAAGAGTTTAAAGCTGTCATACTTTCTATAACGGATTTCTATCTGTAACCGTTCTAGAAATCCATGGACGACTACAACCCTCTGTAGCGTTGACTTCGCGTCGGTCGATGCCAGAACGGATGTTGTTCGACGCAGCTGCCACGGTGTCTGTAGCGTCGACTTCGCGTCGGTCGACGCGAGAACTGATGTCGATCGACGCGCCTGCCACGACCTCTGTAGCGTCGACCAGTTTGGCGTCAGTCGACGCCAGAACCGACGTCGATCGACGCGACGGCCCAAAACGTGAATTTTAGGGTTTCTTGTGCGCCAAGTCATGAAATAACTATATTAACCCTTCATATTTCGGTTTAAACATACACCCACGACCCAAAACACCTATCTAGGGTTAAGAAACCTATTTCCAACACCCTCCAATATATTTTCAAGATCTACGTCGAAGATTCAAGATCCAAGGCACCGAAACGAAGACGTTCATTCAAGCTCCGAATTTCTCGACCAAGATCAACCATTCGTAGTCCATATCTACAGCAATCCTTCAGCATTTTTTAGTCAATAATAAGTTTTTTAAACTCTAGTTATTTTTCTTAGATTAATTGTTAGTTAATTCATGTTTTTAAGTATTTATTGCTTTTCGTTTGATAATAAGAATCGTTGAACGTTGAATCGCTGAGCTTGGACCTTGAGATTTTTAGTTTTATTATTAATATAGTTGCTGCGTTTTCTTATTGTTCATGCTTGGTGATGAGATTTGTTCATGTTAGTTTAATTATTGCTTAGTTCGGATAAATAGTTGATAATCGGTTTACGTTATGCGATTGCTTGAGGATTTTGATATTGATCTTATTCTTGAGAAATCATATGCTTAATTTAGTTCGTATAAGCTTGATCCATGCTAGGTAATTTTAGTTAATTAATTGATATTTAATTCATGCTATGCAATTGCTTGGGAATTTTAAAATTAATTTCGTTCTTGAGACTTCATATGCTTGATATTCGTAGTGATAGTTCAATTCATGCTAGTTGGTCAATTAGTTTAGTTTAATTAATTTAGATAATTAGTTAAAGTTAATTAAAATTGCTTTTCGATTCATAGTTAATAATTTCAAAAACCAGATTTATACAAGTTCTCGTGTTTACATTGTGATTAAACAAACATTAAAAATTCCGAACGTCAGTCCTTGAGAGACGACTCGAGTTAAGCTTGCCAAACCTACACGCGATCCCGTTATTTTGCGGGCGAGCTAATTAAATTTCTGACAATTATTTATAAAATAGGCACACACAAAAGCTCGAATCAAAATCATATCTCTTTTAAACATAACTATACAAATTTCTATTTTGATTTTCTTTATTTAAAGACCAATTTTTTTGATCTAATAAGGAATTATTCAACACTAGAGAAAGCCATAAATATTATACTTCATAAAAAGAATCTCCATATTCCTTACAAATCAAGAGCAAAATTACTCCAAACTTTGATATTACAAACGATGTGTTGAAAATGTAGATGGATTTCACTCATTACCGATTTGGGAATATAATACTCAGCCGAAGTAATTATCCTTTTCGAAATTTATAAGGTAATAAACTTGCGAGAAATTTGTTTTTGCCCCTCGATGTATGCGGTTATTTACACACTGCTCCAGATATATTTTTTGTTCCACTTTTCCCCCTGATGTATAATAATTTTCGACGTTACCCCCTAAACTTTATTTCGATGGAATATCCCTTCTAGATTCTATTGACGAGCAGTTGGGGGGTAAAGTGCAAGAATCTTATAGTTTGAAGGGTAAAGTGCAAAAAATCTTAAATTTTGGGGGGCAAAGTGCGAAAATCTTATAATTTGGATGACAAATTAAAATAATATTAATAGAGTTTTTATGTAAAAGTATTATTTTTATCAAAAAAAAATTAAATTTATATCACACACACACACACACACACACACACATATATATATATATATATATATATATATATATATATATATATATATATATATATATATATATATATATATATATATATATATATATATATATATATATATATATATATATGGGAAAATTCCCAACTAGTCCTACCAAATTTTAACTTCCCTAAAAATCCTAAGATACCTACTGTGTACAATATTACCCTTTGTGATTGATAACCGTATGACACGCCAGTGAAATTGAATATTATCTCAAAATCTTTCTCTATCTTGTCAATTACCCGTAATTAAAGCAATTTAAAATTTTCTGGTTTCTCCCTCTCGAACAAACCCTTGTATTCGAAACTGGAAAGTGAATTCCAAACTCATGTTCATGAAACCTCCCTCAAAATCGAATCACTCAAAATTCGTAACTTGAGAAAGGAAGGGTGAATCACAAATCTTCCAGAGTTTAACCCATATACCGAATGAAATCCCCCAAGCAGCGGAAATTGAAACTGTGGAGGAGATATTAAAAATGAACGAATGCAATATTCGGTCCCAATGAAATCCCCTCTGCGGAAATTGATACTGCAAATCCTCTTATAAATAATCTATGGTGGTTTGTCAAGGATGGCGAAAAAGCATATATGAAACAAATAAGTTTTTAAAATCTTGCGCATTACTAGTGTTTTTTTTTTTTTTTTTACAAATAGTTTGTAATTTTTTTATATTGAATTTGGTCCGTGCGTGTGTGTATCTAAGCAATCCCAAACAATGTTCTGTGAATAGTGCGTGTTCTATTAACTGTGAAATTATTCAACGATTTCTATGGTTTGTATTCATTTGAATAGTCTATTTCAATTTGTGTTGATGTGGTTGTCATCGTCAATATAGATTGTATAAGTAATTTGCATAATTACATACTACTCTGTCATTTTGTAATTATGAACTACTAAGTTTTTTTGGAAATTAATGTTATCTATTTTGCAATTGAATAATTAGTTTGGAATATGTACCTGAGGTAGTCTGTTAAAGAGTAAGTAGTTCGAAATTTGTAGTTTAGATTTGTAGCTTGAATAAACAACATTTCTCTTTGTCGTCGTTGAGGTTAGTTGGATTAAGAATCTCATTTCTTCATTGCAGACTGTGTTTTTAAAAAATGCCGATTTGAATTATTAGTTGGATAATTACCTTGCTATATTTAGGTGATGTAGTTTGAATAATAGTTGTGATAAGTAGTTTGTTTAATAACAAACTACTATGTCATTTTGTAATTACAAAATACTAAAGTTGGTTGCAAATGTATGTTTTCAATTTTGGAATTGAATACGTAGTTGGCAATGTTTGTTTAAAATAGTTTGGAATTTCGTGGGAAGTTTGGAATATTTAGTTTACAATTATGGCCTCATATAAATAACATTTTTTGTTGTCCTCGCAGATGTTTTTTCGAATGACGTTATCAGTTCGTAATTATAAACTACTTAGTTACAAATTTGCAAACTACTCAGTTCATATTGAGAACTATTCAAAAAATCTTAAGTCTTTTGTAGTTGAATCGGAAGTTTAGGTTTGTAGTTTGGAAACGAACGAGTGCTTATGAATCAATTACGTAGTTTGGAATATGTTCTCTTGATTTGTAGATTACATAGTTAACATTTGTCATTTGTGCTCCTCGATGTCATTTAAGTTAAAAATGTCATTTAAGTTCAAATCGATTAGTTCGTTGTTTGTTTTTAGGTAGCTTCAAAATTTACGGGAGGCTATAATTCTTGGTTCCTATTTGTTAAGAATCTTCATGAAAAACATATTTCAATTACTATTAAAGATTGAATTTGGATGCACGTGTGTGTTCGCTGCAATAATAATATACTCTAAAGTAATACACTAATATTTAAAAATTCAAAACTATCTGTTCAAAAATACAAAACTAATCTTGAATGGATTGATTGGGCTTTACTCTGTAGCCTGGAAAATGATAGTTTGTTATTGGTGAATCAATAGTACCAATAATGCAGTTTGTTATATGTGAATGATTAAGCTACCAATACAAAGTTCAGAACTACCTTTTAAAAAAATCAAAACCACTTTTTGTTATTTTAAACTTCTTCATTAAAATTCTAACCATTCTGAACTCTGTTTGGATGTCGCTTATACAAATTTTCCCATTCAATTGTATATTTTATTGTTTTGAAATTTTTCTGATCATGTTAATGTTTGTAGGTGCAGTGCTTAAAATTTCTTAAAATTTGGACCTACGTACTTATATTTGGAACTGAACATTTTGTATTTTACTCATTGTACCCAAGGAGATGGCCACTTCCACGAAAAAGAAAGAGTAAGAAACTAAGCATTGTTATTTTTTCTTCTGATGGCTCTTTTTTCATGAAAAGCGATGGTATTCTAATAACCTATTTTGTGATTTAATCACAGGCGATTTCGGTGTAGCATGGCAAGCATCGTAATCGCATTTTCTGATTACAATGATAAAATCACAACCGATCATTTCGAGGTTATTAGGAAGACTCCATTACCATTTGTTCAAGTGTATATACTTGCGTTTGATAGTGATAGGGCAATATACACGCCAGACCTGGTTTGGGGTAGCTCTGACTCAGAGCAGTTAGGTAAGTTGAGAGATGGCTAGAACAGCTCTGTCTCAGAAGAAGATCTAATTTACCCTCCTGAGAGAATAGAATATCAGGAAGAGGTGGTTATCGCTCGGGATTCTCCCTGGCTTAGCCACCTTGAAGAAATCGCTAAACAACCCGGAGGTTAGGCCGAGCTGGGGAAAGTGCTCTGCTAGGGGAATTATGGGGCTGAAGTTAAGCCTGATACTGATGGTGGAGTGATACAGAATGAGGAAGACCTGGAACAAGGAAGACCTGACTAGAGTCAAGTCTGATATTAATACCGAGGTGGTACAGGAGAAGGAAACAGGGAAGACCTGGAACAGGGAAGACCTGGAACAGGGGAGACCTGTTTCCCAGATTCCCAGCAAAGAGACAAGTGGGACCACTTGTCAGAATTTGTTGCGTAACAGCCCGAGATTTGCGGCATGTGTTTCTGAGATCCCGGCTGGGGTCCCCATCAGGAGAAACTATAAATATCTCAGCCCCAAGGCTGAGAGAGGTATGTCATTCTTTGAGCATTCTTTCTTATTTTCTGGAAAACACCTCAAACGCTTACTAACTTAAGCATCGGAGAGGTTTCCACTGGAAAAACACCGACGGTCCTTTCTAACTCGTTTTTGTGGTACAGATCAGGCGCGCTTTCAAGGTTCCAGGCATTCTCAATGTTCGCCACATTTTGGGCTGAAACAATTGGCACCGTCTGTAGGAACTCTCGATCAAGCTAAGGTGTGAGTATTTTCCATGGCTTCTGACGGTTTACGAAGAAATTTAGTGGGGGAGCATGGTCAAACTCCCAGCTCTGCCGCACCGTGGGGTATGCCACGATCAGTAGAGACGTCGACACTGAGGCCCGAGGGGGTAGAGCCGTCGGCTGCGGCTGGATCGGGCACTGCGCCGCCCCCTTCCGATGGGCTGATCCCTGTCTCTGGGGGGTTGTTCAATGACACCCTTCTCCGACAGTTGTCCGAGCTCATTGGCAAAGCTGTGGAAACAGCTATGGAGAAAAAGTTTGCAGAGATGGCAACGCCGCCCTCCGGCGCAAGTCCAGAATGCGCAATCCCGGTGGTGGAGACAGAACCACCGCGTAAGCAGCATACGGATCACACCCCTCACCGGCATGGGGATGACCACTTTTCCACCTCTGACAGCGACGCATCTGGTCAGACTAACCCAGATCTGGCTAAGCAAATGCAGAGTTTGCAAAAAGAGGTGCGGGAATTCAAGAGAAAACTGACGAGTACTAGTGCAGTGCCAGCACGGCGGGGTACTCCATTCATAGAGGAGGTCATGCGTGATGATGTGCCGGCTTCATATAGCTCCTAGGCTTCGAGTATAATGGAACCACGGATCCGTGGGACCATCTCAGTCGCTTCGAGATCGCGGCAGCTCTGCATAAATTTTTGGACGCTGTTATGTGCTGGGTCTTCCCAATAACTTTTACCAAGGCAGCACAGCTCTGGTTTAGCCATTTGTCGCCTCATTCTATTAGTAATCTTGATGAGTTTAGTTCAGCCTTCCTGCACCAGTTTACAAGCTGCAGGAAGTACCAGAAGATGCCTCTAGAACTGTTTAGCCTTAAGCAGAAGGAAGGGGAGAGTCTGCACGCCTATATTAATCGTTTCACTAATGCTAAACTGGAGGTACCTTCCGCGTCGGAGGAACTATTGGTGAATGCTCTCGCGCAGGGTCTGAGGAGAGGTGAAT
Organism: Phtheirospermum japonicum; assembly: GCA_014905375.1. Taxonomy (NCBI): domain Eukaryota; kingdom Viridiplantae; phylum Streptophyta; class Magnoliopsida; order Lamiales; family Orobanchaceae; genus Phtheirospermum; species Phtheirospermum japonicum. The sequence continues at coordinate 1,367,747 of BMAC01000125.1, read as the reverse complement.
TTTTTCAATCATTGGTTGTCAAACCAGCCCTGAAGTTTGGAGAGCTCCTGGAACGAGCTGAGAAGTATATTCACCTAGAAGAGTCTTTGAAGATTAAGGATGAGGGATAAAAGAAGAGAGAAAGATATGATCGTGAAGAAAGGGAAGCTGTAAAAAAGCCAAGGCCAGACCTGCCTGGAGGGAGACCTCGCTTTGACAGATATACCCCTTTGGCAACTCCGCAGGGTGAGATTCTGCAGGCAATCGAGAAGCACCAAGACTTGAAGTGGCCCAAGACCTACTCACAGAGGCCTAGGAAGGAAAGGTCTGACCGCTTCTGCCGCTTTCATAACGAGTATGGGCATGATACCGATCAGTGCACCCATCTGAAAGATGAGTTGGAAAGGATGGTCCAAGAAGGGCACCTGAAGGAGTACGTCCGCATGAGGAGAGAAGAGCCTAGATCTGGCAATAAGAGTTATGATCGGCCTCAGCAGAGCAAGAGAGATCAGGATAGAGGTAGCTCTGACGGGAGGCGACTTGATCAAACCCAGGTCATTCATGGAGAAATCCAAATGATTGTCGGAGGAGAGTTGGAAGAGCACTCTAAACGGACGCAACACAGTTACGTCAGAGCTGCGAAGGATTTGATCCGGAGATCACGAGATGTGGGGCAAATGACCTCTGCCCCCAACATCTGTTTTGGGTCAGAAGATGGTGATGGCATCTTGGCCCCTCACATGGATGCCTTGGTCATAACGGTGACCATTGCTAATTATAACGTGAGGCGAATTTTTGTGGATACTGGAAGTTCTGCCGACATTTTGTTTTACGATTGCTTCCGACAACTGAAATTGGATGTAGAGTTGGAAGAGGTAACAACCTCCTTAGTGGGGTTTGCAGGGGGAGCCCTGAAAACCTTGGGTGCGGTGTGGCTCCTTGTGACGTTGGGAGAAGAACCGTACAGGGTAACCAGAACGGTGCGTTTCTTGGTGGTGGATGCCTCATCTTCTTATAATGTAATGCTTGGTCGACCGTCCTTAAGCCAGTTCCAAGCCGTCATATCGGTTTTTCACATGAAGATGAAGTTCCCGGCGGAGGATGGAACGGGAGAGGTCAGAGGTGACCAATATGCCTCATGACAGACGTACGTTGAGTGCATCAAGAGGAATTCTGAGGAGGAAAGACAGAGCAAAAGGGCTAGGGTGGCGCAACCAAGAACAGATCTGGCCTGTAGAGAGGAAGGGCTGATGATGGTCGAAATAGTCCCAGGGGATGAGAGCCGGGTCCTTCGCGTAGGAATGACTCTCAGTCCGGAAGTTTTGACAGACTTGGTCGCGCTGTTGTGAGACAGTTCTGATGTGTTTGCTTGGTCTCCTCAAGACCTGGTAGGGATCGGCCCAAAGGTGGCAAAGCATCACCTCAACATCAGCTCAAACATGAAACCAGTTAAGCAGAATAAATGCAATTTTGGGCCTGAGAAGGAAGCCATCATTGAAGCCGAAGTGGAAAAGTTGTTAAGGGCCAAGCATATCCAAGAGATACAATTTCTCGAGTGGATCTCCAACGCTGTGCTGGTTCCTAAGACCCAGGATGACTGGCGTATGTGTATCGACTTCCGGGACCTCAATCGCGCTTGCCCGAAAGACCACTACCCATTGCCGAGAATTGACCAGCTCGTCGATTCCACCTCTGGATGTGAGCTCCTGAGCATGATGGATGCTTCACAAGGCTATCACCAGATCAGGTTGGTTGAGGAGGATTGGAAGCGAGTTAGCTTTATAACCCCAAAGGGAACATATTGCTATGTGGTGATGCCGTTTGGGCTCAAGAACATGGGAGCTACATACCAGAGGCTAGTGGATAAAATGTTTAAGGAGCAATTAGGGCGGAACATGGAATTATATGTGGATGACATGTTAGTGAAGAGCATTAAAGCATCCTCGCATGTGGAAGACCTGAAAGAAACATTTGCTACCTTGAGAAGGTATAGAATGAAGCTCAACCCCAAGAACTGCATGTTTGGGGTGAGAGCTGGAAAATTTCTGGGGTATATGGTGATAGAGAAGGGTATCGAGGCAAATCCTGAGAAGGTCAGAGTGATCACGGAAATGCAAGCGCCCAGAAATGTGAAAGAAATGCAATGCTTGGCAGGACGGATCAATGCCCTAAGTCGGTTCGTATCCAGATCTGCAGAGAAGAGCTTGCCTTTATTCCAGGCCTTGCAGAAGAATCCAAATCTTGCTGAAGAGGCATTTAGATTGTTGAAGGAGCACTTGGCTGGCATGACCTTGCTCATGAAACCCATTCAAGGAGAACCCCTAATCTTGTATTTATCCATGGGACCGCAGGCGTTCAGCTCTGTCTTGATCAGGGAGGAAGGTAAAATACAGAGACCGGTCTAGTTTTGGAGAAAGTTCTTGCACGCGGCAGAGGTAAGATATGTGGAAGTAGAAAGGGCGATGCTAGCTCTGATCGGAGCTGCTCGCAAGCTGCGGTCGTACTTCCTTTATCATAGCATAATTGTGCGAACTAACCTTCCGTTGAGAGCCATAATGGACAAACCAGAAGCATCTGGAAGGCTGGTCAAATGGATAATAGAGCTCAGCGAATTCGATGTTACATTCGAGGCCAGAACAGCAATCAAGGCTCAGGCCTTGGCTGATTTTATGCAAGAAATGACTGGCCCCCCTAGTGAGCTGAAGGAATGGACAATTTTCACATATGGCTCTGTCTGTAACCAGGGCTGTGGGGCTAGAATCGTCTTGATAGACCTAGCAGGTGTGTCCACTGAGTTTGCTGTACGCTTGAATCATGCATTTTCCAATAATGCTACTGAGTACGAGGCCCTCTTAAGAGGAATCCAAATGGCGAAAGACCTGGGCGCAGAACAGGTATGTGCTAAGGTGGATTCCCAGTTGGTTTGCAAGCAGATAGGTGGTGAATTTGAAACTAGGGAAGAGAACATGCAGAAATATCTGGCTAAGTTTAGAGAGCTGGTTAGGGATATGAAGGGCTGCACGGTACTTCAGATTCCTCAGGAGGAGAATGATAGAGCTGATTATTTAGCAAGGATAGCTAGCTCGGCCACAGACTGTAAGGAAAGGACAATAACGTTGCTGAGGGCGGATGCAGAGTTTAGCGTAGAGCAGATCTGTTCGGTAAAAGAAATTGACGATTGGCGCTCTCCTATCATAGCTTATTTAGGAAATGGAGAACTGCCGGGAGATAAAAGAGAAAGAGCTAAGGTGAAGGTCAGATCTGCTCGTTATTGCTTGGTTAGAGGGGCTCTATTTCGGCGTGGGTTTGGAAGACCTCTGTTACGTTGCCTGAGCTTGGAGGAAGGCGCCCATGTCCTCAGAGAAATCCACGAAGGCTGTTGTGGCAATCACATGGGGGCCAGGGCTCTAGCTAGCAAAGTATTGAGAGCTGGTTACTTTTGGCCTTTATTGAGAAGAGAAGCCGAGGTTTTCATTAAAAAGTGTGAAAAATGTCAGAAGATGGCCTCTCTGATTCACCAGCCAGCGGAAGAACTGTTAATAATGAGCTCCCCTTGCCCTTTCGTGAAATAGGGGATTGACCTGGTTGGACCGTTCCCAATGGCCCCAGCCCAAAAAAGATTTTTAATTGTAGCCATAGACTATTTTAGCAAGTGGGTCGAGGCGGAAGCTCTGGCAAAGATAACGGAAGAGGCGGTGATGGGATTCATCTGGAAGAATATTGTCTGTCGTTTTGGCGTGCCAAGGGTGATAATATCAGATAATGGTACCCAATTCATGGGAGCCAAAATCAAGGCTTGGTGTGCCAAGATGAAAATCCAACAACATTTCACGTCCGTGTACCATCCGCAAGCGAATGGTCAAGTCGAGGTGACTAATCGCATTCTTGTCCAAGGGCTTAAGTCACGATTGGAAAGATCTATGGGGAAATGGGTGGAAGAGTTGAGTGCGACACTCTGGGCGTATCGCACAAACCCTAAGGAGAGCACGGGCGAAACCCCCTTTAGCCTTGTATATGGCATGGATGATGTGGTCCCTGCAGAAATCAGCTTGGAAACTCACCGAGTGCAGAATTATGATCAAACCCAAATTGAAGCACTGATCCAAGATGCTTTAGACTTAATTGAGGAGAAAAGAGACCAAGCAACAGCGAGGATGGAGCATGTGCGAGGACGGATCAAAGCAGCCTACAATAAAATAGTTCGAGAGAGACGCTTCCAAGTGGGAGACCTGATTCTTAAAAGAGCCGATCTGGGATGGGCCAGAGGAAAGTTAGACGCTGTGTGGCAAGGACCGCTACGGGTCGCCCAGGTCTTCGCCGGAGGAGCTTATAAATTTGAAGAACTAGATGGGACTGAGATCCCTCGTGCTTCGAATATTACTAACTTACGGAAATTCTATAAGTAGTTGTAACTTTTAATGTTTGTTTGCCTTTCTTGAATAAATTTGCAGGTTTATCCTCGTTCACCAGATTAAAATATGTGTGCATAATTAAAGCCAGGTTTGGCTAAGGGCGGATGCCCTCGATTTCACCTGACCTGATTGTCAGTTTAAGCCAGGATTGGCTAAGGGCGGCTGCCCATAATTTTTGCCTGACCTGATTGTCAGTTTAAGCCAGGATTGGCTAAGGACGGATGTCCTCAATTTTTACCTGACCTGATTGTCAGTTTAATCCAGGATTGGCTAAGGACGAATGTCCTCAATTTTTACCTGACCTGATTGTCAGTTTAAGCCAGGATTGGCTAAGGGCGGATGCCCATAATTTTTGCTTGACCTGATTGTCAGTACAAGCCCGGGTTGGCTAAAGGACGGATGTCCTCGATTTTTGCTTGACCTGATTGTCAGTTTCAGCTAGGATTGGTCGAGGACGGATGTCCTCGATTGTTCCTGACCTATTGACCAGATTAAGCCAGGTTTGCCTAAGGGCAGACATCTTGAATTGTGCTTGGTTGGATGATTAGTCTAGCCTAATATTAGCTAAGGATGGACATCCTTGAGCCTACCCGATTTGGTCGGCAGTTAACGCCAAGATAGGCTAAGGATGGATACCTCTGATTTCATTTGCTTGAATATTTATTAATAAACATGTACCAGGGGATGACCTGCATGAGGACCTAACCGGCCTGTCAAAAGAGCTTGGGATGATCTTGTCCTAGTTCGGAACTAAATGTGGGGAGTTGGAAGAAAATCCCATATAAGCGCGATGATGCATTATTTTGAGCAAGAAAAGATCGATCAAGCAGATGAAAATCAAAGAAAATTCAAGCATATCATGATCTCCTAGTAAAAACGACAAATACGCATGAAAATGCAGATAATGGAAAGTCCAGAAATTCAGAGTGTACTTTTATTCCAGCAAAAGCTCGAAAATCATAAAAACAGATCGCACGCACCCAAGAAGGATGGCAGTTTAGATTATAAAAACATCAGAATAAAAATTAAAATATGCAGTTTATCTAGGGAAGGATTGCCGATCTGAGGCTAGAGCCCGACGGACTCGCCAGAGCTCGCACTCTGTTTCATGCAGACGGCGGCGGTACTTATCAGACCGCTCAGCAAGTGCTTGAGTTACGTCGGCGGCGACAGAGAGACGATTCACCGACTCGAGTAGATCAACCCTCCCTTCCTGCAGTTGGAAATTTATCTGACGGAGCTCGGACCACTCTTTCTTGTAATGGTGTTTTTTCTGCCTCTTCCTCTCCAGCAAGCGATAGAGGCCGCCAATCTTCTCCTTTAGAGAGTTTAAAATTTTTCAACCACCAGGGAAATGTTCTTCCTTTACACAAGGTCTAGTTCTTGGAGAAGAGGAGAGGATGCCATTGCAGATAGTTGAAGAAAATTAAAGCATACATACATGTATTTAATGAAATCGGAGGCACGTGACAAGAATTAAAAAGTACTAGGGTTTCCGGATATTCAGGAAACCCTAGAAGTTCAAGAGTCATTACAGGACAAAAAGGAAACACATCCATTATTAAAAACTTTTCTGATATTACATAAGCTTAAGCAGAATGGAAGTCAGACCAGCCACACAGGCAACCTATAGGTCTGCTGCAAAATAGAAGTTCTTATGGCCTAAGTGTCAACCTCCATATCTACCCTCAGATCTGCCGACAACTTGCCCACCGTGCCTTCAGACAGACCTCCCGGAGAAGCTCCCCCAGGCAACTCACCCAGACCTGCAAAGGTTGGGGAGGGAGATGAAGTAGGGGGGACCACGGCGAGAGTCAGGTCTGACAGAGCTTGACTGGGCTCGAGAGAATAGAGAACAGAGTGAACATACTCAGCAAACTCTGCAGACCCGATTGTGTGGAGGCAGTCCTTGGCAGGGTCGTAGGAAAAGGAGGTCGGCTCAGGTGGGGTTTTCAGCAGCACTGTCCGATCGAAAGGAACGTTGGGATTAGCCAGAGCCCATTTAGCTTGCTCATCCAAACCATAGTTGTAATATACCACAGCCTCTGGAAAGAGCAGGGAGAAAAGTTCTTTTGATCCCAGAAAGGCCTTCCTGGCTTCATCCTTTGCCACCTGGATCAAGTTGAGCCCTTCCTCATAATTCAAGAACTCTGTCTTCCACTCGTCCTTGGCCTTGTCTAGAGCCTCGTCCACCAGACTTCTCCCCTCCGCAATAGCCTCATCCCGAGCCTCGGACCGGGCTGTCTCCATCATTTTCTCTTGAGCTTTCTTCATCCCGTCTACCTCCTCTTGCAGTTTCTTGACCTATTTGACCTTCTCCTTGGCAAGGGCTCTGACCTGCGACATCTTCTCATTAAGGGTCTTGTTCTCCTTAATGAGGTCAGACTGGGCCATAGATCTGGTTTCCCTAATGGCCAAGAGAGCCCTCTTGGCTTCATCCTGGACATAAAAGAGAAGGTTAGAAACTCACAAAGTGACAAATGAGGAAAAGGAGAAGTAACCAAAAGACTTACCCTAGCCTCATCATGGCACCAGGACTCTAGCAGTTCGCGATCGCTCATTTGCTCTAAGACGTGCATGTCTTCAGGCGCGCACTGGGCGCTTAGATGTCGAACTACTACGTCTCCCGAGCAGTTCAGGATGGGAGTCCGGTGCGGAGGGCCCACGCTGAGAGTAACAAGAGCGAGGCCCAGTGGCTGCGGGGACAGCTAGAGCCGTGGACATATTCACTCCCCTGCCACGGCTAGAACGAGGCCTTTTCTGTAGAGGAGTGTCCTCCTCATCGGAGTCGGATATGAGTCGCCTCACTGGGGAAGGACCTGGAGGGGGCATGGAGGAAGGAGGGCTCTGGGCTCGAAGCGCGGAAGGCGCGCCCACTGCACGGACTGTAGGCTCCGCGTCAGCCTCTGCGCTTTTCTTGCTGGCCGACTCGAACATCATGGACATCATCCTTTTTGAAAATAAAGAACAAAGGAAGTAAGACTCACGGGCATCAAGATACGATGTAACAGACCAGGCTAGAGAAGGCCTTTTACCAATCTCTGGGGTTAAGGGACCTGTCTCGCAGGTTTCGTTGAAAAAATCCAGAACATGGGGGAGGAGGAACTCATTAATATTAATCGGATTCTCATTCAGAGTGGATATGATTCTTTGAATACGAGGAGGTCTGCCCGCCGCGGTCAGGTGTGGGTAAGAAGGCAGTTTCTCTATGGGGTGGGGGTCAAAACCCCAGTCTCCATCGCAGTGGACAAAGAAAAACTTTTTGCGCCAGGCTTTATGAGAAGAAGGGAGTTTGTGTATAAAATGAACCCCAGGTCTGGCTGTGAGATAAAATAAATTAGGGGACAAGACCTTCGCCTGGAAGAGCTGGTATAAAACAAGGGCTGTTGGGTCCAGGCCAGCGTAACGCATGGCCAGATTGTAGCATACCATTATTCTGAAGGAATTAGGGGTAAACTGAAAAATGGGAATCTTGTATATTTGGGCTATCTCAAGCATCGAAGGGTTCACCGGTAAACATAAACCCGCCTGGAACTGGTCAACATAGAAAGTTAACCAGCCCTCCGGTGCATGACAGGCCAGAATGCACGCCGGAGGAGGATAAGGATCGAAGGATTCTTTGATTTTATATTGGGAATGGATTTCCTCTATCGAGTGTTGGCTAAGGATAGAGGTGATATTGGGATGATCGGGTACTGGTGGAGGATATACCAAACCCTCAGTAGAGGAGGAGCCGGCAGCCGCCG
>BMAC01000125.1:1323148-1348639 GCA_014905375.1 Phtheirospermum japonicum | reverse complement strand
TTTATTATATACCATCAATGCTTTGTTCATGATTTGTATTTTTAATTTGATATGTGCTTTTATAATCTCTCTCTCTCTCTCTCTCTCTCTCTCTCTCTCTCTATATATATATATATATATATATATATATATATATATATATATATATACACACACACACACACACACACACACACATACATATATGGAAATTTTTTATTTGCAACCTGTATTATAGGTGTTTTTATCCGTTGCAATCTAACATATTTTTTGTTTGCGTTTGTAACCTGTACTGGACGAGATTTGTTAAATACAACTCCCGAAGGACTTCTCAGCTCAAAAACCAGGCCGGCTCATGTCTATGACATACACGCCTCTTTTTTGAGAGTATTTCTATTTTTTAATCCTGCCATATATTAGGAATAATGATGAAGTCAACTTTTAATTTACGCACTTTATATTTTTGTTTATATGGTGGTTTAAGATCCATTCTTCTTTGTTCATGATTTATATTTTTAATTTGGTATTTGTTTTATTATATATAATATCTGGGGTATAAACTCCCATAAAAAGAATTAATTACAGAATTTAAAGAACATAACGATACATAAACAAACCTTTATTTATGTAAAACTTGAGTTACAAACAATCTTCATTCTTTTTGGATTTTGGTGAAGGTATTTGAATTAAAATATCTACTTAAACTTTGAACTTTAAGATGGCTACATATGTCTTTTAGGTGTTTAAAAGGGTTGAAATCAGATTTCATATATGAACGCTTTGTTGGATTTGAGTGTTGAGGAAAGGTGACGTGAAATAAAACTTTAGAAGTGTTGGTGGTTTGGGGATAATTTGAAAATGAGAGAGAAGTGTTGCAGTGAGAGGATTTGATGTTATGTTGTTGTTTATGGCTCTTCTATCATTATGGTTTTTTGTAGAATATTTATAGAAGGGCTTGGATAGTTTTGGCATTTTTTAAAAAGTAGTGGAGGGGTAAATTTTATCATTTTCATTTTTTACCTAAAAATATTACAGTACATGATTTTTGTACATTTTAGAATAAAACTTTCAATTATAAAACTTTATAAAAAGTTTAAATTAATTAGGGAGAGTTATTTTTGCGACCTGTACTATAGGCGTTTTCACGCTTTGCAACCTAATGTTTTTCTTGTTGTCGATTCCAAACTGTATTATACGGAGTTTGTTAAATGCAACCTCCGGTTCATTTTTCGTCCAAAAAGTCAAATGGCTCAAGGGCGTGTAATGCACGTGCCATTTTGGTGGTTTTTTCACGGAATATTAGACAGAGATTGCAAATAACAAATCATGTATAGTACGGATTATTGTTTGCAACAATAAATACTTTAGGTTGCAAAGTGTGAAACCCGTATAATACATGTTACAAAAACTAATTTACCAAATTAATATATTGTTTTTCAATTTATTAATTTTTATATTTATTTAATAACTATTATAAGTTATTATATGGTATTTATGCATTTTTCAACTTTTAAACAAATCTTTTTATTATTTTATAATAATTGTGTTATTTTTATATTTTTTCCTTATTATAAATAATTATTTATAATATTACCATAATTTCTATATATTTTACATAATTTTCATAACTCTCCATCCCAAATATATTGTTCACTAAGGATGTCTCAAATATATAGTCTATTTTCTATATATAATATTATTTTACCCATTATCTTACTACTATACCTAATTCATATGAATTTTGTAACTATATTAAACTTCATTAAATAAGGGCAGATTAAGAAATATTTTCATATTTATTAATTCAAATGTATTTTCTTAATCTTTGTGAAAGTAGACACTATATTATATAAATGGGAGAAGGAGTATATATTTTATCATTATTTTAATTTCTGTATTCATTAACTAAGTATTCATAATCTAATTATAAATTATTATATTTTATTTATCTATTTTATGTTTTTAATATTATTTTAAAATATTTATTTATTAATTTCTTTTATTTGATATTTAGATTTTAAATGATGAATAAGAACTTATTTTAGACTTTTTTTTATTTATTTAAACTAATTTTATAAATTTAATTAATAATAAATTATATGTTTTTTCATTAAACATGTTGATGTGATATTTTTAAAATATGAATAATATAATATATTATTATCAAAAGATTAAAATAGACAACTTAAAGTTATAAAGATTATTTTAAAATAAAAATAAGGATACCATCAATTTATTGTCATAATTTGAAAAAATAATTATATGCAAACTGCACTATACGAGTTTTACACTTTTCAACCTAAAGTATATTTTGTTGCAAAAACAACCCGTACTATAGATGATTTGTTATTTGCAACATTCGTCTAGTATTCCATTTAAAAGCCACCAAGATGACGCGTGCATTACACGCGCCCAAGCCCGGTGACTTTTTGAATGAAAAAGGAGTCGGAGGTTGCATATAAAACATTTCGTGTAGTACGGGTTGCAATCGGCAACAAAACAGAAATATTAGGTTGTAAAGCGTAAAAATGCCTATAGTACAGGTTGTAAAAAATAATTTTCCAAGTAATTAGTACTAATATACTAACTCGAGATCTTCGTCATCTTCTGTATCATCTTCAATTTGTCTAATTATGTCTGAAAGTTGTTCCATAACATTATTGTCTTCTTTGTATTTATATCAATCTACATAACCTTCACAGCAAGTGTTTGTACTTGTTGGAATGTAAAATGGTTCACTAATCCATGGTTCTTGTATTTTATTTTCTTTTATATATACCTTATGTTTGTGATTCTGGTATATAAGGCGACATTGTCCTCCATAATTTTTATATTCTTATATTTTCATTTAGATCATTTGTTATTATTTTGGAACTTCATCTATCTATTTGATACCGTCTGCCAAACATGCATTCTTGTGGTATTTGTTATTGGAAGGAAAATGCATGTTTGTTCGGCCTCCTAATTCCTATTCAAGAAAATGACGTGTTTTGTTGGTTCAAATTTATGTCAAATTCATTCAAGAGACACTGATTTTATGCATTCTCTAACATACTTCGTGTGGATAAAATCTGGTTTCGAATTCGAGCTAATAATTTTCTACGGTCATTTTAAGTTTTTCTCATATCTCGCTTTTTTATAGGAGTCTCTTGTCAGTTCGAAATAATATTGACTATACTAATCCATATCTAAAAGCGCCTAGACTATAAGACGTCCTTTTGTTTATACCTTCGAGATAGCTAAGTTGTTGTTTCGAATTCATTGTTGCATTTGATATTTTGTATTCAAGTGTGCAACTATTGTATAGTCGTGAAAAATCCTCATATCATCTAGTTCTGTTATGATGGAAAGAATCACTGATGCCCAACCCATTTCTTAGATATTTTCTCTTCCTAAAGATTTCATCTAGAAATCGATGGATTTGATCTTCCTTTTCTTGAAAATCAAGTTTGACTTTTTTAAAGTTCTATAATAATCCCCTAATATTTGAAGTCTTTCTTCTAAATTTCTTATTCCAAGTGTTATTATTAACTTTATGGGTTTATTTTATAGGTTTTTAAACAATTACCTAAATATTCTACTATAAATATAAAATTGTTGACAAAAAGCACCTATTCGAATTTAGTTTTCTTTAATTCCCATTAAAGATGATTTTTAAGTTTTAAATCTTGACATATTTTTAATCATTCTTATTGGGAAATACAAACTAATTGACCATAACTAATATCATCATAAGGTATTATTTTTTTCCACAAATCTCTCTTATCTTGGTTCTAACCTTTTCTCCTAAAGGAGTTGGTAATCCTGTTATAAATATCTCTTTCCAAAAGGGTTGATTTGAGTCTTCTCTAAGAATTACTCTATCAAGAAACGTATTTTTCTAAATTTGAAAATTTCTAAGATCCCTACATATAAGATTTGAGATAAGTTCAAAATTTTTATCTCTTAGATAGAAAGGTCACTTATAAAATTTATGTAGTGCAGAATCGTTGAACCTGGCAGTCTTCATTGTTCTGACCATAACTTCCTCTTGAAGATTCAGATTCATGAATGGTTGATGGCATTGGAAAGAAAACTTAATTATATTTCCGTCAATATAAGGTGCCTTTCCAAACTCCATATTCAGAGAGATATGAGCATTAAAAGTGATAGTCAGAAGTTGTTGAGACACATTGGAAGCTAGAAACTTGCTTCTATTTTTGTCTCTTTACATTTTTTAAACTTGAGGTCATTTGAAGTCGATAAATACTAAATATTTCGTTGATCTAGGCAAATTAATCTATTTTGGACATTTATTTAAAAATATTGAGAGTTTGTTCTCATTATCTTGTTGTTCCGTATTGAAAGTCAGCTTAAGCATTCCTAATATTTCGTTTCCATTTTCTTTGTTTCCAACCCTCATCATCTGGTATCCAGAGCCAGCTTACGCTCTTGTCATATCTATCTTTCTCCAATGAAAGTGAGAAGTGGAAGAGGTGGACGCAGTAGAGGAAACATGGAGAACTTTGAAGGTGAACGAGATGCTGAAATCCAGGCATTTCAGAGACAAGTCCAGGAGCTAACCAAATGTCTAGAGCGTCAGGAGGCTAGAAGCAAACGTAGTTCTAGCCATGAAAATTCCAGTGATGACTCGAAGTATGTGAATCCTTTTTCCAACAAATGTTAATACTTTCTTTGAAAGGTTTAACTGAACCGCATATGTTGTGAAGGTGGATGTAGCGGAGTTTCATGGTCGTCTTCGTCCGAATGAATTTATTGATTGGATTAGTATCGTGGAGAAGTTCTTTGAGTATAAAGATATTTTTGAGAATCATAATGTCGAGTTTGTTTCAACTCAACTTCGGGGTTATGCATCTATTTGGTGGGACATAACGCAAGAAATGAGGTTACGAAAAGGAAAACCCAGATTTTTTTGAGGGAGAAAATAAGGCAAGATTATGTGATAAATTACTTCCCGTGGACTTTCCTCAAAGTATCCTTTTGCATTTAAATACTTTAAAGTAGGGCATTAAAAGTGTGACTGATTATATGGGGTAATTCTACAAGCTGATGGCAAGAAATAGTAATCAAGAATAAGAAGATCAACTTGTTCCAATATATATCAATGGTCTCAAAGAAGTATTAGAGATGAAGTGGAGATGCAACAACTTTGGAGAGTTAATGATACTTATCACTAGCATTAAAAGTCGAATCAAAGTTACAAAGGCGTGGGATGAGAAAATATGTTGATGCCCAAAGTTACTTTGTTCCAAAAGGAGAACCGAGTAACAAAAAAAACTAAAAGAAGGTGGGGAGTAAAGAGGGTTTTAAGTCAGCCTCTAAAGGGAAATCAAGGCCTTGTTTCAAATGTGGACAAATAAGTCACTACATGAACGAGTGCCTAAATCGATGAAATGATGCTTGTGCGGGAGTCGTTATTGCTAAACACGAAGAGTCACAAATTGAGGATAATCCATTATGGGGTGACAATGATGATGAACATGAATGTGAAGAGATCGAGCTATAAGAAGGAGAATGTTTCACGATTAAAAGGGTTCTTAAAAGGGTTGAGAAACAAAATCTTTCGGACCAAGTGTAGATCGCATCGAAAGATATATTCGTTGGTCATTCATGGAGGTGGCTTTGAGAATTTTCTTTATAAAGAAGTTGTGGACAAACTTAAACTAAAGACAGCGGACCATGCTCATCCATATTCGGTCTCAATGATCAAGAAAGATAATGAGGTGCGACTAGATAAGAAACGTCTTTTTTCTTTTTCGATGAGAAAACTTCATCATGATGAAGTTTGGTGTGATGTGAATCCAATGTATGTTGTCCGTATACATTTGGGTTATACGTGGCAATATGACAAGAGTGTTGTGCATGATGGGAGAAAATAATACTTATTCATTCAAGATGGGAAATGCTAAAATCATTCTTTTTCCGTGTAATGATATCCCAAATCCTAAATCTTCTACAAAGGAGGGGGAACATGATTACTTAATTTGTCGCAGTTTGAAAGAGAAGCTCAACATGGATGTAATTTGGTAGGTAAGGAATTGGTGAAGTCTTTAGAAGTAACGAGTGACGTCAATGTTCTTTTTGAAGTATTCAAGGATGTCACTCCGGAGAAGTTCTCTCATGTGCTTTCACCTCTCCAACAGGTTCAAAACAAAATTAATTTTATTCCAAGAGTTGTTCTTCCACATAAATATCATTACGAAATTTGTCAAAGTGAACTTGAAGAACTCAATCGACAAGTGATTGAATTAGTTTGTAAAGGACTCATCAAGGATTGTTTGATCCCTTGTGCTATTCCAGTATTTTGAGCCAAAAGAAGGATGGTTCTTGGAGGATGTGTGATGATAGTCATTGTTTGTAATTTATGTTGTTTTTAATAGTTTTCGAGTCGATTAGTTAAGTTTATTAGGCTGTTTTAATTGTTTTGTTGTTTTCCATGTTTCTAGTTGATTTTATGTTTAATTTGGTTAAATGGTTCAATTGATTTGAGAATTGGAGTGATTCTTGGGTATTGATATTTAAAATCCTCATTTAATAGGTGGTTTGATGATTTGAATTCAAGCTAAGGAATGGAGGCCAAAAATTAAGCCATGGCTTGCCAAGAGCTTGCCAAAGTTGTGCCAAAAAGAAGCTCCAAAGTGGCAAACTTTCTAGAATGGTGGCCATCCCTTTGCCATCCATTACTATCTCCATGCCAAACGATACGGCCAGGCATCGCTCGCTAAACCAGCGCCATCCTCGCGCCATCCCTTGCGCCTGCCATGCCAAGGTAGCGCCCCGCTTGCCGCACAGCTTCCGTCTCCTTGTCATATATGAGCCACGTGAGATGGCTAACCAAAGCAGCGCCCAAGACCCAGCCCGGGACCAAGCCACCTTGTGCAACCTTGAGCCATCTTGGTCAACACGGACCAATTTTGGTCAAACCCAGGATTTTTAAGCCTCTAAGGCTATTTTGGCCCATTCAAACCTAATTAAACCTAGTACAAATAGCACACAACTCTCATTTTTGTAGATATCACTCAAATCTCCCAAACTTGCATGGATTTTGGAATATTTTCTCTCTCTTGTTCTTAGTTTAATTTTGAAGATTGCCTTGGGTTTGTAAGCTCAAGATGAATCCAAGTACTCCCTTGGATTTTTACTTTGATGCATATTAACTCAAGCTTGTTACTTCTTCTATTTAATTCAAGTAAGCTTTCTTTTATTTAATGCTTTCTTCTTCAATTTCATGTTTGTTTTTTAATTTTATGCTTTTTGCCTTAGCTCTTTGATTTATTGCTTAATCTTTTGAATCGTCCATGGAATCTAGATGAGTGACACGTCTAGGTCATAGATCGAGTCCTTGATCGTTTTTATTTCAATTATTTCTTATGCTTTATTTTGGTTTTAATTTCCATGCATTGTTTCATGCTAAATCTTAAATCTATGCTTTGTTTCTCGTTATCTCTCGTAAAGTTTTAAACTTTGATGTCAATTATCTTTTCTCTTTCCATTCATGCTTTCAATTTTTGCTTATTTGCATTATTTAGGATTTTATGTTCATGCAAGCATGGTTGTACCTTGAGATTTCATGCTTGTACTTGGTTAAACATTGCTTGTTTTTGCTTATTTTCATTATTGCTTTGCATTTTCATATTAAGGCATACGACGAGGCATCCTACCAATTTGCTATTTCATTTCCTAGTCTAGATTAGTTAGTTTGATTGCCTTATTTTTATCTTCCTTTACTTTTCAAAGCTACAAACACATTGATTCTTACAATCGAATTGAATTTCGATAATACCGAGCCAAACGAGCCTTTTATTTCTAAAACCACGAAAAACTAAACTTCAAAATGGTGCCATTGTCGGGGATCTAACCCGGGTCACCCTCGTCACAGGCGGGAATACTCACCACCCGTGGGTACCGTCTCGACAAATGATATTCCTGATGGCTTGCACAAATCTTCAAACTCCTATAGGCCACCAATTCCAAAGGTTCTCATGCCTTTTCCCTCACGGCTCCCAAACACAAAGAAAGACGATAAATTCCAACGGCTCTACAATACGTTGTCTAACGTCAATATCACTCTCCCATTATTGGATGTTATCTGAGACATGCCCGCTTACTCTAAAATTTTCAAAGAACTTTCTTCCAAGAAGCTCGTGAGCACTACAAACGAGAAGGTTGTGCTATCTAAGGAAGCGAGCGTGGTTTGTGAACCTTCGATTTTAGCTCTCAAGATGGCGGACCCTGGCTCCTTTTGTATCGATATAATGCTCTGGAATGGAAAAGTAACAAATGGTATGCTGGATTCCGGAGCGGGTATAAATTTGATGCCATCTTTGATTTATGAACAATTGGAGTTAGCACCCTTGCAAGAGACGCGGATTTGTTTGCAATTGTCCGATCGATCGATTAGATATCCGAAGGGGGTTGTTAAGGATGTGCTCATCAATGTTGGAGGACTCTTCGTCCCGGTGGATTTTGTTGTCCTCAACGTGGGCATGGTTTCTAATGATGGTGCCGAGCATACCATTTTACTTGGCCGCCCCTTTATGGACACCACGCAATGCCTAATAGATTTTGGAAAGAAGAACCTCACCTTGTCCGTCGCGGGTGAGTCAGTCACATTCTCTATGACCAACTTGCCGTCGATTCCATCAAGTATTTATCATATGGATCGCCTTCTCATTGATGAAATTCGAGACTTGGTCAAGCAAGTTTTCATGGCGGATGAGTGCATGTCTTTGATTGAGCTGGAGGATGATAGTAGGGGTGATTTCCAGGATAATGATGTCTTCGATCTTGAGGACAAGTCTTGTATAATTCCCGATGCATCCTTCGTGTGTGAGAGTGCTTGTGTAAGTGTCGTTGAGGGCAACGACCAAATTTTGGGGGGAGAGGTGGAGTGTGTTGATAAAGAACGATTCGTCGAACCAATTGCAAAATTTAACAAGTACCTTGAAGGTTTGATTGATTTATTCAAGATAGTTCCCGGCGAGGGTGAGAGGAGGCGCAAGCCCAAGCTAAAGCCTCTCCCATCTCACCTAAAATACGTCCTTTTGGATGATGAGGAAAGCAAACCAGTTATTATCTTTGCCCATTTAAATCAAGAAGAAGAGGAGAGGCTAATCGAAGTGCTTAAAGCTCATAAAGGAGCTATCAGGTGGAGTCTAGGAGACATCAAGGGGATTATCCCTTCGACGTGCATGCATAGAATTGTCTTGGAGGATGACTTCAAGCCCTCTTGAGAATTCTAAAGGCCGTTAAATCTGAAAAAAGGAGATTTGTTGGCTACAAGGGCTACATAACCGTGGTTGAGAATGAAAAAGGAGATTTGTTGGCTACAAGGGCTACAACGGGGTGGAGGATGTGTATCGATTTTTGCAAATTGAATGAGACCACAAATAAGGATCATTTCCCCCTCCCATTCATCAACCAAATGTTAGACAAGCTAGCCGGACACCACTTTTATTACTTCTTAGACGGATTGTCGGGCTATTATCAAATTGCCATCGCGCCCGAAGATCAAGCCAAAACAACTTTCACATGCCCGTTTGGGACTTTTGCCTTCCGACGGATGCCTTTTGGGCTATGTAATGCCCCGGGGACATTCCAACGGTGTATGCTCTTAATATTCTCCGATATGATTGATAGATACCTTGAAGTGTTCATGGATGACTTCTCCATATATGGGGACTCGTTTGATGAGTGTTTGGGAAATCTTGCGGAGGTGCTAGCCCGATGTGAAGAGACAAGCTTGACCTTGAGTTGGGAGAAGAGCCATTTTATGGTTCGAAGTGGGCTAGTCCTTAGGCATGTGGTTTCGGAAAGCATAATTGAGGTAGGCAAAGCCAAAGTGGAAGTTATCGAAAAGTTACCCCCTCCCCTCAACGTGAAAGACGTGAGGATTTTTCTTGGGCACGCCGGATTCTATCGTCGATTTATAAAGGACTTTTCAAAAATTGCTCGTCCTTTGTGCCGGTTACTAAGTAATGAGGCCCCTTTCGAATTTAGCAAGGCTTGTGAGGACGATTTCTTGGAAATTAAGAAGAGTCTCGTGTCCAACCCTATCGTCGTATCTCCCGATTGGAGCTTACGCTTCGAAATTATGTGAGACGCCTCGAGTGAAGCGGTGGGGGCCATCATTGGACAACGCGTTGACAAACTATTAAGGGTGGTTGTTGCATCGTAAAATATAAGGGCGAGAGTGCCAGACTTAGTTGGAGAAGATCTGGTCTAACGTTACCATGACCTGGGGTAGAAGCTACTAAGGGTCGAGAAGCTCAGGCAGACCTGACCTGATTTGATGCTCCCTCAATATCGACCCAATCTATTTCCTCCTATAGTGGAAGGAGGGATCGGTACTTTCCTAGTCTGACCTTCCCTGAAGGGAAAATGGGCAACCCAGGAGGGAGAGTAAGAAGCCCAAGCTGTTGTAACTAACGGCCTGAGATTCGCGGAATCCTATTTTCGGGATCTCGGAAGGGCCCCACACTAAGAAACTATAAATACCCAAAACCTTAAGGCTGAAAGGTATGCAATCTTAAGCTTTTTACACTATTACCCAATATTAAGAATTTCCGACTTATCTGACTTGAGCATCGGAGAGGTTTCCACCGGAAAACCTCCGGTGGTCCCTTTCTAACAAGTTTTTGTGACAGGTTATGATCGTTTCAAGTGAAGGCTTACTCTCAGGCGTGGTCAATTTTCTGGGTGAAACAATTGGCGTCGTCTGTGGGAACCTTTCAAGGCTAAGACGTGAGAATAACATATGGATTCGGCTGGACTCCGGCGAAATTTGGTGGCAGAGCTGGGTGGCACGCCAAGCTCGGCCACACCAACAGGCGCACCGAAAACGATAGGGCCGACAACAGAAGGACCATTGGCGACTGCAAGACTAGGAGCAACGCAACCCGCACTGGGTGGATCGGCACAGGACGACGGCGGATTGTTGAATGACTCCTTGCTGAGACAGCTACCTGACCTCATAGGTAAAGCGGTGGAAGTAGCTATGGAGCGGAAGTTTGCTGAGCTGTCGAAGCCCCCTCATAAGGCGCCTCCACCGCCGAAAACAGAGCTGGTGCGATCAAATCAATGTGCGGGTAGAACCCCTGCTACTCATGATGAAGAGGATGGCCTTTCGGCATCAGAAAGCGAAACTTCGAGCAAGACCAACCCTGACCTCACTTAACAAATGCAGAATTGAAAAATGAGGTCAGGGAGGTGAAGAGGAAGATGGCAGGTACAAGTGCGGTGCCTAGGCAGAGGGGCACTCTATTCACTGAGGCTGTTATGAGGGATGATTTGCCAGCCTCTTACCGGTCCATGGGCTTTGAATACAGCAAAACGACGGACCCATGGGACCATTTGAGCCGATTTGAGAACACGGACATTTTAAATAAGTTCTCTAATTCGGTCATGCACAGAGTCTTCCTAACAACCTTCACAAAATCAGCCCAACTCTGGTTCAGCCAATTACCCCTGCGTTCCATCAGCAATTTCGATGAATTCAGCTCAGCGTTCCTGCACTAATTTACCAGCTGCAAGAAGTATCAAAAGATGCCCTTGGAGTTATTTAGTCTGAAACAGAAGGGAAATGAGGGATTGCGTGCATATATCAAACGATTCACGGATGCAAAGTTAGAAGTACCATCGGCATCTGAAGAGATCCTGGTTAACGCCTTGGCCCAAGGGCTTAGAAGGGGGGAGTTCTTCCGGTCGCTGGTCGTGCAGCCAACCCAAAGATTTGGCGAGCTACTGGATAGGGCTGAAAAACACATCCATTTGGAGGAAGCCTTGAAAATTAAAGATGAAGGAGAAAAGAAGAGGGAGCGACCTGATAGAGAGGAGAGGAAGCCAACAAAAAAGCCTAGGCCATATTTGGTTGGGGGACAACCTCGCTTTGATAGATACAAACCTTTGGCCACACCACAGGGAGAGATCTTGCAAGAAATTGAACGACACCCTGACCTTAAGTGGCCAAAAACCTACTCTCCAAAACTAAGGAAGGAGAGATCTGATCGGTTTTTCCGTTACCACAATGAATATGGTCATGATACAGACAAGTGCACCCACGTAAAGGATGAGCTGGAAAGATTGGTACAGGCAAGACACCTCAAGGAATTCGTGCGGATGCGAAAGGAGGAGCCCAGACCTGACTCTCGGAGACAGAACCGACCTCAAGAAAACAAACGTAGTTCAGATAGCAGCTGAAATGTCAGGTGAAGAAATGACCAGGCACAACAGGTGCGGGGTGAGATCTTCATGATCACAGGAGGTGAATGGGACGAACATTCCAAACGAACCCAGAATAGATATGTGCGAGCTGCGAAAGACCTGGCTAGGAAGGCAAGTGAAGTCGGATAATTGGCACCTATCCTGAACATATGTTTTGGATCAGAAGATGAAAATGGCATTCTAGCCCCCCACATGGATGCCCTGGTCATTACAGCCACCATCGCCAATTACACTATAAGGTGAATATTTGTGGATACAGGCAGTTCAGCCGACATTATGTTCTACGATAGTTTTTGACAGTTGAACTTGGGGTTAGAGCTGGAAGAAGTAACCACGTCATTAGTTGGCTTCCCCGGAGGAACCCTGAAGCTTTTAGGAGAGATAAATCTCCTACTGACATTAAGTGACGGACCATTCAGACAGACCAGGTCGGTGCAATTTTTGGTAGTAGACGCACCATCCTCATACAATGTTATGCTTGGACGTCATTAAGCCAGTTTCAGGCCGTGATTTCGGTTTACCACATGAAGCTTAAATTTCCTGCCCAGGATGGGGTAGGAGAGGTTGAGGGAGACCATTATGCGGCAAGGCGCATGTATGTGGATAGTATTCGACGTAGGGAGGATAATGGAGCGTGTAAAAGGTTGAAAGTAGACACCGCCAGACCTGACTTGCCCCAAGAAGAAGATAATTTAATGAGGATTTAAGTAGTTCTAGGCGATGATAGTCGTGTCCTTTATGTCGGAACGACTCTTAGCCCGGAAGTTTTGGTAGAGTTGGTCGCGCTTTTGAGAGACACCATAGATGTTTCAGCCCGAAAAGTGAACGACCTGAATAACACTTGAAAACCCAAGAGCTTCCTGAACCTATACCACAAAGACAGGTTAGAAAGGACCACCGGTGGTTTTCCGGTGAAAACCTCTCCGATGCTTAAGTCAGTAAGCGTTTGAGGTGTTTTCTAGAAAGAAAGCAGAAATGCTCAAGAGAATGACATACCTCTCTCAGCCTTGGGGCTGAGACATTTATAGCTTATTCTTGTGGGGAACCCTAGCCGGGATCCTAGGAACACGGGCCGCGAATCATGGGCCGTTTGGGAAACAGTTTCTGAAGAAGTGGTCCCACTTGTTCCTTCTTGGGCAAGCCGAAGGCCAGGTCTGACCAAGTCAGCGAATCTTTTATTATTTTCAGGACTGCTTAGTCAGGAATACTTCTGAAGTGGGCAGATCGGCCCTGTCTTCCCATCTGCAGTCGCTACTGATTTCAGCTCTTTCCCAATTCAGGTCTGGCTGGAATATCTAGAAGTTCCCCCGTGGGGACCCCTCTCCTAGATTTTAGGAACAAGGCCCGTAAATCCAGGATCATCCAGGTAACGAATGGTCCCCTATTTGTCTTTTCCTTTACTATTAAATACAGGTCTTCCTCAATCCAGGTCTTATCAATACTGCCCTATCAATAGATATCTTTGCCTGGTCTCCTCAAGACCTTGTAGGGATTGACCCAGCAGTGGCTGAGCACCATCTTAATATAAGTCCCATCACAAAGCCCGTAAAGCAGAGGAAGAGGATCTTTGGCCCCGAGAAAGAGGCCATCATTGAGGAAGAGGTAGAAAAGTTATTGTGTGCAAAGCATGTCAAGGAGATACAATTCCCAGAGTGGCTCTCCAATGTTGTACTAGTTCCGAAAATGGAGGAGACCTGGCGAATGTGTATTAATTTCAGAGATCTTAATCGTGCTTGCCCCAAAGATCACTATCCATTGCCTAGGATAGGTCAGTTAGTGGATTCCACATATGGGTGCGAGTTGCTAAGCATTATGGATGCCTCGCAAGGTTACCACCAAATCAGATTGGCAGAGGATGATTGGAAGCGGGTCAGCTTCATAACACCAAAGGGCACATGTTGCTATGTGGTGATGCCGTTCGGCCTTAAAAATGCGGGTACTACGTATCAAAGGATGGTGGACAAAACGCTCTACGGTCAACTGGGCAGAAATATGGAGGTCTACGTTGACGACATGTTGGTCAAAATGTTAAGGCAACTTCGCATGTGGATGATTTAAGGGGGACCTTTGATACTCTAAGAAGGTATAGGATGAAGCTGAGTCCCAAAAAAATGTGCGTTCAGAGTAAGGGCAGGCAAGTTCTTGGGGTACATGGTTACTGAAAGAGGAATAGAAGCCAACCCAGAAAAGGTCAGGGCTATCATGGATATGCCGCCCCCAAAGAATGTCAAGGAAGTTCAATGTCTGGCAGGTCGAATCAACGCACTAAGTAGGTTTGTCTCGAGGTCGGCAGAGAAGAGCCTACCTTTTCTCAGGGCATTACGAAAGAAAACTCGGTTTCACTGGGATGAAGAATGCCAAGAGGCTTTCCAAAAGCTGAAGGATCACTTGGCAGATATGTCTTTGTTAACCAAGCCAGTCATAGGGGAACCATTGATACTATACATGTCTGTAGGGAAGTTAGCGGTTAGTATAGTCTTAATACGGGAAGAAGGGAAATCGCAGAGGCCATTATACTATTGGAGTAAGGTCTTACATGAGTCCGAACTTCGATATGTGGAGATAGAAAGGGCCATAGCCGCTCTAATCAGAACTGCTCAAAAACTTCAGCCTTATTTCCTTTCCCATCAGATTATAGTCCGCACTAATCTACCTCTGAAAGACATCATCATAAAGCCAGAGGTTTCAAGGAGATTATTCAAATGGATAATTGAATTAAATGAGTTTGACATACGTTTTGAAGCAAGGCTCGCGATCAAGGCCCAGGCATTAGCTGATTTCATGCAAGAAATGGCCAGCTCTGCCGAAGAGAAGAAAGAGTGGGTAATTTACACAGATGGCTCAGTGGGAAGCCTTGGATGTGGTGCGGGTATAGTCTTGGTAGACCCAGAGGGGGTGACCACAGATTACTCGGCTCGACTAAATTATCTTCTATCCAACAATGGATCCGAGTACGAAGCATTGTTGAGGGGTGTCCAGATGGCAAAAGAGTTGGGTGCAGAGCGTATACGAGCAAATGTAGACTCACAACTTGTTTGTAAGCAGATTGGGGGAGAGTTCAAAACGAGGGGAGAGTTCGAAATGAGGGAAGAGAAAATGCAAAAATATTTGACCCAGTTCTGAGAGCTGGCCAGTACTTTGGATGCCTTGAATGTTCAGCAAATTCCTAGAGCAGAGAACAACTGGGCTGATTATTTGTCTAAGGTAGCCAGCTCAGCTGTGGATTGTCAAGAAAGGGTGATCACCTTATTGATGGCCTACCGAGAATGTGGAGATGATGAGGTTAATGTATTGGAAGAAGGTGAGAAGGAATGGCGTTCTCCCCTCAAAGCATACTTAGAAAAGGAAGAACTACTGGAGGACAAAAAGGGGGCGAGTAAGGTGTGAATCAGATCAGCTCGGTTTTGTGTGATAAAAGGAGAACTTTTCCGTAGGGGTTTTGGACAACCTCTTCTGCGGTGCGTAAACAAGAAAGAGGTAGCTCATGTGCTCAGAGAAGTCCATGAAGTATGTTGTAATCACATGGGAGCTGGAGCCTTGTCTAGCAAAATAATGCAAGCAGGATATTTCTGGCCTAGACTCAGGCAAGATGCGGAAAATTTTGTGAAAACATGTGGAAAGTGTCAAAAGCACTCCCCAGTTCTGCGCAGACCCGCTGAGGAGCTTATGACAATGAGCTCCCCTTGTCCATTCGCTAAATGGGGAATAGACCTGGTAGGGCCTTTCCCCACAGCTCCAGCCCAGAAGAAATTTTTGATTGTGGCTATTGATTATTTCAGTAAGTGGATAGAGGCGGAAGCTCTGGCAAAAATTACCGAAGAAGCGGTAATGGGATTTTTATGGAAAAATATAGTATGTAGATTTAGGATTCCTAAAATCTTGGTCTCAGATAATGGCACGCAGTTCATGGGAGCTAAGATCAAGGTCTGGTGTGTCAAGATGAAGATAGAACAACACTTCACATCTGTCTATCACCCGCAGGCAAATGGGCAGGTTGAGGTGACCAATCGCATCTTGGTATAGGGAATCAAGGCGCATTTAGAGAGGTCTGGTGGCAAGTGTGTAGAAGAGCTTAGCTCATTTCTTTGGACCTATAGGACTAATCCAAAGGAAAGCACTGGAGAGACGTCTCTCAGCCTAGTATATGGCATGGAGGCCGTTATCCCTGCAGAAATCAGTTTTGAAACTCAACGAATACAAAGATTGGATGAGGATCAAAATAGCTTGCTAATACAGGATGCTCTGGATTTGGTTGAGGAATAGAGAGATCAGGATGCAATCAGAATGGATCACACGCGTGGAAGATTCAGGGAAGCCTATAATAAGACGGTCATAAAGAGATATTTTTGTGTGGGAGATCAAGTTCTACGCAAAGCTGGCCTGGGAAAGGCTAAGGGAAAGCTGGATGCCACGTGGGAGGGACCGTTCAAAATTGCTAAAGTTTTGGCAGGTGGTGTGTATAAATTAAAACGAATGGATGGAGATGAGGTGCCCCGAGTATGGAACGTATTGAATTTAAGGAAGTATTATGTATAAATTTATCACTTGAAATGTATTTATCCAAATGACTAGAGTTTACATTATCAATTGACTCAGTTTTTCTTAAAAGCCAGGATTGGTTAAGGACGGATATCCTAATTTTTCTGACCTGATTGTCAGAAAGAACCAGGATTGGCTAAGGACGGATGTCCTAATTTTCCTGACCTGATTGTCAGAAAGAGCCAGGATTGGCTAAGGTCGGATGTCCTAATTTTCCTGACCTGATTGTCAGAAAGAGCCAGAATTGCCTAAGGATGGATGTCCTAATTTTCCTGACCTGATTGTTAGAAAAAGCCAGGATTGGCTAAGGACGGATGTCCTAATTTTCCTGACCTGATTGTTAGAAAGAGCTAAATTGGCTAAGGACGGATGTCCTAATTTTCTTGACCTGATTGTCAGAAAGATACAGGATTGGCTAAGGACGGACGTCCTAATTTTCCTGACCTGATTGACAGAAAATGCCAGGAATGGCTAAAGGCGGAGGGCCCAATTTTCTTGGTTTGATTGACAGACAAAGCTAGAATTAGCTAAAGATCGACCAAAGAAATATCATGAGTGCTTAACAAAAGATTCTTGCCCAGAAACATTCATCACAAATTCTGGAAATACATCAAAGAGAAACGCACATGCCTTCTTATAAAAATAGAAAATTGGCGAGTTTGATTACAAGTGCAACAAGAATCGAAAAATAAAATTCAGAAGAAATCCCAAATATTCATCCATGTGGTGCAGGAGATCTCCAATCAGAAGCTAGAATCCGGCGAAAATGCCATAGCTCACGTTCTGTTTCATGGAAGCATTGGGGGTACCTGTCAGCTCTCTCAGAAATAGCATGAGCTTCACAGGTGGCGACGGTTATTCGGCTTACTGACTCCATCAGATCAGCTTTTTCCTCCTCCAGTTGGCGATTAAGCTGGCGGAGTTCAGCCCACTCTCGTTTGTAGTGGTGTTTTTTCTACTTTTTCCTCTCCAGGAGTCGGCACATGTGGGAGATTTTTTCCCGGAGGACTAACAGTTTATCAATGAGTTTGAGATTTTTAGCAAATAAAGAAGTTTTTTTTCGCCTAACTGTATCAATTTCCTCAAAAAAAGATGGAGAAGCCATAACAAAAAGGATGAAAATAAATGCAAGAAAAGAAGCGTGTATATATAAGAACATAAGCATGTGCCATCCATAACGAAATAGTACAAGGGTTTCCTTAAAACCAGGAAACCCTAAAAGTTGTTAACAAACGACAAATATCTTTACAGAAAGCAAGCAGATAGAAGGACATATCAGCCACACAGGTAAACAAACAAAAGATCTGTCAAGAGCAAGAGAAAAGTAAAGCCAAACTAGCCTAAAGCCCTGCGTCTAGATCTTCCGCCAGCTGCTCTACCGCATTGTCCACCAAGGCCCCGGGAGACGCCCCCTGGCAATTTACCCAGATCTGTGAAGGTTGGGGAGGGAGTAGACGTGGTCAGGTCAAGAGCCAGGCCTGGATCTGGCTGAGCCGCGTCTGGAGAAACTAGGGGAGCATTGAAGGCTGGGAGGATATGCTAAACAAACTCGGGGGTGTCGAGTTTATGTAGACGGTCTTGCTCGGGAGAATAGCAGAAGGATGTGGGCTCAGGTGGCTGCTTTAATGGCTCCGCACGGTCGAAAGGAAGAGTGGGCTTCTCCTGGGCCCATTTCGCCTGGGCATCTAGGGCAAGGTGGTAATACACCTCCGCCTCTGGAGCCAATAGATGGTAAAGTTGTTATGAGCCCAGCAAGGCTCGGAGAGTGACATCTCGGGGGATGTGAATCAGCCTCAACCCTTCTTCGGAGTTAAAGAAATCTGTCTTCCATTCCTCACGTGCTCGAGCCACCGTTTCATCCGCCAAACTTTGAGCCTCAGCTAGAGCCTCATCTCGTGCCTCGGCCCTAGCCATCTCCAGCACTTTCTGCTTTGCTTTCTTCACCTCCTCCAGCTCTTGCTCCACCTTCTTCATCTTAGCGCCCCTTTCCTTGCACAGGTCGCGCAACCTCTTCTCTTTCTCTTATAATCTCTTGTGTTCCTTGACCAGGTCAGCGTTCATCAGGGCCCCCTAGCCCTGGCAACCAAAATGGACCTCTTGGCCGTCGCCTAAAAGAAAAGGGAGACTTACCAGGGTGAAGAAGAAAATGAAAAAAGGAAATAAGTGAAGAAAGATTTACCCTCTCCTCGTCCTGGCATAAGGACTCGATGAGATCAGGGTCGGACCATTTCTCCAGGGTGGCTCTATCTGCACTTGGGCACTGCCCCTGGATGAACTGAACAGCCAAGTGACCAGAGCAGTTCAAGACAGACTTTTTGAACCAAGTGTTGTTCGGGGTCGCAATCTTAACTCCAGAGCCTGACGCGCCCTCCATGCCAGAGTGCGGCCACTTTGTTGGCCGCTCCGTTATTTCCCCCGAATATGAGGGGACGATAACTTCCACCTTTAGCTCAGGAGGGGCCTGAGGAGCCCCTGATCCACTGGCCTTAGCTCGAGAAGGCTCAGCCACTAGAGCCCGTTGCTCTGAGCCCGCGACTGCTCCACTTTAGCGGGCAGCCATGATATTGTGCATCATGTTTTCTAAGGAGATGAAATAGAGAATAGTCAGAAACCATCATAAAATATAAGTTAACAAGACATAAAAGATGCAAGACTGTCAATGTTCTTTACCGATCTTGGGGGTTAAAGGGCTATTCTCCTCCCGATCATTAAATAAGTCTATAGGAGAGGGTATGATAATTTGGGAGAGAGGAAAGACATTTTCGTTCAAAATAGAGATAATCCTCTTAAGGCAAGGAGATCTGTCTCTTACGGACAGATGCTGATGGGCTGGCAATTGCTCAATATACGCCATTATACCGCCGCTTGACCAATTCAAACTCCTCCAGAATCTGGTATTTATACCTTAGATTCTCCACCGTTTTTTCGTTCAGGATGGAGCAAATGTATGGCCATCCAGGGATATAAGGGGGATACTAAAATGATGGCGACGATAAAGGAGTTGACGCCACCGGAGAAGAATGATTAGAATAAGAATTGACGAAAGGAGAGTGGGTAGAAGGAAAATCGGCGGACGAAGAAGATGATGGCATTGGCATTATTGGAAAAGTAATAAAGATTGGAAAAAAACCAGGCGATAGAGATGGTCGGAAGGTTGTAAGCTTGAAGATGATAATGAATTGTAAAGGAGGAGAGGCAAAGCGCAAGAATGTCTGTGAAAGTAAAAATATGAAAAGTGAGGAAGAAAGAGAAGATAGCGGGAATAAAAGGAAAGGGGGATTTTCAAAAAACAAAAATCGAGGAAAAAGCGGGATCTTGATGGGATTCCCGCATTTAATTCATGTCAGAGGAACAGTGACCCAAGAGATGTGGTGGGAATTGCAACCACCTCTGACCCGTCAATTGTACAGTACCCGAAGAGACGTGTTGAAGTGGAAAACTGCTTCTAGGATGAAGGAGCGTCATAGATAAGTCCAATGATTGGACTGGATCAAAAGGTGGATTTTCCAGGATTTGGGCAGATAAGGGTAGGCGGGGGGTGGGGGTGGGGGGGATGGGGGACTGGTGATATGCCGCCCCCAAAGAATGTCAAGGAAGTTCAATGTCTGGCAGGTCGAATCAACGCACTAAGTAGGTTTGTCTCGAGGTCGGCAGAGAAGAGCCTACCTTTTCTCAGGGCATTACGAAAGAAAACTCGGTTTCACTGGGATGAAGAATGCCAAGAGGCATTTCAAAAGCTGAAGGATCACTTGGCAGATATGTCTTTGTTAACCAAGCCAGTCATAGGGGAACCATTGATACTATACATGTCTGTAGGGAAGTTAGCGGTTAGTATAGTCTTAATTACGGGAAGAAGGAAATCGCAGAGGCCATTATACTATTGGAGTAAGGTCTTACATGAGTCCGAACTTCGATATGTGGAGATAGAAAGGGCCATAGCCGCTCTAATCAGAACTGCTCAAAAACTTCAGCCTTATTTCCTTTCCCATCAGATTATAGTCCGCACTAATCTACCTCTGAAAGACATCATCATAAAGCCAGAGGTTTCAAGGAGATTATTCAAATGGATAATGAATTAAATGAGTTTGACATACGTTTTGAAGCAAGGCTCGCGATCAAGGCCCAGGCATTAGCTGATTTCATGCAAGAAATGGCCAGCTCTGCCGAAGAGAAGAAAGAGTGGGTAATTTACACAGATGGCTCAGTGGGAAGCCTTGGATGTGGTGCGGGTATAGTCTTGGTAGACCCAGAGGGGGTGACCACAGATTACTCGGCTCGACTAAATTATCTTCTATCCAACAATGGATCCGAGTACGAAGCATTGTTGAGGGGTGTCCAGATGGCAAAAGAGTTGGGTGCAGAGCGTATACGAGCAAATGTAGACTCACAACTTGTTTGTAAGCAGATTGGGGGAGAGTTCAAAACGAGGGGAGAGTTCGAAATGAGGGAAGAGAAAATGCAAAAATATTTGACCCAGTTCTGAGAGCTGGCCAGTACTTTGGATGCCTTGAATGTTCAGCAAATTCCTAGAGCAGAGAACAACTGGGCTGATTATTTGTCTAAGGTAGCCAGCTCAGCTGTGGATTGTCAAGAAAGGGTGATCACCTTATTGATGGCCTACCGAGAATGTGGAGATGATGAGGTTAATGTATTGGAAGAAGGTGAGAAGGAATGGCGTTCTCCCCTCAAAGCATACTTAGAAAAGGAAGAACTACTGGAGGACAAAAAGGGGGCGAGTAAGGTGTGAATCAGATCAGCTCGGTTTTGTGTGATAAAAGGAGAACTTTTCCGTAGGGGTTTTGGACAACCTCTTCTGCGGTGCGTAAACAAGAAAGAGGTAGCTCATGTGCTCAGAGAAGTCCATGAAGTATGTTGTAATCACATGGGAGCTGGAGCCTTGTCTAGCAAAATAATGCAAGCAGGATATTTCTGGCCTAGACTCAGGCAAGATGCGGAAAATTTTGTGAAAACATGTGGAAAGTGTCAAAAGCACTCCCCAGTTCTGCGCAGACCCGCTGAGGAGCTTATGACAATGAGCTCCCCTTGTCCATTCGCTAAATGGGGAATAGACCTGGTAGGGCCTTTCCCCACAGCTCCAGCCCAGAAGAAATTTTTGATTGTGGCTATTGATTATTTCAGTAAGTGGATAGAGGCGGAAGCTCTGGCAAAAATTACCGAAGAAGCGGTAATGGGATTTTTATGGAAAAATATAGTATGTAGATTTAGGATTCCTAAAATCTTGGTCTCAGATAATGGCACGCAATTCATGGGAGCTAAGATCAAGGTCTGGTGTGTCAAGATGAAGATAGAACAACACTTCACATCTGTCTATCACCCGCAGGCAAATGGGCAGGTTGAGGTGACCAATCGCATCTTGGTATAGGGAATCAAGGCGCATTTAGAGAGGTCTGGTGGCAAGTGTGTAGAAGAGCTTAGCTCCATTTCTTTGGACCTATAGGACTAATCCAAAGGAAAGCACTGGAGAGACGTCTCTCAGCCTAGTATATGGCATGGAGGCCGTTATCCCTGCAGAAATCAGTTTTGAAACTCAACGAATACAAAGATTGGATGAGGATCAAAATAGCTTGCTAATACAGGATGCTCTGGATTTGGTTGAGGAATAGAGAGATCAGGATGCAATCAGAATGGATCACACGCGTGGAAGATTCAGGGAAGCCTATAATAAGACGGTCATAAAGAGATATTTTTGTGTGGGAGATCAAGTTCTACGCAAAGCTGGCCTGGGAAAGGCTAAGGGAAAGCTGGATGCCACGTGGGAGGGACCGTTCAAAATTGCTAAAGTTTGGCAGGTGGTGTGTATAAATTAAAACGAATGGATGGAGATGAGGTGCCCCGAGTATGGAAACGTATTGAATTTAAGGAAGTATTATGTATAAATTTATCACTTGAAATGTATTTATCCAAATGACTAGAGTTTACATTATCAATTGACTCAGTTTTTCTTAAAAGCCAGGATTGGTTAAGGACGGATATCCTAATTTTTCTGACCTGATTGTCAGAAAGAACCAGGATTGGCTAAGGACGGATGTCCTAATTTTCCTGACCTGATTGTCAGAAAAAGCCAGGATTGGCTAAGGACGGATGTCCTAATTTTTCTGACCTGATTGTCAAAAAGAGCCAGGATTGGCTAAGGATGGATGTCCTAATTTTCCTGACCTGATTGTCAGAAAGAGCCAGGATTGGCTAAGGACGGATGTCCTAATTTTCCTGACCTGATTGTCAGAAAGAGCTAAGATTGGCTAAGGACGGATGTCCTAATTTTCTTGACCTGATTGTCAGAAAGATACAGGATTGGCTAAGGACGGACGTCCTAATTTTCCTGACCTGATTGTCAGAAAACGCCAGGACTGGCTAAAGGCGGAGGGCCCAATTTGCTCGGTTTGATTGACAGACAAAGCTAGAATTAGCTAAAGATCGACCAAAGAAATATCATGAGTACTTAACAAAAGATTCTTGCCCATAAACATTCATCACAAATTCTGGAAATACATCAAAGAGAAACGCATACGCCTTCTTATAAAAATGAAAAATTGGCGAGTTTGATTACAAGTGCAACAGAAGCGGAAAATAAAATTCAGAAGAAAGCCCAAATATTCATCCATGAGGAGCAGGAGCTCTCCAGTCAGAAGCTAGAATCCCGGCGAACACGCCATAGCTCACGTTCTGTTTCATGGAAGCGTTGACGGTACCTGTCAGCTCGCTCGGAAATAGCATGAGCTTCGCTGGCGGCGACGGTTAGTCGGCTTACTGACTCCGTCAGATCAGCTTTTTCCTCCTCCAGTTGGCGATTAAGCTGGCGGAGTTCAACCCACTCTCGTTTGTAGTGGTGTTTTTTCTACTTTTTCCTCTCCAGAGTCGGCAACATGTGGGAGATTTTCCCGGAGGGACTAACAGTTTATCAGATGAGTTTGAGATTTTTAGCAAATAGAAAGAAGTTTTTTTTCGCCTAACAGTATCAATTTCCTCAAAAAAAGATGGAGAAGCCATAACAAAAGGATGAAAATAAATGCAAGAAAAGAAGCGTGTATATATAAGAACATAAGCATGTGCCATCCATAACGAAATAGTACAAGGGTTTCCTTAAAACCAGGAAACCCTAAAAGTTGTTATAAAAAACGACAAATATCTTTACAGAAAGCAAGCAGATAGAAGGACATATCAGCCACACAGGCAAACAAACAAAAGATCTGTCAAGAGCAAGAGAAAAGTAAAGCCAAACTAGCCTAAAAGCCCTGCGTCTAGATCTTCCGCCAGCTGCTCTACCGCATTGTCCACCAAGGCCCCGGGAGACGCCCCCCTGGCAATTTACCCAGATCTGTGAAGGTTGGGGAGGAGTAGACGTGGTCAGGTCAAGAGCCAGGCCTGGATCTGGCTGAGCCGCCTCTGGAGAAACTAGGGGAGCATGAAGGCTGTGAGGATATGCTCAGCAAACTCGGGGGTGTCGAGTTTGTGTAGACGTCTTGCTCGGTAGAGTAGCAGAAGGATGTGGGCTCAGGTGGCTGCTTCAATGGCTCCGCATGGTCGAAAGGAAGAGTGGGCTTTCCTGGGCCCATTTCGCCTGGGCATCTAGGGCAAGGTGGTAATACACCTCCGCCTCTGGAGCCAGTAGATGGTAAAGCTGTTATGAGCCCAGTAAGGCTCGGCGAGTGACATCTCGGGTGATGTGAATCAGCCTCAACCCTTCTTCGGAGTTAAAGAACTCTGTCTTCCATTCCTCACGTGCTCGAGCCACTGTTTCATCCGCCAAACTTTGAGCCTCAGCTAGAGCCTCATCTCGCGCCTCGGCCCTAGCCATCTCCAGCACTTTCTGCTCTGCTTTCTTCACTTCCTCCAGCTCTTGCTCCACCTTCTTCATCTTGGTGCCCCTTCTCCTTGCACAGGTCGCGCAAACCTCTTCTCTTTCTCCTGTAATCTCTTGTGTTCCTTGACCAGGTCAGCATTCATCAGGGCCCCCTAGCCCTGGCAACAAAATGGACCTCTTGCGGCGGCCTAAAAGAAAAAAGAGACTTACCAGGGTGAAAAAGAAAATGAAAAAGGAAAATAAGTGAAGAAAGATTTACCCTCGCCTCGTCCTGGCATAAGGACTCGATGAGATCAGGGTCGGGACCATTTCTCCAGGGTGGCCCTATCTGCACTTGGGCACTGCCCCTGGATGAACTGAACAGCCAAGTGACCAGAGCAGTTCAAGACAGACTTTTTGAACCAAGTGTTGTTCGGGGTCGCAAATCTTAACTCCAGAGCCGACGCGCCCTCCATTGCCAGAGTGCGGCCACTTTGTTGGCCGCCTCCGTTATTTCCCCGAATATGAGGGGACGATAACTTCCACCTTTAGCTCAGGAGGGGCCTGAGGAGCCCCTGATCCACTGGCCTTAGCTCGAGAAGGCTCAGCCACTAGAGCCCGTTGCTCTGAGCCCGCGACTGCTCCACTTTAGCGGGCAGCCATGATATTGTGCATCATGTTTTCTAAGGAGATGAAATAGAGAATAGTCCAGAAACCATCATAAAATATAAGTTAACAAGACATAAAAGATGCAAGACTGTCAATGTTCTTTACCGATCTTGGGGGTTAAAGGGCTATTCTCCTCCCGATCATTAAATAAGTCTATAGGAGAGGGTATGATAATTTGGGAGAGAGGAAAGACATTTTCGTTCAAAATAGAGATAATCCTCTTAAGGCAAGGAGATCTGTCTCTTACGGACAGATGCTGATGGGCTGGCAATTGCTCAATA
>BMAC01000125.1:1289252-1323123 GCA_014905375.1 Phtheirospermum japonicum | reverse complement strand
TTGGTGCGTCGTTAAATATAAGCATGAGAGTGCCAGACCTGGTTGGAGAAGACCTGGTCTAACATTACCCTGGCCTGGGGTAGAAGCTACTAATGGTCGAGAAGCTCAGGCAGACCTGACCTGATCTGATGCTCCCTCAATATCGACCCGATCCTGTTTCCTCCTAGAGCGGAAGGAGGGATCGGTACTTTCCCTGGTCTGACCTTCCCTGAAGGGGGAGTAAGCAGCCCCAGGTTGTTGTAACTAACGGCCCGATATTCACGGAATCCTGTTTTCGGGATCTCGGAAGGGCCCCACACTAAGAAACAATAAATACCCAAAACCTCAAGGCTGAAGGTATGCAATCTTAAGCTTTTCTCACTATT
Source organism: Phtheirospermum japonicum (assembly GCA_014905375.1). Taxonomy (NCBI): domain Eukaryota; kingdom Viridiplantae; phylum Streptophyta; class Magnoliopsida; order Lamiales; family Orobanchaceae; genus Phtheirospermum; species Phtheirospermum japonicum. Next base: position 1,322,758 of record BMAC01000125.1, on the reverse strand, counting down.
ACCCAATATTAAGAATTTTCGACTTATCTGACTTGAGCATCGGAGAGGTTTCCATCGGAAAACCTCCGGTGGTCCCTTTCTAATGTGTTTTTATGACAGGTTTAGAATCATTTCAGGTGAAGGCGTGGTCAATTTTCTGGGTGAAACAGTTGGTGTATTATGCGAGTTTTGATGCTCAACGATGCCCAAAAGAATTATACGACAACCGAGAGAGAGCGTTTTGGTCGTGATCTTTGCTTTAGAGAAGTTCCGGGCCTACATTGTTGGATCACGAGTCGTGGTGCATAGTGATCATGCCGTGTTGCGATATTTGTTCTCTAAAACCTCTAGCAAAACCCCACCTCATCCGTTGGATACTATTGCTTCGAGAATTTGATATTGAGATCAAGGATCGGAAGGGGTGCGAGAATGCAGTAGTCGGTCATCTCTCAAGGTTGGTCACGGTGGGAGGAGAAAGGGTAGCAATCGGCGAGAACTTACCTCACGAAAACTTGTTGGAAGTAAGTCATGCGTCGTGATAAGCTGATTATGCAAATTACTTGGCGAATGGTGAACTTCGGCCGGATATGAGTTGGCAAGATAAGAAATTCTTTCTTGCTAAGTGCCAAAGCTTTTATTGTGATGATCCTTTCATGTACAAGGTTGGGAAAAGACGGGATGATTAGGAGGTGTATTTCCCGACAAAGAAATACAAGATATCTTGATATTTTGTCATGACCACCAAGTCGGAGGCCACTTCGGGGGGAGAAAATGGCTCTTAAAACCTTAAGCGCGGGCTTCTATTGGCCGTCGCTTCACTATGATGCTCAAGTCCATGTTCAAACATGCGATAAATGCCAAATGGACGGGGAGTATCTCGAAGAGAAACAAAATGCCTTTGGTAGGAAACATGGTGGTGGAGTTCTTCGAAGTATGGGGGAGTTGACTTCATGGGGATGTTTCCCAAGTCGGTTGATGGTTATGAGTACATTCTCGTGGGGGTTGATTATGTTTCAAAGTGGGTCGGAGGCCATCCCCACGACCAAGAATAACGCCGAATTGGTTGTCAAGTTTGTAAGAGAAAATATTTGTGCTCGTTTTTGGCTTCCCGAGAGTGATAATAAGTGATGGTGGTGATTGGGGGGGGGGGGGGGGGGTGGGGAGGGGGGAGCCCCAATCCTTTAATCACTGTACGAAGAAAAACTTTTTATGCCAGGACTTGTTGGAGGAAGGGATGCCGCTAAGAAACCGAACACTTGTCCTTGCACACAGGAAAAAATAGCCTGGGGTAGAGCTCTTAACTTGGAAGAGCCGGAAGAAGGTCTGGGCTGTTGGATACAGGCCAGCGTATAACATGGCCAGGTTATAACTTATAATAATCTTAAAGGAATTAGGAACAAACTAATGAACCGGGATTCCATACAAAAGGGTTATTTCTAATATTAGGGGGTTCACGGGTAGTCGCAAACCCGCCTGGAACTGGTCTACGAAGAAGGTCAAGTGGCTGACCAGCGCCTGATACGCCATGTTGGTGCGTCGTTAAATATAAGCATGAGAGTGCCAGACCTGGTTGGAGAAGACCTGGTCTAACATTACCCTGGCCTGGGGTAGAAGCTACTAATGGTCGAGAAGCTCAGGCAGACCTGACCTGATCTGATGCTCCCTCAATATCGACCCGATCTGTTTCCTCCTAGAGCGGAAGGAGGGATCGGTACTTTCCTGGTCTGACCTTCCCTGAAGGGGGAGTAAGCAGCCCAGGTTGTTGTAACTAACGGCCCGATATTCACGGAATCCTGTTTTCGGGATCTCGGAAGGGCCCCACACTAAGAAACAATAAATACCCAAAACCTCAAGGCTGAAAGGTATGCAATCTTAAGCTTTTCTCACTATTACCCAATATTAAGAATTTTCGACTTATCTGACTTGAGCATCGGAGAGGTTTCCATCGGAAAACCTCCGGTGGTCCCTTTCTAATGTGTTTTTATGACAGGTTAGAATCATTTCAGGTGAAGGCGTGGTCAATTTTCTGGGTGAAACAGTGGTGTATTATGCGAGTTTGATGCTCAACGATGCCCAAAAGAATTATACGACAACCGAGAGAGAGCGTTTGGTCGTGATCTTTGCTTTAGAGAAGTTCCGGGCCTACATTGTTGGATCACGAGTCGTGGTGCATAGTGATCATGCCGTGTTGCGATATTTGTTCTCTAAACCTCTAGCAAAACCCCACCTCATCCGTTGGATACTATTGCTTCGAGAATTTGATATTGAGATCAAGGATCGGAAGGGGTGCGAGAATGCAGTAGTCGGTCATCTCTCAAGGTTGGTCACGGTGGGAGGAGAAAGGGTAGCAATCGGCGAGAACTTACCTCACGAAAACTTGTTGGAAGTAAGTCATGCGTCGTGATAAGCTGATTATGCAAATTACTTGGCGAATGGTGAACTTCGGCCGGATATGAGTTGGCAAGATAAGAAATTCTTTCTTGCTAAGTGCCAAAGCTTTTATTGTGATGATCCTTTCATGTACAAGGTTGGAAAAGACGGGATGATTAGGAGGTGTATTTCCCGACAAAGAAATACAAGATATCTTGATATTTTGTCATGACCACCAAGTCGGAGGCCACTTCGGGGGGAGAAATGGCTCTTAAAACCTTAAGCGCGGGCTTCTATTGGCCGTCGCTTCACTATGATGCTCAAGTCCATGTTCAAACATGCGATAAATGCCAATGGACGGGGAGTATCTCGAAGAGAAACAAAATGCCTTTGGTAGGAAACATGGTGGTGGAGTTCTTCGAAGTATGGGGAGTTGACTTCATGGGGATGTTTCCCAAGTCGGTTGATGGTTATGAGTACATTCTCGTGGGGGTTGATTATGTTTCAAAGTGGGCGGAGGCCATCCCCACGACCAAGAATAACGCCGAATTGGTTGTCAAGTTTGTAAGAGAAAATATTTGTGCTTGTTTTGGCTTCCCGAGAGTGATAATAAGTGATGGTGGTAGCCATTTTTTCAATAAACTCTTTTAGAGACTCTTGGGGGTTTACGGGATCAAACACAAGATAGCTACACCATATCACTCCCAAACGTCGCGGCAAGTTGAGATGAGTAACAAACAAGTAAAGAGTGTGCTCTAGAAGACGGTGCAACCTAATCGGAAGGATTGGTCAAGAAAGCTAAACAACGCATTGTGGGCCCTCCGAACGGCTTATAAGACGGTTCTAGGCATGAGCCCTTATTATTTGGCATTTCGGAAGTCTTGTCACTTACCCGTTGAGATTGAGCATAAGGCGTTTTGGGCAATGAGAGCCGTGAACATGGATTTGAAGGGGGCCGGTCTTGAAAGGATGTTCCAAATGGAGGAATTGGATGAGCTTCGGGATACTCAATATAATAATGCTCCTATTTATAAAGATAGGACGAAGTGAATTCATGACGCGAGGCTAGTTCCGAAGAAGCTAGAAGTTGGTGTGCCCATTTTGCTCTACAATTCTCGTTTGGCTCTCCATCCCAGCAAGTTGAAACCCAAATGGATGGGACCCTATATGATTGACGACCTTAATCCGAGCGGGACGGTAACCTTGATCGACCCTAAGACTCAAGAGCGATTCCAAGTCAATGGCCATTGGGTCAAGCCTTACCATCATGGTTTCCTTTTGCTTTCCGATAAAGAAGTAATCGCCTTGGTGGATCCTCCCGCTACAACTTCTTCATAATCAAAAGAGGAGTACATCGAGCTAGCGACATTAAACAAGCACTTCGTGGGAGGCAACCCACTTTATGTTTACTTATATCTTTTACTTTCTTACTCCCTTTAGTTCTTATTTAAAAAAAAAATAGAGAGGAGAGGGAGAAGAAACAAGGAACACCTTGAGTTGCATTATGATCTTTTCTCTCACTTTCATACCTTCTCTTCTTGTTCATTTCTTATATCTTCACTTTTTCCTTCTATTTTCTTATTTTTATGATTTGACGTTACTTGTTTAATTGAGTTTAATTAATTAATTTGAGAATGTGCATGATTTTTGTTAGGTTGAATGTTGTGGGTGGCAAAAGGGTCTTCAAGGAACGAGCTTGGGAAGACAAATTGCATCAAATAAGCCAACACTTGTGCCTCAAGTTTTCTCTAATAGGAGCAAAACATTCTGGAATGGTGGCCATCCCTAGCCATCCGTTGTCATCTCCATGCCAAGAAAGCTGGATAAGAAACGCCTGCCATCTTCCTCGTCGTTCCCGCGCCATCATGCAATCATGCGCCTGTTGGCCCAGCGCTCGCCAGCCACGCGCCTCTTCACCACCTCACACCATCCGCTCGCCAACCTCTCGCCAGGCAGTGCCCGAAAGCTGTTTCCATCTCTTCGCCATCCCCGCGCCAAGCATGATGGGAAGCCAGCGTCTGCCAACTCCGTGCCATCATGCGTGCCACGTGCTGCCTTGCCGTCTGCTCGCCATCTCCACGCCAAAAACAACCACCTGGACACCACAAAGCGCGCGCTCTTACCTTTAAATATATATACATATAAAACAAAAACAAAAAAAAAAGAAATAAAAAGAGAGAGAGAAAACGTGAGGGAGCAGAAAGTGAGAAATAGAAAACCCCCTAGACATTTTTGAAAAAAAAAAGTGATAAAATTTTTTTTCCACAAACAAGTCCAAGTCCCCACAACCATTCCACCCCAATTCCTTATAAAGGTCACCTTCTTCATTGAGTTTCGTCGGACCTCTATTCACCGGTTACCCACTCCGGTGAATTATTTCCTAGACACCCAAATCTTTCATTCTTCATGAAGTTTCAAGGGAAATAAGGTAAATGGCTTCCAAGTACTCCTTTATATGTTTAAGTCTTTTAATTGCAAGGGTTAGTGAGGTTTCCAAAGCCATTCTACACCAAATTCCTTAAACTCTTTACATTGCACAACACATGCTCGACTAAATGCCCAAGTGAGCGTTCTTCATTTCCTATTCAAATTTCGACCATAAATCACTCTTTCATGATAGCATAATTACCTTGAAGAGGGTACTATCCTCATTGTAAAGCTCCATTTCCAAAATTTTCACCCAAGCTCGAATTTAGGGAATTCCAACCGTTTTTACGGTTGTTCCACTTAAAGTTCCGAACCAATGCCTCCAAGAACATCGAAAAAGGGGAGTATTTGTGAAGTTTTTTAGGCGTCCCATTTATGAGCCCCGAGTATTTGTGATGAAAGAAATCGAAGAAGATGTTAAAAGGAATCCAGTTGACGCAGCCGTGCTGAGGATGGTTAGGTTGTTCGGGTGTGAACGTTTAGCAAAATTTCACGGGCTGTGTTACTGGGAGCTTGTAGCCGAGTTCTACACCATATTTGAAAGAAAGGGATTACCATTCACTTGTAGACTCGCCAGTAAGGAGATTGTGGTAGATGAGATTGTGCTATCTCAAGCCTTGGGGCTAGAATTTGGCGGTGAGAAGGCTCATTGGGAAGCGAGTGTGCGTAAATCGGAGATCAAGGACTTTTGGAAAAACATCTCGAAGGCCGATGCGGATAAAGATGAAGAGAGAGAGGTTGCAAGTGATATTGAGGAGAACTCTTGTTTTTATATGCATAGATTCATAGCACATGTTATTCTCGGGAAGCAAGAAGCAAAAAAGGTTTCTCGAATGGAGCTATGTTTACTATGGTATGCAAATAACAGAATACGCCCTTATATTCCTTCGGTCATAATCTCCATGATTGAAACTCACATCGTCAAGTCCACAAAGAAACTCGGATTCGGACCTCTTATCACTGCCCTATCCTTACATGCGGGTGTGGAATTGAAGAATTTGGAGTACACGCCTCTCAAGATGCGAAAAGTCACCCGTACCCCCCGTAGTATGAAGGTGCAACAACCTAAGACGAGGAAAATTACAAAACCCCCGTCTCTTTTCAAGGAATCCTCTCATAATCGGGCCGAGGGTTCGACCATGTCTCCCGACCCCCCTTTGGAAAGTTGGGAGGGGGTCTATCGAGAGGTTTGGGAATTGAGAATGGAAATCGAGCATCGGGACAAAGAGAATATGGCATTCCAAAAATCGGTCATCGATCGTCTCGACCGAAATCTTGAGGCTACGAATGTATTGCAAGAACGTCAAGATCAATATCGGAAGGAAAGTCGCAAAGAGTATAAGTCTTTGAGAAAGTTGCTCTCGACTTGTATGTGCATGAGTGAGGATGCGGTGAATGATGACGAAGAATCAAAGGAAGAGTGTTGAACCGTCAGAAGATGGTTCGCACCAGGATGAGGGGTTCGGAAAGGAACATGGGAGTGCTAATGAGGTGGAAAACGTTGGAGGAGAAGAGCATGAGAGCGGGTCGGTGGTGAACCAAGAGGATAATGTACGTGGTAAAGAGATCGTGGTCTTCACGCGAAGAAAGTATCGTACGAACATTGGATTTGAGGAAAGAGGGAGCAAGGAGCTAAACGAAAATAATGATATCGAAGAAGATGATGACGATATCCGAGAAGCGGACTATATAAGGGCCATGATGACTCGATCCGAGAACGAAGAGGAGGAAGATGATTATTTCGACCCCAGTAGCCCATCATTTGCGAAGGACAATGAATCCATCACTTCCATTCGTTGGTATGAGAACGACGATTCCGAGAGCGATGAGTAAGTGATGCGGAGAAAGAATATTTAGCACGACCCTTTTTACTCTCTTAGACTCTCTTGATTTCGTAGTTTATTTGGTTATGTAATATATGTTTAATATTCGGTACTTTTGGATTAGTTTGGAGACGTCCGGACGTTTATTGTATGACTCTGTATGCTCGTTTGTCTTATGTAATTGATTTGGTGTGCCTTTAAACGTTTCTCTTGTGATGTGTTTTAGATTTCCAACTCCAACCGTGATAGCTTTGTTAAGATAATAGCGTTCATGAAGCCGGGAGAACCACACCGTGTTCGGATTGATGCTTGGGTTACTTGATTGTTTAAGTGGACTCCACCGAGCTCGACCAAAACTCACTTGGTTAAGGAAGTTTCTTATTCACCCCCTCATCATTTGTTTAGAAATGATTTACAATGGGTACATTGCACGGTATTAAGTGTGGGGTGGTGGGTAATTAGTTTTTAAATTCGAGTTTTGACGATGTGATGATTCTTGGCGAAGTGACGCTTCCTATTTGCGCATTATGTGGTTGAGTCAATTCTTAGGTTTCGTGTAGGTTAATACATGTCTAAGCAATTTCCACATGCTTGGAAGTTTGAATAGTTTGCTTGTAGAGTTTTTACATGTTTATACCCTCTTGTGTGAAGAGTTAAATCTTTGTGCTTCATCCAAAATCCGCCTTTATATATGTGTGTGTGTGTATATATATATATATATATATATATATGTGTGTGTGTGTATATATATATATATATATATATATATATATATATATATATATATATATATATATATATATATATATATATATATGTAATCAACATTTTACTCGTGAAAAGATTGCAAAACTCTAAAAGCTCTTTTGATTTTGCTCTCAAAGTCGGTGCAAACTAGTGAGTAGCCTTGTGTAATCTATCGGCTTGCTTGAATTTTTATGGAATTTGCATTGAGGAGGGTTGATTTTGCTCGTACATGATTGAATTCAAAAATGACCTCGAGTCACATATATCACCCTTGTTCCGGCTATATCCTTATAATTTAAGCTACTTTAAAGATCTCAAACGAGACTCCCTTGAGCCTAAGTCTCATTTATGTTAGCCGAGCTCGATTTTAGCTCTTATATCTTCATAAATTGTGAGGTAAGAGTGTATGATTAATTTGTCAAGAAATGTGAGGGAAATCGATTGTGGGTTTTCGGATTTTGAGTTGCTTATACCAAAGAAAATATATAAAAAATAAGAGGAAAAAAAAAGAATAATACTCCAACACAAATCACGAAAAGTGATAAAGCGTGCGTTCATGGTGAAAAGCCTAATTTAAAGGCTAAGTTTAGTAAAAGAAGCAAATTCAAAAAGCTTCTAACTGTTGTGAAATAAAAGTCGTAAAAGCGTGTGAGTATACGAAAGGGTTTCGAATGAGAGTTTGGTGAATTGGGAAGGGTGAAGCGATCATAAGCTTCGGGTTTTAGAAATTAGGGTTTAGTATGTTATTGATCGCGTTTGATCGCGCGTTAGCCACTATATCCAAATGTTCCGTACCTTACAAAAGAGCCAACATTACAAACCCGTAATAAAGACCTCTTTCTATTCTTATTTGGTCATGAACTATGAGCGATTTTGAGTGTCTAATTTGTGAAATCTTGACAAGGTGCATGTATTGACCGACTCGAGCGTAAACACGTCCTATATACTAAACACTTGAGCGAATTAAGAGAACACCCTCAAAATTTCCTTTGAGAGGAAGCCATCGATTTGGATTTCATTTGATAAAGAGTAATACGAGCAATGCTTGACGATAGCGAGTCTATGTTGATAATCACACTACTACAGAAACAGCTTTCTAAGGCTGTTAATTAAAGGCGGTTTTCTGAAAACCGCCTTAAAATTACTTTTAACGGCGGTTATGGCAATAACCGCCGTTAAAAAGGACTTTTTACGGCGGTTTTCAGAAAACCGACGTTAAAATTGGATATCAACAGATTTTAACGGCGGTTTTTCTAAGAACCGCCGTAAAGGTGATGTAAATCTACGGCGGTTTTATAAAAACCGACGTAAATCTATGTAAGTCTACGGCTGTTTTCAAAAACCGCCTTAAAATCTTAGGTATTCTACGGCGGTTTCTTAGGAACCGCCTTAGAATTCATAGACTGCCATGTCACCGATCCTTGTCTTGCTTAAGCAAGTTGTTTCAACCGTTGATGCGTGTCTCATCCAACGATCATTAAATATTAAACCATATAAATAAATAAATATTAAACTAAAAAACTATCAATATTAAATTTAAAAAAAAACCTAATCCCTACGAAATTCCCTTCGTCCACCCATTCGCTCCCTTCACTAAACCCAACTTCGCCAGCCACCACTCCTCCGCAGACGGCGGCGCCGCRGCCGCAAAATCATACCTGTCGTGCGACGCCAAGGCCAGAAGGGCAGGTTCAGGCTCGAGGGGGACCGGTTCAGGTTCCCCGGCGGCGGAACATATTGACCTTTAGCCCCCTTCTCGAGAACCCTAATTTTCTGGGGAGAAGGGCAGCGTCGTTGAGATGATATCCATGGCATGAACAAAGCTCCAAATCTCCGTACTTCATCTTTGAATCGAAGGTTCCTCCGCCGAATGTTTGCCGCAGTAGCCCCGCCTCGCTCGCCACCGCCTCCGGTTTGTTCTGGTTTGTTTTCTTAAAATTATACAGAGAAAAATCCGATTACTACCCATATTTGTTTGGTTTGGTTTGGTCACTTCGTTTTCTATYAAATCATTGAACTAAATTGTGAAAATCGATTTATTAGAGTTTGGTTTCGACGGAATTTGGTTTAGTATTTTTTCGTGAATTGAACTAAATTGTGAAAATCAAATTTTTTTTTTTTGGCTCATTTTTATTATTTTTAAGGAATTCAGAGGGCTCAATTGCTATGAAGAGACATAGCAATGGTGTGAGGGGCTTGGCCTCTCCAGATAGAAAAGTCGCATCTATTAGTAATAATAATAACAGCAAAAGGAGCGGGTCGCCGGAGATAGACCACGACGGTAAAAGGAGCGGGTCGCCGGGCGGTGGAGACACGATAGCCGCCACGTGGCCGCTGAAGTTTTTGATCGCCTTGACGAATAAGGAAAAAGAAGAGGATTTTATGGCAATTAAAGGGTCCAAGCTGCCTCAAAGACCCAAGAAGCGAGCCAAGTTTATTCAGTGAACGCTCAATGTAAGTTTTCTTTTTTGTTCCCTATATTTGAGTGAATTTAGTGTTTTGCATTAAGTTGAAAATATAATATATGATGATCCTTTCATGATTTTGCAAATTTGAATTGCACCTGGAGGGCTTGAAAATTGGAGAATTTGAAATCTAATGTCTCTGGTCTGTGTTTGGATGGTCTGTTAGAGTTAGTTGGCCTCTGAAGCTTGAACATTTTGCCCTCACTGTGTGTGTGTGTGTGTGTTTTGTTTCTTGAGCTACAGTGTAGTAGGCAGCATAGGAATAATAAAGATATTTTGTTCAAAGTGAAAGTGAGCTACTACTATTACTATATACATTGTGTATTAATGGCAACTGACAAACATAGAGTGATAGGGAGTTAGCTGGGTAGTCATTGTTCTCAACCTCTCATGTGCGGTTTGGCACTTTCATTGTTTCTTATGCACTCAACTGAAAAAAAAAATTACAACATTTTTGCCTGGGGTAACACGTGGTAAATGGTAGGTACTTAGTGAGACGGTTTAAATTGCTTAGGAAAGAAGTATGTATGCTTCGGCCTTGGACTGAACCATGATGTAACTTGATTCGAGTTTAAGAAAATACTTAGTTGGAATCGAGATCTGGATCTTCATAATTGATTAATAAATAATAAAAAGTGGTTCAAGTTGAAGACATGGTCACATAGTTTTATGTATCATTCTTTTGAAACTTATAATTTTCAGTTTTAAAATCACTGCATCACATGGACTCATTTTAGTTTGACTGGGGCTCTCTTTATTCAAATGGGTTTTCACATATAATCACGATAAATATAATTAATGAACCATGCTATTATTTTTCACCAAAATATATTGTATAAAGTAAAAAAAATATTATACCCCTATCTTGCTTAAAATGAATTTGGTTGCTTTATTCTTGGTAAGTTATTAATGAATTTGCTTGCTTCAAGTCATCAATTATGTACGAATAATATTATTCAGTCAAAAACAAATCGTTCTGAATCAAAAAAAGTTAATTCAAAAACTGTGAAATCACAGAAGGGTAATATGAATCAGTAGAAACACAATACATCACTATTTACAGCTCTCAGTTAAAAGTACAGTGGGTAGAATCGTAGATAAGCGTTTCGTGAAGCTACGGCAAAAGCTAAAAACGCTCCTATCACCCAGTAAAATAGGCACAAACGCTTAATGCATTTACATGACAAATAATAAAAAATCTAATCAATACAAAATATCATGTACCTAAACAATTGACTTTACGATATCCGTTCTCACGTGTGTGGATCACACAAGCTCAACTCGAAGAATTTGCTGCAGCAAAAGTGGATGCAGTTTGCCTTTGCCTTTGTGTCAATTTCATGTATAAGCCCTGCCATATTATGAACACTGAGATTTGTGTTTGTTTTCAATGTTCGCAATTGGTAGTAAAAAAAAGCACAAACAAACTTAACTTGTGTATGGAAAGTTATAATTTATAAAGATGATTTAATCTCTCTTGTAGCTATTATAAATTTTAAAGGACACAATTGAATATTTTCATGCCAAATAACTCCTTAAGAAAGAAAAAAAGTTCATTCGGGTACCATGCCTATTTCTTTCATGTTTAAAAGTCTCAACTCGTAAAGAGAGTTTTGTTATAGTTGAATGGATATGTTGGCTGAACGGACAGCGCAAAAAGGCTCCGACACCTGAGGTAATATATAGATACCAAAAAAGCTCATGTTTGTAGTATCATGTACTTGACATGGGATCACAGATCTAAGGGTGATCTGGGCATATTGTTGTTGCATGTGTGATGTGATTCAGATGGCCTAATGTGATGTGCTCTATAGTGCAGGTTTTGGCACCCTTTTTTTTAACGAAATACAAATATATATGTGTGTCATGTGTTATGACTAATTTATTGGCCAATGTAGACTTCGATTCTCAAGATATACCCGTCGGAGATGATAATTGTGGCCGTTTATTGCCTATTTGTGACCGCGCAATCTACGGTTGTTGCTRTGATCGCGGAAAAGGATCTAACGGCTTGGAAGCTTCAAGACGAAATGGGTTTGTTTGCTGTGTTCTYTGCGGTAAGACGAATCATTTTCAAAATTACAAATACCCTTGAGATTTTGCCTAATTACAAAAAAAACTTGTTATATTTCAAAATTATAAATATAACTGCTTATATATGCTCTTGTTAGCTCCACTTAGCAACTTTACTATGTAATTTATGAAAAAAAATATATTTTCAATTTAGGGAATCATAAACATAACATCCGGCTCTACATGATGTCCTGGTGCCTCTCGAGGACGGGCCCACTTTTTGTTTCGCTATTCAATCCGTTGACGATCGTTATCTCAGTTGTCATCGGCGTCGTCTTTCTTCACGAAGTTCTCTATTTCGGAAGGTATAAAAGCCCGATTAAACCCTTTTCTTTTTAGCACATTATGAAAAAGGGTATAAAAACCTGATTAAATTTGATTTTTCTTTCAGTTTGGTTGGGGCTGTGATACTAGTTATCGGTTTTTATGCTGTTATTTGGGGTAAGGCTAAAGAAAGCAAGATGGCGAAGGTTAATGAAGCGAGTGATGTAGAATCGAGAGGCCATTCGGTCCCGTTATTGCAAGACCGTGTCGAAGAAGCCTAAGACAGACAGGTCCGATGAAATTGCTCCYGAACATAGAGCTTATAGGCTTATAGCTCTTGAGATGCATTCTTGGATTTTRGCCGGAGAGTGTATTTTATAATAATTATTATTATTTGATTAATTTCCTTTTTTTAAGCTTTTTGGTGTTCTTCAATCATCTGTTCCTGAGTTATGTGTGATCTCCTGTTATAGGTGGAATACACATTCATTTTGTCATCTTGTAATTAATTATAGTGTTTCGATTGAAAATGCAATGAATTTCAAGAAAGGAGCTGATTTGAGCAAAAACATTGGTTATAATGTTTGAAGTTTTGTTAATGTTTGAGCTTTTTTCGGTGCACCTGCTTTCATTTCTTTTTTTTTTTAATTTTTGTACTACTTTCTAGAAGGTATGTTTTAATATCCGTTCTAGAAAAATAGACTTTCTACGGCGGTTTTTCTTTGGAACCGCCGTAGAATCCCACCGCCGTTGTTGTTTACGGCGGTTCTAAAACCGCCTTAAACGCGTCACTTTCTACGGCGGTTCTTAAAAAACCGCCGTAAAAAGCCCCACTTTTTAAGGCGGTTTTGAAAACCGCCGTAAATATTTACGGCGGTAGATACAAAGGCGGTTTTAAAACCGCCTTAAAATCTAAAAAAAAATCGCCTTAAATTCCTGTTTCTGTAGTAGTGTCATCATATTAATAAGGATAAGAACAAGGATTTTTCTTTTTGCATAATGTTCATTACATGTACATTCTTGATTATTTTCGTAGTTCGAGGACGAACAAACCGATAAGTGTGGGGTGGTTGTTTTGCATGTAATTGTGGTGTTTTTCTCGTGTTTTTAATTAAGGTTTTATGTTATTTTTAGTAGTTTTCGAGTCGATTAGTTAAGTTTATTGGGTTATTTTTCTTGTTTTGTTTTTTTCCATGTTTCTAGTTTATTTTATGTTTAATTTGGTTAAATGGCTTAATTGATTTAAGAATTGGAGTGATTCTTGGGTATTGATATTTTAAATCCTCATTTAATAGGTGGTTTGATGATTTGAATTCAAGCTAAGGCATGGAGGCTAGAAATCAAGCCATGGCTTGCCAAGAGCTTGCCAAAGTTGTGCCAAAAAGGAGCTCCAAAGTGGCAAACTTTCTGAAATGGTGGCAATCCCTTGGCCATCAATTGCCATCTCCACGCCAAACGAGATGGCCAGGTAGCGCTCGACAAACCAGCGCCATCCCCGCGGCATCTCTTGCACCTGCCATGCCAAGGTAGAGCCCCGCTTGCCGCCCAGCTGCCGTCTCCTTGCCATCTCCGAGCCACGTGAGAAAGCCAACCAACGCAGCGCCCAGTTGCCGTCTCCTTGCCATCTCCGAGCCACGCGAGAAGGCCAACCAAGGCATCGCCCAACTTCCGTCTCCTTGCCATCTCTGAGACACGCGAGAAGGCTAACCAAAGCAGCGCCCAAGACCAAGCCCGGGACCAAGCCACCTTGTGAAACCTTGAGCCATCTTGGTCAACACGGGCCAATTTTGGTCAAACTCAGGATTTTTAGCCTCTAAGGCTATTTTGGCTCATTCAAACCCAATTAGACCTAGTATAAATAGCTCACAACTCTCATTTTTGTAGATATCACTCAAATTTCCGAAACCTGCATGGGTTGGAAATATTTTCTCTCTCTTGTTCTTAGTTTAATTTTGAAGATTGCCTTGGGTTTGTAAGCTCAAGATGAATCCAAATACTCCCTTGGATTTTTACTTTGATGCAATTTAATTCAAACTTGTTACTTCTTCTATTTAATTCAAGTAAGCTTTCTTTTATTTTATGCTTTATTCTTCAATTTCATGCTTGTTCTTCAATTTTATGCTTTTTGCCTTAGCTCTTTGATTTCTTACTTGATCTTGTGAATCGTCCATGGAATCTAGATGAGTGACACGTCTAGGTCATAGATCGAGTCCTTGATCGTTTTTATTTCAAGTATTTTTTATGCTTTATTTTGGTTTTAACTTCCATGCATTGTTTCATGCTAAATCTTAGGTCTATGCTTTGTTGCTCGTTATCTCTCGTAAAGTTCTAAACTTTGGCATCAATTATCTTTTCTCTTTCCATTCATGCTTTCAATTTTTTCTTATTTGCATTATTTAGGATTTTATGTTAATGCAAGCATGGTTGTAACTTGAGCTTTCATGCTTGTACTTGGTGGAACATTGCTTGTTTTTACTTATTTTCATTATTGCTTTACATTTTCATATTAAGGCATACGACGATGCATCCTACCAATTTGCTATTTCATTTCCTAGTTTAGATTAGTTAGTCCTTATTTTTATTTTCCTTTACTTTTCAAACCTACAAACACATTGATTCTTACAACCAAACTGAATTCCGATAATACCGAGCCAAATGAACCTTTTATTTCTAAAACCACGAAAAACTACACTTCAGTCATGCACTCAACCGAATCATTATCAATCATAGTGCTTATCATCAAATAAGAATCAAGCCAACGGGTGAATGGAAAATTGTGTTTAAATTTCAGGAGGGTTTGTATGTTTGGCTTGTTATGCCATTTTGTTTATCGAATGATGCAAGCACTTTAATGAAATCATTACAGTGGATGAAGAAAATTTTCAAGGCACTCAAAGAAATATTTCCGGCATGCATGTATAACAACCTCAAGTAAAAGAATATTGGCCGTTGTCAGGTGTTGAAAAAAAATAATGATAATGCCTTCAAGATTGAACTACCATATCCAAGAACTCATTCGGAATTAAATGCCCATGATCTAACTCCATTTCATGGTGAGAACATTTTGGACTCTAATTCGATTTCTATACCACCTGGAGAGAATGATGTAGTGTAGAGTTGTTGAAGCCGGTAGTCATCATTGTTCTGACCATAACTTCTTCTAGAAAATTCATATTCATTAATGATTGACGACATTGGAAAGAAAACTTAATTATATTTCTGTCAATAAAAGGCGCCTTTCTAGATCCCAAGTATTCAGAGAGGCATGAGCATTCAAAGTAATGGCCAAAAGTTGAAGAGACATATTGGAAGCTTGGAAGTTGCTTTTATTTTTGTCTCTTAACAATCTTTGAACTTTAGATCATTTGAACCTTATAAATACTTATTATTTCATGGATCTAGGAAGATTAATTGGTTTTGAACATTTTTTTATCAAGATCGAGAGTTTGTTCTCATTATCTTGTTGTTTCGGCTTGGAAGTCAAATTAAGCATTCCTAATATATCATTTCCTTTTGTTTGTTTCCAAAACTCATCAAAAATGCAAAGAAATTGTTAGAACTAACTTGTATATTGCATCTTGTTTTAGATTATCATCCTCATTTAATATTGGAAAGTCATCTTCATTAGTTTTTATAACATCAAACTTCATACTGTTGGTTTGTGAGATAATAATCCAACCAACCTTTAACTGACCAGAAAACTCTGCTATAAAAATCTCTGTTATAACTCTATCTTGCATTCCACTTTGGATTTTATAAGAATTTGCAGCCATTGTCATTTGTTGCAAAACTCTAATAATTTTATATTCTGATTTACCATCAATATTCCAATCATAAACAGAAACAAGACTGGGATAAAGGTTTAGCTATGTTTAAATATGTGGAAGGGGTAACTTGATGTTGTTCTTCCCAGACTATTTTATTAGTTTAATTAGCTGGATTTCAGAATTGCTCCAAAACTTCAATAATTTCAAAATCTTGGCATAAGATATTTAATCTATTGGATGTGGAAACAAGAGTGTTTGTTTCTACTTTTACTAGATACTTGATGGGGTTTACAAACTGGGTTTTTATATTTCATATTAGTGGGAGAAGAATCAATGGAAATAACTGTTTGGTTTTGAAAATATATTTCTATTCTATCTAGTTGTTTTCCTAGGGAGTTAGTTATTTTCCTAGGGAGTTTAGATGAATATTAGTATAATTATTTTAATCAATGAGCAATTTTAATTTTTTATCACAAGCATTAGTATTTTTAAGGTGAACTGCATAATTCAATTCCATGGAATGTTTTTACTTCAATTGCCAGGAAAGTTGGATGATTTGATAGAATATTTTTAGATCCATTGGTGGATTCCCATTCAGATATTTTATTTCCGAATGTGTAAGATTTCCATAATTTCTATATTTGATAAAAAAAAAATTGAAGCATGAATTTCAAACAAATTGAAAATAAAACATGAATTTTATTTTCTTCTAAAAACTTATAGAAAGTTTCTTTAATTCTTTGTTTATTATTTGAAATGTTTTTGAAGAACCAAGTCCTTTTTTCTAAATTGTGTTTAGCATAAAATTCATCTCATATGGATTTTCTTTATCAATTCTAAAGTCCTTTTATAAAATATTTATTTATCAGATACGTTTGAAGAAATTGCTAGACTAGTGAAAATAAAATCCAGACTTGAATCTTTCAAAACCATCATGAATAATTTTATGTATATCTACATGGTCATATATCTTTTCAAAATATAAACTTGGTAGTTTTGAAGAGATTGAGAAAATTTTATTTTTGGTACACTATGTTGGCCACTTTTCATAAAAGATACGTGATGTTGGTTATCATCAAACAACATCCATTAAGTTGGCAAATTCATCAAAAAAAAGGTACATAAAAAGCCCGATCGGGCTTTTTTGATGACGTGGCGTGATTCAATACGTTCTTATCATTTTTTTTTAATTTTAAATATTAAATTGAAGAAAAAAAAGGGAAGATTTTTATTTTTGGTACACTATGTTGGCCACATTGCAAAAAAGGTACGTTAAATTGGCCAATTCATCAAAAAAGGTCCAAAAAAGCTTTGATCGGATTTTTTTCCTGACGTGGCATGATTATATATTATTTTATTAATTTTCTTTTACTTAAATATTAAGTTGTAGACAAAAACCTGTTTTGCCTTCATTTTCTTTTCTTTTAATCAAATAAATAAAATCTTAATTAATAAGAAATAAAAAAATAGTGATAAATATATAAATATAAAATAAATCTTCAAAAATTAAATATAATAATTTATATGACTTTTATATTATTAAGATTATAATTAATAAACTCGGAGATAAGTATAAGAATATAAAATGAATCTTAAAAAAATAATAAAACATATATAAAAATATATATGAGAAAATCTATTATAAATGAATTTTGAACTCTCTATATTTATTATATATTTTTTAATATTTGTATTATATTTTTATATTTATAAATAATTTATATTAATTTTTATTGATTATAATTTTATTAATTAGATTAACGCAAAGAGAAAATAAAAACATAAAAAGAAAAGAGAGAGCAAAACACATATTTTTATATAATTTATTTTGTATAATTATAGAAAACTGATAAGAAAATATAGAATTATACCACTTTATAAAAAATTTCGGATCAAAACTTTTTTGCTGAATCGGCCAATTTAATGTACCTTTTCTGAAATGAGGCCAACATAGTATACCAAAAATGAAAACTTTCCAAATTTTTTTTTCAATTTAATATTTAAAATTAAAGGAAAAATGATAAGAAAGTATTGAATCACGCCACGTCAGCAAAAAAGCCCGATCAGGCTACCTTTTTTGATGAATTGGCCAACTTAATGGAAGTTGTTTGATGATGGTCAACATTACGAATTTTTTCTAAAAAGTGGTCAATATAATGTATCAAAAATAAGCCCGATCAGGCTACTTTTTTTGATGAATTGGCCAACTTAATGGAAGTTGTTTGATGATGGCCAATATCACGAATCTTTTCTAAAAAGTGGCCAATATAATGTATCAAAAATGAAATTTTCCCGATTATTAGAGAAAGTGGTTATAGATTTTTCATGAATCTGATTAGTTTCAATAGTTTCAATTATATTACTTTGAAAAAAAATTTCAAAGTCATTATTAATTATCCCACCTTTTTGTTCATGATAGAGTTTGTATAAAAAGTATGATTAATATATTTTTCACGAAAGTATTCAAACCAATCAAAGAAGAATTATGGACTTTAAATTCATGTATATATTAGAATGTTTCTTGAATATTTTGTTTAACCTTAAAGAAATGTTCGAATAACCATAATCTTTTTCCTAAATTATAATCAAAATAAAAATCATGTAATAATTTTCTATTAGCTTTAAATCCTTTTTCTACAGTATTCTTCTTTTTCAGTAAACTACCTTCCTATACAATTCTTCGAAGGCATTGAAACAAAGTTAGAAGAAGAAGTTTAAATCCTTTTTCTACAGTATTCTTCTTTTTCAGTAAACTACCTTCCTATACAATTCTTCGAAGGCATTGAAACAAAGTTAGAAGAAGAAGATCTATGGGGAAATGAATCCATTTCTAAAAAGTTTTCCTTTGTTTATTTTTATTTTTTATTTTACCTAAACAATAACAGTAATAATTCTAACTTTACAGAATACAACTTACATAGATTATTACAAAATTTCAAAACAATTATTACTAATCTACCTCTTCGAGGTCTTCTCCTTCTTCTTCACTTCTCCGATGTGAACCATATTGTTCTACAAATTTAGTTGATTTCTTCATCTCACCTAAATCTGGCCATCCTACTTTGTAGCTATTCATTGTATATGCATCTATTGGAATAAAAAATAAATTTTCTTTCCTTTTTACATTAGTAGCTTTTGCATAAATCTTATATATTTTGTTTTGATACATCACATGATTATGCTATTGACTCTTCTGAAAAAGGTTTCTTCATAAATATTATTAGTAAGGGTTTCTATTTTCCATAGTCTGATTTGATCACTGTGTCAGGTTTCGCAATCTATTTTGTAGTTGAATCCGCATGGTTTGAAATTTTGGAAGTAATCTGCCTCTATACACTCGAGGAGAATGAAATTTGTATCTGGTTCAAGAACGTGCCATCCCCATTCTGGAGCTTTTGATTTAATTTCATGGATACCCAAACCTGGTGAGGGATGAATTGACTTTGATACAAGGATAAATATTTCATGACAATGAATTTAAGTTTTTCTCCTAGGCAACTTTCTTCGAGTAATTCATCATTCGTTTTGAAGAGGATATTTTCTATTAACCCAAAGTCTAATAATGTCTATATTTTAATTTGTCTTCATTCGAATAGTATTCCTTGTGGATGACTTTGCAAAAATGTTTCAAAATCAATTACACATTTGGGGGTTTTGTACATGATTGTACAAGCACATCCTTTTGTATATATTTTTGGATAATCTTGATAACACTCTGTTGTTTCGTGATGATAGAATCATAGGAGATTACTAGTCCATTGATAGTTAATTCTCCTTTGGCAATCTTTTTAAGAACTTCATGCATTTGTTCTTATTCTTCTTCAAAGTTTATTCGGGCAGTAAAAATGTGTTTCTTCTTGTTTCTTTTGGTAATGATTTGATGTTGTTGGTGTGGAAAGAAGAAAAATTGTACATGATTAACTTCAAAGTATGGTGGTAGGTTTTAAGGGACAATGTGTTCTTCTTCCTTATTTCTCCTTGACCAATCACTAAGGTCCTGAATTTCATTTACAAGCATTTCGTATCTTACCTCAAGATTTTTTTTCAATAGTCAAAAAGTGTTTTTCAATATTGGATTGAAACTCTTCTTGAGGAGATTGATTTTCGATCTCATCATCTATATGAAAGGCTGCTAGTAAGTTATTATTGTTAGTAAACCCTAAGCCTTCATCTAGCTAATAAAATGCATAAAACACTGAATTTGGGGCCTCTATTATTTCTTTAATATTTTGGGATTTAGGATTATTTCCTTAATATTTTGGGATTTGAATATTCCTAAAGCATTTCTCTTAGAATAACAAGAAATTTGATTTTTATTTTGTTTGTAAAATACCAATTTCAAGCTTTTAGGCATTTGATTTTTGGGCAAGACTCTTGTCAGGCTGGACTAACGGATCATCCGTTAGGCCAAAATTTCATACAGCTACATTATAATACAAAAATTAATACACTATAGTAAAAAGTCAATACATCATAAAACTAATACAAAAACCAATACATCATAACACAGGTCAGATATTATGAAAAACCAATACTTTTCAGTACAAAAACCAATACATTATAGTTCAAAAACCAATACATTAGAGTATCGGGTCAGGTAGCCTAACGGATCATGACCCGTCAATTTGGCCTAACGCAAGTCTTTACCTTGATTTTTTGATCATGAGTTTCACTTTGGAATATATTTTGAAGTAAAACTCTATGATCTTCCATCAAATCATTACCATCATAGTGGCAATAGGATCAATAGCTCTTAGAAAATTTCCTAAGAGTTATGTCTCCCATTTGGCAAGCCTAAGGATTCACCTGCATGTTTAAATTGTTTTTAGTAATATAAACATATGGAATATATTTATTTTAAATTTAGAATGTTTTTGTATAAAACCCTTTCCATGAAGAAGACCAATTATAATTTTCTCTAAAACTGAATAATTTCTTTATTAAATTGAGATTTTCAGTTTTCGAATTGTTAAGAAAATCAAAATGTATTCTTTATAGTAATTATTGAAAAAAAAAAAAAACTTCCTCTTTTTATAAAAAGAGTTATTAAGTTTATGAAAAGTGTTCCAAGTATAAAAGCATAGCTTATATCTTTTGTGAGAAAAAATAGACTTTAAGTAAATATATTGGTTACTACTGTAGCTTTATTTTTGAAATTAATATATAATGTTGAATTGTTTGCTGCTGAAAGCCTCTCGGTTGTTTTTTCTTGAAACCTGTTAGGAACGAATTCTGGTTTTATACATTTCAGATCTGCATCAGTATCAAATGCTATTGTATTTATTTAATAATTATCGGAAATTTGACACTACAATAAATTAGACCAATTGGAAGGACAAAAGTCGTTCCTACAAGTATTGTTGTCTTTACTTCTAATCTATAGGAATGACATGTCATTTCAAAATTATGGTTCCTATAGGCATTTGCCTGTATATCTATACAAACGACTTTTATCGATCCTATATCTTAAATAACAATAGAAACGATAAGTCGTTCCAAAATTGTCGCTCCTATAGAATTATGCATGTATATATATAGGAACAACTTTGTGTCACTCATCTAGATTAAATACAAATAGGAGCCGCTCCTATAGACTTCTGCCTGTATATTCATTGAAATGACTTTATGTCGCTCCTGTAATTTAAATACCAATAGGAGCGACATGTCGTGCCAGTTCCTTAAATTTCTGCGTCTCAAAAATCTCGTATTTATAGGTCTATAGGAACAACAAATCGCTCCAATAGTGTTACACAAATTAGAGCAACATGTCCTCCCTATTTTGTCATTCCTATTGATTGTGCACCTATTCAAACAAAATTTTGTTCCGATTTTGCCGTTGCCAAGTTAATTAAGTATCCAAAAAAAATCGTTATTATAAGTTAAATTCAAAAGATAGGAATTCATAAATAACTCAAAATAATTTGATATTGAGCATATACATTGCAACACGCAACTTGTACACTTCAAATTACATCAACCAATCCTATTAATTCCACCATTAGTTATAGTAGTCAAAACGATTCAAAACCATTATACACTTCAATACCAAATTAAGGTGAAGATCCGCCATGCTCGTCCGCATCACGGGCCTGATCATCAGCAAGCATATCCTCTATCTCAACTTCTATCCCAACTTTCGCCTTAAGAAGATTAATGATCTTCGACATTTGTTCAACCTTTAAAATAAGAAATTATTCATAAAAACACATTAATCAAAACTTAAATTGAGAGTGTATGTCATATGTACTGTGTTGATGTTATAAATGTATATGAAACATTTAATCTAGTTTAGTAAATGATTATATTTACATAAATAATTACAAACTTCAAATATTGATCATTTCAGGCAGGCTTATGATTTGCTGATTAGGGATACCTGAACCTTCCTACAAATTTAAACCAAAGATCACTTTCAGGTTTCTTGATTTCTTTAATATAATGAAATCAAACAAATTTTACTTTCAATGTCTAGAAGACTTTTTTTTTTTTTAGTATTTATGAATACGCCCTTAGTATTCTGACCATATTTCTAAGAACTCTGCCCAATTCTATATATTATCCTAGACTCTCGTAAGACATGATCATGGTTCGGTTCGTTGAACCGGATGTTAAAAAACTTTTCAATCAACCGTTGACACGTTTTATGTAAAAAAAAATAATAATATTACCACTATTCCAGCTACTTCAAACAAAATTAGTTCTGGGGCTGGAAACAGAAAGAAAAGAGAAAATAATAACCTGTTTCGTAAGAGAGACAGCATCTGGGGCGATAGACCTTTCACGAGTTTCGGCCAAAACACTAGATGATTCGGAAATGTCATGATATCTTGATCCCTTGAGGGTCCAGCCAAAACCACGTTCATGGCCTCGTCGAACACCGAGCACTTCCCGCATAATTGATCTCTCATCTACACTTCCATCGGGTGATGCAATAATATATTTTTCTCTTGCATCAAGAAGTCGAGCCTGCAATATAAAAAGAGAAGAAAAAAGAAAAAAAGAAAACTTACATGAAACCTAGATAAACAATATAATAATCAACATACACGCAACAAACACACAGAGTACAACTACTCTGCATACTCTCCATAAACATCACACCTTTCAATACCCAAAATCTCCAACTCAAGCAAAAACGAAGATTAAACGTTTAGGCCCCTTTTTAAAGGAAACGAGAAGCCAAACCTCCATTTTTAGGCCAGGCCCATTTCGTACAAGCTCTCCGGTAACACATGCAGAAAATAATAACAATAATAATAGAGAATATGAAAATGAAGATTGAAATGGAGCCGGAAAATGATATTGATGCGCATCGGTACATTGGAGAGAATACAGAATATATTGAAGTTTGAGAATAAACAGATAGAATGTAAAAGAAAAAGTGAGACTTTAATTAAGACAGAGGAGGGGGAAATGAATTGCAGCGAGAACCAGATGCTATTCGACCTCAATCACAAGCCGTGTGAGCTCAAAAACCAGATCCTTGAAAAGGATCGAGTGGTGGGAGCTCAAAAACCAGATCCTTTAATTTATCCGATACGTTTGAAGAAAATGACTAGTGAAAATAAAATTTGGATTTAATCTTTTAAAACCATAATGAGAAGTTTTAGATATATTTACATGGTCATATATCATTTCGAAAGATGAACGTGGTAGATTTGAAGAGATTAGATTATTGAACAAAGTGGTATAGATCTTGCACGAATCAGATTTGTTTCAATAGTTTCAATTATATTACTTTGAATATTTTTTATTCAAACTTATTATTGACTTTTAGATTAATTATCTCACTTTTTTCTTCAATTATAGATTTTGTATAAAAGGATATTTAATATGTTTTTCATGAACATAATAATATTCAAACCAATCAAAAAAAATATGGACTTTAAATTCATGTATGAATTAATAGAATGTTTCTTGAATGTTTTGTTTAACCTTTAAGAAATGTTTGAAAAATCATATTCTTTTTCATAATTATAGTCAGCATCAAATCATCATATAATAATTCTTTATTAGCTTTAAATTCTTTGTCTATAATATTCATTTTTTTGTTAATTACCTTCCTAGTCAATTCTTCGAAGGCTGTGAAAGAAGAGTTAAAAGAAGTAGATCTACATGAAAATGAATCCATTTTTAAAAAAGCTTTATCTTGTTGAAATGTAAGTTCTTGCTACAAACCTGAGATATGGTTGCCTTGCTCTCGTGGACTTATAAAGACTTAGGGAAAACACTCACAAAAAATTATTTTCGCGAACATAAATTTCCTAGATCAAGACAACTTTTCCTATATCACTACCTCTGTGGCTCTAATACCAGAGATGACCCAAAGGACCAGCGAGAAGGGAAGGACACAAAGAAAAGAACTAAGAAAAATAAGCTAAATCAAATATTAAATTAAAAATATAAAGCATGAATGAAGAATATTAAATGGGGATTAAACCACTGTATAGAACAAGATATTAGATTTCAGAAATTAAAATGAAAGAATAAAATAAATTATGGGTTTCTTAAACCACCATATAAACAAAATTACATTACAAAAAAATAAAATATGGGGCTGAACCAACCATATGAACAAAAGTAAAATGCAGAATTTAAGTTAATATAGGTAGAAGAACCGACCACATATTTTTGTGTGTGTGTGTTGGAGAGGATGGCTATTAAGCCAAACATATAGAACAAAGTTAATTACGTAATTTAAAGAGCTTAATTGCATGATAACGAACCTTTATGCATGTAGAATTTGGGTTACAAACAATCTTCCCTCTTTTTGAGTTTTGGTAAAGGAATTTCGATTAAACTATCTTCAACTCAGAACATAGAACTTGAAGAGGACACATCTATTTTGGAGTATGAAAGGGTTGAAATTAGGTTTCCATATATGGTTTTATGAAATTCGAATGGTGAAGAAAGGTGATTTGTAATAAAGCTTTCAAAGTGTTGGTGTTTTGGGGAGAATTTGAAGTATGGGAGAGAAAGGTTGAAGTTAGAGGATTTGATGTTATGTTCTTGTTTTTTGGCTCCTCTTTCACTGTGGGTTTGGTAGTGCATTTATAGAAGGGCAGAGGGATATTTTTTGTATTTTTTGAAAAGTAATGGAAGGGTACATTTGTCATTTTTTAACTTAAACTATTACAGTTCGTACATAATTTTATACATTTCAGAATAAAAATTACAATTATAGAATTATTATAAAAAATTTAAAACAATAATTACTAATCTACTGACTCGAGGTCTTCATCGTCTTCTATATCATCTTAAATTTCTATGATTATGTCTAAAAGTTTTTCCATAACATTTTTGTCTTATTTGTATATATACCAATCTACATAACCTTCTAAACGGGTATTTCTACTTGTTTGGATGTAAAATGGTTCATTAATCCACGAGTCTAGAATTTTACCTTCTTTTATATACACCTTATATGTATGATTATGGTATATAATGTGACACTATTCTCCACAATTTTTTATTCCTATTTTTTCATTTAGATCATCTACTATTCTTTTGGACCTCCATCTATCTATTTGATACCATCCGCGAAACATGCATTCTTGTGAGTTGTTGGAAGGAAAGGGCATGTTTGTTCGGCCTCCTCGTATTCAAGAAAAATGACGTGTTTTTCTGGTTTGAGTTTATGTCCAACCCATTCGGGAAACACTGATTGTATGTGTACTCTAACTCAATCTGCTTGTGGATAGTTTCAAATTTGGTTGATACTTTTCAATGATCATTTTATGTTATTCTCCTAAATAACTTTCTTGTAGGAGTCTGTTATCAATTCAAAATAATATTAATTATAATAATACATAATCAAAAGTCAAATGGTTTGTAAGCCGTCATGTATAATAGTTTATACCCTTGGGATAGCAAGTTAATATGTTTCGAACTCAATGTTGCACTTTGGTATTTTGTATTCAAGTGTGCAATTGCATTATAGTCATGGTAGACTTCGTCTAGAAATTCATGGATTTGATCTTCCTGTTCTTCAAAATCAAGTTTGACTTTTTTGAAAATTCATATTTGTTGGTGTGGGAAAAAGAAGGTTCGTGTTGGATCGATAAGGGGAATTAGGTTTAGTAAAGTTTCTCTCATCTTGTTTTCACTCTTTGACAAGGTCTTTCGTCTACCTCAATTCTTTGAAAAAAAGTTCATTTTTCATTTCTAATCTTCTTTGTCAATTAAAAGATAATGGTTTTCAATATCAAGTTTTGCTTGTTCAAAATTAGTAGTTTTTTTATAAATCATTTTCACAACCAAAGTTAACAGTGAAATTTGTTGGGAAAGTATTGTAAGCATATTCCAGTAATTCATCGAGTTCATTGAACCCATAGTGAACTAGATTTGAAAATTTAACATAATTCTTTGTATTAACCCATCATTTGAAAACTTCTATTTCTCTTCCATAGTTAATCACAAAATACTGGAACTTAATTTTATGAGAAAAGTATCACTCTAAAGTGTTTAAATTCCTGAGTAGCTAATCATTATCATTTCTATTATGAAAAAGATTGTCCAGCATTATTTGGCGATCATTTGTAAGTTTATACCTTGTAAACTTCAGAAAGGATAATTATCTCGAATAAGTACTATGTTCACAAATCGATAATGAGCAAAGTTCATCTGCAGTTTGTACACATTGTTAGTAATATCAATATGTGGAGTAATTTTATTTCTAATCTTTAAATGCATATGGATTATTTTTCATGAAGAAGACGGGTTTCTGAACATATAAGTAAAGGTTTCTGAACCGTTCACAATCGCGAATGGGGTCGCGAACGGTCATCGTGAAAATGGCCCTTAGTAACGGGCCGAGTCACGACCGCGAGGGGATCGTGAACGGTTGCCATTAAAATGGAAAACAGTAATAGGCCGAGTCGCATGGGGGTCGCAAATCTGGTTTCTTGGCCCCGTTGACTCTTTAATCTCATGGGTTTGCTCCAATCTTGGCCCAATGGATTCTTCTCTTTATTATTTTCAGTTCGATTCTTCATCCTTTGCCCATTTTTGCTTCTTGACCATTTGTCCAAGTTAGATCCAAAAATCTTATAAAAACAACATAAAAATATCAAACACATAATAATATCGAAATAATATAAATTAAAATAAAAGGACATTAAAAACGTATAAACATTAATTTACACCTAATCAAATATAAGTCCCGATATGTATGTAAAAACTTTGTTTATGAATGATTATTTGTCCGTTTATACGATGGGTATTGTTTATTCATTTAGATAGAAAACACAACAATTTAATAGAGTAAATTGCAATTGCTTGTTCAAATCAAACTCCAATTAGTTGTGTACTTTTCCTAATTTTTCTTAAAGTCAATGACGTTTTGATAGTCTGAAAGATGTAACAAATTATCAAGTTATAAATAAAAACCAAAAATAAAAAGATGAGTAATGTCAAAAACGAAGCTGAAAAGGCATTGTAATTACTCCACAATTCATACACATGATACCAAAAATATCAAATTGTAGTATAAGATAAATAATTCTCTCCACCATATACACAATAACAATGATACGAAAACATCCGAAACAAACATTCTGTGACCTTTTTAGCTTCACATCAAACTAACACATAAAAAGAAACTAAAGTAGACAAGAAACACACTTTGCATCATTCAAAACTGCGTTGTTCTTTCATTACGCTCCATCATGATAACTGTCGAGCGGTACTTTGCCCAAAGTGAATTCAATGTATCCTTGTCCTATGTAAGAAAATAAGGAAAATAATAAATATAATATATTTAAGGAGAGAATGTATAAAACATTAATGAAAAATACTTACTTTTGTTTGAAGCTAGCAACCCTAATTCTTACATATTTGTGTGTATTTTTGTATGTTTTATGTCTTGTTTTGTGTACATATTTGAGTCATATTTTGTCATGTTTTTCCTTATTTTGAATTTATTTCGTCTTTTAGTATTTTTCATATTTTTCTCTTACTTTTCATATATATTTATGTTATTTTGCTTTTCTTGGTTTCAAGATAGTTGAGCGATCCCAAGAGCATTTTTGAGGATCACAATTGGCTCGATTTGATGAGAACACGACTCGAACCCGTGAATCACAGTCATCGATCGATGCGCCATTGATGCCCAATCTATGCATGATCGACGTGCCATCAACACCCAATCCACACGCCATCGACACGACCATTTTCCCAGCATCGACGGCTAGGCCGTTTTCGGTCATATTTGGGCAAATTTACTATTTTGCTCACCTCTCATCCTATAAATACCACCTCATTTCTCAGCAAGGGTGGCTTTTGAACCCCTTAGGGTTTGGATGCCCAAGCTTTTTTTTATTCACTTTTCATCCTTTTCATCTTCAAGCACAAATAATTCATAGTTAGCTTAAATCCTTAGTTAGAATAGCTTACTTTGTAGAATCTTAGGTTTGCTCTTAGTTTAGACTAGTTTGTAAGTTTATTGTACTTGGTGAACATTTCATCCTTTGGCTTTTGTGATTGGAAGAATAATTCTACTTTGGGTAATTTTTAATTCATGTTCTCTTGCATCTTTCTTGTTAATTTCTATGAATGCTTGAAGTAATTAATTTTCTTATGTTTGGGTTGTAGTTTCAATATTAAGCTTTTCTTGATTTGTTAATGAACCTTTGAGTTTTCCACCATTGTTGTCCCCTTGCTCTAGTTTCAAGCTTTTTGTGTCTTTTAGCATGTTTTGGATAGTTGGTAGTGCTAGGTAGATCGGTTTATCTTCTTTTGGCTTGTAGTTTAGAATAGATTTTAGGTTAGTAGATGAGTTAGATTAGCTTGTTTAGCTTATTGAAGAGTAGTTTAAATGTATTTTTCCTCATTCTTTTGTGTTAATTTTATTGTACTTTTAATTATAAGTAAATGATTTTACTAGATTTGGTTATGGATTTCTTACTTGTTTCTATTATGTTAATGTTTGCCCTTAAATTATGTTATTGCATTTCATGATGAGCTTAGGTTAAAAATCATGGATCTAGGGTCTAAATAATTTTAGAACCGTAAATTGGTAATTATTAAGTGTTTCATTGAGTCAAGATTGACAACCCCAGTTCGTAGATTAAGTGTTCAATAAATTATAAATTAATCGTGGAGATGAGTTTTGAACCTAGAACTCCATTTTATTGTTCTTTTCAAAGCTTTCAATTTCAATTCTCTTCATTAAATCCTCTTCTTAGTTTCTAAGAACTCAAAACCGAGATTTGATTGTGTGTTTAGCTTCCTTTATTTTTTCAATAGTGAATCAAACACAAAAACCGCTTCTGATTAGTCTTTCTCAAGAGATTCGACTTGAGTCACCTCACTGCACTACAATCGACCCCGTTCCTTAAACGTTTGTAAAATGTAGTGCGTTTGAGATCACTTCAAACCCACCCGACCAACTTCCCCTTGTAGGTATTCCCCTTGTAGGTTTCTAGATGTATATAGTTGTCAAATATGAGATGTTAATATGAGAGTTCATTTTCAATGCATACATAGTGCATCACAGAGTTCATATATCATCACACTTATATATTTCATATTCATCACACACACAATCAATATATAAAATAGTAGACCTTACAAAATTCAAACAATGTGACTTCATATTCATGCATATAAAGTGCATATTCATCATACACAAATTTTATATGCATCACACTTATAGTCCATATTCATACACACACAAACAATCTCTTAAACTTTTACTAAAAATACATGTAATTGTAAAATATTGTCAAGTATGCATTGAAAATTCTAAAATCAAGATGAGTGTTCTATAATTTCACAGAACAGCCCTAAA
The DNA here is from genome assembly GCA_014905375.1 of Phtheirospermum japonicum. NCBI lineage: Eukaryota > Viridiplantae > Streptophyta > Magnoliopsida > Lamiales > Orobanchaceae > Phtheirospermum > Phtheirospermum japonicum. Next base: position 1,293,054 of record BMAC01000125.1, on the reverse strand, counting down.
ATTTCATATAATTTCAAAATTTGAGTCCAAAAACCCTATAAAGAAAATTGATCAATTATTTGTAAAATAGAAAAGCAAATAACAACAATAGAGGATGAATATCGAAGATCTAGTAAAATTTAAAAAGAAAAAAAAAAAGGAAAAGAGAATTGAGAACTTACAAGATCCGTGCTTCGACTTTGTTGGAGTAGCGGTTGTCAGAAATGAAGAAAAATGGGATGGAGATGCAGACCAGTTGTCGGAGATGGATATCAGCTTTGTCGGAGATGTCAACCAGTGTAGGCACTGAAAGATATTGCCAAAGATGCTGGAGAACCCATCAGAGAAACTTTGCAAGTGAGGGTGCAATTTTTTTCCTTTCTAATTTCGATTTTTTTTGCCAATTTTCTTCTTGTAATTGGGTGAAACTGGGGCTAATTGTTGGTTGTTGAGGAGACACAACACGTGTGGAAGATAGTTTGGTAGTGTGAAGGTGGGATTGGGTGCACAATGCATCATGCACAAGAGTTCATCATATACCATCACTAATTAATCGCGACCCTTATTAATTCTTTTTTTTTTAAATTTACACAATCACAATACTAATAACCAACAAACCCATTACAGATCCAATACTTCAAAAAAATATATGTACATAGATTTTATCCTACAAAATGAAAAAATTACATTTTATCGTATATATTCAAATATCATATTTGACAATCATAAATATTTATGATGTTTTATAGACTTAGAAACAAATTAATATATTAAATAAAATACTAAATCATCACATATCATATAGACAATAATTTAAAAAGACATATTATTGTTACTATAGTCTATATATTTCAAGTAGAATAAATAAAGTTAAGTGGAGGCACAACTTGAATATAAAAAAAGTTGAGAACATGAAAAATCCAATAATCATTTATGTACGGTACAAGAGGTATGAATCACGGTATAAATATTCAAGTTAACTGTCGGACCATTGAGTCAATTGATGATCCGAATAGGTCTAAGTCTTGAGATACATGTATCTCTATTATTATATATAAATGCAATAAAACAAATATCAAACTTATCCAATAATTATTGTATTGATTTACGGGCAACTTACAAATAACAATACTAGTATTATGTGTTCTATATATGTATATATATATATATGTACACTAAATGAATGAAAAGATACTTATCATGCGCGTTTGTAGGAAATTCGTGTTGATACAAATTATTTTATGGTGTTACGATTACTTACGTGTCAACCTCTCATGCTTCTTCGAGATGACTAATAAAAAACTAAACTTATTTTATTAATTTCAACTCTAATTAAAAATTATCCTAATTAATTATTATTATTTACCTTACTAATTATTATTACCCTAATTTACACCATTTCAACACTAATAAATCTTTACTCTAATTAAACTTTACCCTAATTAATTCTTATTTGTTACCATTATTAATTAGTGTCTACATTTATTTACACAATCACGATACTTATAGCCATTAAACTCATTACTAACCCAAACTTATCTTATAAAATAAAAAATAGGTATATTATATCACTTTTATTCAAATATTAAATTTGAGTATAATAATATTTATGATATTTCATAAATTTAAAAATAGTATAATGTATTAATTAATAGTCATCAAATATTATAAAAATAATAATTTAGAAAGACATGTTACTTTAGTCTCTTTGTTCTACATAAAAGAAATATATATATATATATATATATATATATATATATATATAGAGAGAGAGAGAGAGAGAGAGAGAGAGGATTAGGTTCAAATAGATCCCACGTCAATATATGCGAACCTAGGAACCAATCCAGTCCGTAGATCTAATATTGCACAGTGCAATTATATGTCCAGGTTCATTGTGCTTTTTACACAGTACTGTAGTGCTAAAATCAGTCCAGTTTTTTTTATTTTAATTATATATATATATTTTTTTACGTTTTAAAACATGCAATATGTATCTTAAATTGTAGATCTTGAGAATGTGGTTAATTTGATATGTATTTCATTCAAAACGAATAAAATTTGAAAAAGTTATGGTTTGTTGAAMATTTGAGTTTAATTTCAAAWTTTTGAATTTGCAGTTTATAGACGAAATTTGCAATGCTTTTTGTATACAATCGTAGTGTTTTTTTTCTTAATCTATTGTGCTTTCCAAAGAACAATTTAGTGCTCTTTGTAAACGTTGATATATGTCCAAAATACCATTTTTAATTAATTAATGCATTTTTTTACATTATTACCATGCTGACATGTCATGATCTCAACCATCAAAATTATCCAATTTAATGGTCAAGATGAGTCCCTAGGTTCACATATAATGACGGGTTCTCATTTGAACCCAACCATATATATATATATATATATATATATATATATATATATATTAAAGTTAGGAGATACCAAAATGTGAATATAATAAAAAGATGAGAACAAAAAGTAATTTCAAGAATCTTTTATGTGGTCTACGAAGGATAAATCACGGGCTAAATATACAAGTTAAATGTCGGGCCAAGTCAATTGATAATACAGTTATAACTAAGTTTTGAGATACCAACCGTCTCTTCATTGCCATGTATCCAATTAAAAAATATCAAACTTATACAATAATTATTATATATTGTTCTCTATGCATATGTATCCAATAAAAAAATATCAAACTTATACAATAATTATTATATATTGCTCTCTATGCATGGCACAAGTAAAAGTGTTATATATATATATATACTAGCGCAGTAATACACGGGTACATTATATATAAATTATATAAGAATGATAATTTAAATTAATAAAGTTTTCAATATAAAAAATATATTAATTATGAATAAGAAAAGATACAATATATTTTTTTTTTTAAAAAGAACACATGCAGTTTACTTTACATTCTAAATTTTTGCTTAAACTATTGAATAAATCATTGAATGACAATGATAATTCTTAATAATAAAATATTGGATATTAATTTTGGGTTAATCTGAAATAATAAATAAACTCATAAGGTTTAGTTAATCATTTTGAAATTACTTAAACCATGAAACTATGACATTCTCTTATACACCTAAAAATAAGACAACCTCATTAGTGGAGAATATGAAAATCTTAAAACGCTAAGAGCAGTTCTATATAATTATCCAATTTAATTTTATTCGTATTTTTCTAGAAAATGAAATGTGGTGTTATGGAGAGTTCTATATAATTATTCCACTTAATTTTATTTGCAAATTTTTTAGGAAATTGAATTCAATGTTATGGAGATACCCTTCTTTTTATTATTATTTACAACACAAATATATGAAAGCATTTCTCGCTCGTAGTTAAACACTGTGATAGTTATATAATGGCTATACGAAACAACCAAATTTACAAATGCCTCAATTTAATTAGTCGGCATATATATATATATATATATATATATATATGTGTGTGTGTGTGTGTGTGTTATTTTATTTTTATTATGAGTCCAATAATATCAAATTTATCACTTTTTCTCAAAAATAATTTTACCACTTTTTTAATTAAAATATGCAAAATTGCACAATGCAATACAATGTAGTATTAGTTTAATTGGCTATCAACATGTTATTTATCAATTATTATTACGATTCAGTACTTTTGAATCCCGGCTTATTTCCTCCCAATTCTTGTAGTTTTTATTTCCTCCTCACGCCCTAATTAAGGTATTTTCTAAACCCTAAATTTTACGAGTACTCTGTGGGTCAAGACGTTTTATCTCTGTGGATATGCGTTGTTTTATCTTGCATCCGGTATTTTTGGGGAGACAAAATTC
>BMAC01000125.1:1251650-1284634 GCA_014905375.1 Phtheirospermum japonicum | reverse complement strand
TTAATACAAAATCCCTTAATCATATGTGTCCCTACTTTGGTATATGCTTCGTTTGACAAATAAAAATTCTCTTATATTTTACTTTTATTATATTATGCCTAATTTAATATTTTTTAATTACACTTTTCCTAATTCAATAATTTTTTTTTTAATTCAATAATTTTCTTTTATTTTCTTAATATAAACAATATAAATATGACATATATAATTAGTAGAGAAAATCATTAGTTATTTAATTAAAAGATAAATTACATATGAAATAATTTTGATTACAAGAAAACTTTAATTATCAAAATAATTAAATAAGTTTTATTTATAATAAAAATTAAAATAATTTTGTTTTTGGAGTTTTAAATATGCTATATAGGTAAATTATGAATTATTTCCAACAATCTAAGTATGTGACTAAATATTAGAAATTAATACAATCTAAACATAAAAATATAAAACTATATAATGATAATAATTAATATTGATTAGACACCGGTACATGCGACACGTATTGAGAGTATGACATCTTTTAAATTTATAAAGTAACTAATAATTATTAACGAATTTAATGTAAATATAGAAATATAAAATGATATAATAATAATTAATAAATATAGATTAGAAACATCTTGAATTCTTTAAAATATGTAACTAATAAATATTATCGATTTTAATCTAAATATTAAATTATAAAATAATTTTATAATAATAATTAATAAATAGAGATTATAAACGAGTTGAGATAGTACCATCTTTTGAATTTTTGTAAGTATGTAAATAGAATTATTAATAAAAAAAAAGTATATAATATTAAAATGTGAGATTATTTAATAATTATATTAATATAAATAGATTAGAAGTGTACAAGACACGGGTTGAGAATACATCATTTGAGTTTTTTATTTTAAAATTAAAACTCTGTAATTACCACAAATGTTTTTTATATTTTTCTTTTGATAAATCCCGTGTAATGCAGAGGCGTATATATATATATATATATATATATATATATATATATATATCTTTCGAATTTTTATAAGTAAGTAAATAAAATTATTAATGAATTTAATAAAATATTAAAATATAAAATTATTTAATAATTATAATATTTATTATATATTAGATGTGTATAAGATACAGGTTTAGAATACATCTTTTGACTTCCAAGAGAATTTGAAGTTTTTCGAATTGGATTGAAAATTGTCAGGTGTTTATCTGATGATTCAGACACTTATTTGGCCAACTCTTGAAGTTTGATTACTTACTAACATAGGAATTATAATTATAGGAGTCTGGGAATTTTAATTATAAGGGTTTCATATTTTTTAGTTCCTAATTAATTATAATATACCAATAGAATATTCAGATAAACTAATAATTAAACTCCAGGCAATTTTGAAAGCAATTATATAGGTCTATTCAAGTTAATATCGAGTTGGTCTAGAAACTCATCTCATTAGTATAAATCATATGAAAAAATCCATAATTGTGTTGTGTTATTCAATTATTAACACAATTTATGAAAAAGATTGTTAAGTATCCAAAATTATTACGTAATAAAAACTTGGTAATGGTTGATATCACCCATAAGGTTTGCTTACAGATACAAATAGACCCTAACTTTTTCCTTTTTTTTTTTTTTTGTGCGAACGAAGTTCAATTTTTTTGAAGCATTTTTGTCATTCCTATATATGGAGTTACACTAACACCATTAGTTAAAATTCTATAACCATTTTAATTAAATATTATTAACGAATTCAATCTAAATAATAAAATATAAATTTATTTAATAATAACTAATTAATTAATAATGATTAGATATCGTTATACTACACGAGTTGAGAAATAGTTTGAATTTGTTTAAGTAAATAAAAATATTATAATTTTAATCTAAATAAAAATATAAAATTATTTAATAATAATTATTAAATAGTGATTAGGCACTAGTACAATGCACGTGTTTCAAATACATCTTTGAATTCTTTTTATAATTACTCATGTTATTCAGATTTAAAACTTTGTAATTATCGCAAAACAAAAAGGGTAGATCTCCTGTGAGACCGATCTCATACTATGATATCAGTTTTTACAAAATCTATTAATTAACCCGCTCCAACTTATTCGGCCCGCCCAATCTATTTCTTTAATTAAAAAATGAAAAAATATAATTTTATATTTCTCTCTCCAATACAACCACACACTTGCTTCTCCTACTACCGGACTCTGACGGCCACTGCCAGCGGCCATTCGTCGGCCACCGGCGGCCGCAACTTGCCTCCACCGTCATTTTTACCAGCGATGTTTTTTTAAAAATTTTATACCATTGATGCGTCTTATTTCCCTAGTTTACGATTTGATACTCCAATCACCATAAATCTGAGCTCAAAGTCACAAAATTATCAATTTTGACATTCGATCTATAACGATTCACAGGACAAATCAATCACTACTTTCAAGTCTTCCCGTTCCGCTCTACAATACTACCAATTCAAGAAAAAAAAAAAACATCACCGAAAAAAGAATTCAGAATTTGTTCAATTTTTAAGTATTGCAAAACTAATTAAAAGTATTACAAATTCAACAAAAAGTTAAAAATTTAAAGTATCACAAACTCAGTTTAGAGTATCACAAATTCAAATAAAAAAGTAAAAGTAACACATGTTATATTTTATATTTTTACATCTTTTTTTTAAACAAAAATCAAAGTATCATAAAATGTTGTTAAATTATTACGAAATATAGTTAAAATATCACATATTTCTATAACTTAATTTCTTTTCTTTACATCTATGCCTATTACATTTAGATAATGAAAAGTATTGCAAAAGTTTGTTCGCGTATCAAAAAATATAGTAAAAGAATAACATGTTTTCTAGTACTTGTACATTGTACTGCATTTTTAAAACAAGTTGTGATACTTTTACTGCATTTTGTGATACTTTACATAATTATAATATGTATTACTATTATCTAAAGTTGTGATACTTTTAAATAGATTTGTGATACTTTTATAATAATTCTTGATACTTCTGTGGAAGTATAATATACAATAAACTTGTGATACTTTTACATAAATTATACTATGTAATATTGTTAACTAAAGTTGTGATACTTTTAACAAGATTTTTGATATTTTCACTAGAATTTTTAATATATCTATATGGAAATATCATATAAATTTGTATTACTTTTGCATGAATTTGTAAAACTTTTAACTCATTTTGTAATACTTTTAAATTTTTAATGCAGTATCAACAATCCCACCAATTCAAAGTCCGAAAAATTAAGTACACCACCTGCACCCACATCCCAGCTACCCACTCCAACACCTCACCACCCAAAATCTGTTACACCTTCTGCAAATTGATTAAATCATTTGCGAAAGCCACATTAATACAAAACAAATTTATAAAACATTTTAGCACCTGCACACACCATAGAAAAAAAAGCCTGTTATTGTCAGTACCGATTTTGGCACTGATTTGAAAATATAAATTGGAAAAATTGTAAATTACAACGAGAAAAGTTGAGCGGTGATTGCGGATTCAAAATTGGCCTGATGAATCATTGTAGATCGAAGGCCAAAGTAAACAATTCGTAAAATTGACCTTCGTTCTACGATCGGAACATTGAATTATAAATTTGGTTTTGGATTTAGAATGAAAGAGTCGAGATGATTCAAATGATATAGTTTTTATGCAATGGTCACCCGGACAACAGTGGTAATGTGTGAGTGCGAGAGGGAAACATAAAAGAAGGGTGGGGGGCTGGGGCTGAAATGAGGAGTTGTTTATATATATATATATATATATATATATATATATATATATATATATATATATATATATTATATATTAAGGTTCAGGGGCGGGTGGTTGTAGGTTGGATAAATATGTATGGTAAAAAAATAATCTCATACTATAAGATCGGTCTTACCCAATTATTTATATCAAACAAACATTATATCAGCTACTATTAATTAATAAGGGAAATTCTCATTTACTAACATATCATAAAACCAATAATTCATAAAATCCTACGAATATTTTATTCCCATCTAAGACAAATACATACCATATAATCCTAAAACTAAAATAAATTGACAAATATACCCCCAAAAAATATTAACACACAATCAATACGAGTAACTTTATATTTGAAAACTATTATACTATTTATAACATTATAAAGTCAACTTACTCCCTGTGATGATAAGGCTTCTGCTGAATATACCCAGCCCAGTCCTTTCCTGTCTCCCCCTCCACTCCGCCGCCTTCCATCAACTTATCCGGTATTTTGCTGCTCACGGACGGCGGAATACCCACGCCACAGCCGAAACCCCCGCGACGGCCATCGCCCAGCGACGACTAATCCGAGCATCGTCAAACCAAAGACGCAAGTCGCGTCGAACAGCACCGGGAAGAATATCACAAACAGCGGCACGGTCAAGAGGAGTAGAGACATCGTAGCCGCGAAGCTGATCCCCATCAGCCCGAGCAGCGGGCCGCCGATCATCAGTCCGGCGATAGATGCTAGAACCGCCGTCCTCCCCGAGACAGCTTGGCCGTGAGGCTGAGATCAGAGACTCCGCCGGCTACAGCGGCGGTCGTTGACGAACTCGTCGTGCGGAGGGCCACCAATCGGCGCGACACCGTTCCACGGCACGAGGAAGTCGTTCTTGTTGATGTTGTAGACCGGCGGCTACTGAGATTGGTGTGGGCCTTGACCCGGACTGTGCGGGTTCGGGTCGATAATAGGGATCGTAAGCGAAAAAGTGGCGATAGTGGGATTGGGAAGGGGAATAGGTTTTCGAATGGACTAAGCGATTTTGAGTGAATTTTTGTTGACTTGTTTGAGAAACATATCTGTACTGCTACTGTTAGTGATTGGAGCAGGCGAAGAAGAAATGGTGGAAAGTAATTTGTAATTTTCAAAAAAAAATCTTAGTGACCTAGTATAGTCACTAGTATGTAATTTTTCAAAAATCGTGAAAAGTACTTTGTAATTTTTCAAGAATTTTGTGAAGTAGTATGCAATTTATGCAAGGTAGTTTGTAATTTTCAAAAAATTTGTGAAGTATTACACAATTTATGCAAAGTATTACCTAATTTATCAAAAAATTATGCAAAATAGTATTGTAATTTCCCAAAAACTATGCGAAGTAGTGTGTAATTTTCCAAAATTTACACGAGTAGTTCTGAATTTTTGAAGAATAGTTCTGAGATTTACACGAGTAGTTCTGAATTTACACGAGTAGTTCGTCAATTTACACGAGTAGTTCTGAATTTACACGAGTATTTTCTGAATGTATATGAGTAGTTCTGAATTTTACACGGGTAATTCTGTTCGAAAAACAAAATAAAATAGTTATAAAGGGTAATTTAGTACTCTTATATAATTTTTAGATTAAATGAGAAGTTGAGATTTCAATAGTCTATTTGGGAAAAATATATTTCACTAGTGGTTTATACGAGAATTGACCCAATTAAAAATTAATAGCCTCCCTAGAAAAAGATTAAAAAAAAAAAATAAAAAATAAAAAAAAAAAAAAAAAAGCCTATCTAGAAGGAATAACAAACTTTCAACTTTCATTCATTGTCTCAATTAACATCACTTGCCAGAAATTTATTTTGAACCTAGAACCTCTGCTAGCCATAAATATAAAGATTCAAGCATTAAATTAGAACGGAAGCCTATTACTAACGCCTTTAGAACGACGCATTATTCGGCCTTCCTCTATTACTGCAAGTTTTAACACCAATTAGTTACGTAGAGCTAATTGAGCATCAAAAACCTTAATTCATAACTAACCCAAGTATAGGTTCCTTTTGGAACTAAGATTGATCAATGTGCTCAAAAATGAGAATATGCATATAAAATTCCATATGCTAAGAATTGCTCATATATTTCCTCTTAAGACCAAGTGGACCGAAATCGGAATTCTAACGATATGCTTAGCAGAAACCCATGCAATAGATCCTTGAACGTAAGATCCATTAGTAACGAACTCTTGTCTGCTAAAACAAATATTATACGTCTTCTTTTGGTTCTTCTCACGAAATTTAAGTATGGTCGGCTCGACCGTCACATTCACACCCGGAACACTTTCGATCTGGACATAATAAGTCGATTTCGCATCTCCGACGTTCGTCACCGTCCTCGAATATTCTTGGCTATTATATCCTAGTTGGACCGCAAACGATGGATAATTCAGTTGTGCTTCGGATATGCCTTTATACTTACGACAGTTTATCTTCTCGCCGACAATAACTCTAACCTGTATTGCATTGTATATAGAACACAAATAGGAAACATAATCATGGATTTTGATGTCATAAACGAGCCCCGGATCTAATGCTCCGGACGGGTTCACATGTCCTGCCCCAATCGCGAATATGTCAGCAGGCAAATATCTTTCGTCAAGAATCTGACCATCGTTAAGGTTGGTTTGAGTAGCGGTAGTCATTATCGCGGACTTAATCATAGCCGGAGACCAATCGGGGTGCGCACTTTTTATCAAGGCCGCAATACCACTTAGGTGCGGGCACGACATCGAAGTGCCAGACATAATGTTAAAATTAGCCACCGCCTTTCCATTTCTGTTTTTATCTATAGGTACATTCCATGCTGCAAGAATGCTCGCGCCAGGGCCGATAATATCCGGTTTCAAGATCCCCGGACTTGCCAAATTAGGGCCCCTCGAGGAAAACGATGCGACAACTGGAGCCTTTTTATCTCCGATTACCGTCCCTTTGAATACAATGGTCGCTGTCGGATTCGAGGTCGAGTTCACGTACGCTTTGATCTTTTCTCCATCGGCGTGGCTCAAATGCGTAGCCGGAAGAACGTGAGCGTCTACTGAAGTGCTATAGCCATCCGGCTCCCCGTTTATCAGAATCATGGCCGCACCACCGGCGTCTTTGACCGTTTGACCTTTCGCGATCCTCGCAATGTTCCCACCTCTCTCGCACAAAACCACCTTCCCTTTGACGTCAACGTCATCCAAAGATCCGGGGCCGCAAAACTTACCTCGATTGTCCGGATAAATCAGAGGCAATAACTCGGAAGGAGAATCGTTCACCTGGTTAGCCGACTCACCGTCATACTTATCATTGTTCCCGAGCAATGCGGTAGCTACTATGCGCCTGTCAACAGTGCTAGCGCCGACGGTCAGCATCCACGGCGCCTCGTTAGACAACGAGGCACTTTTCGGACCGTTGTTATTGGCCGAGCAGCTCACAAGAATACCTTTCTTCATCGCTGCGAATGCGCCCACAGCCGTCCCATCACTGTAGAACGGAACGGAGGCTCCACCTAAAGATATTGAGAGCACGTCGACGCCGTCCTCGATGGCCGCATCGATCCCGGCCAATACGTCGCCTCCGGAACACACGTCTTCTCTACACACTTTGTATACGGCGAGATGGGCCAGAGGCGAAATTCCGGACGCAGTCCCATTGGCCTGGCCCAATAAATTAGCACCGGGGATGAAGTTTCCAGCAGCCGTGCTGGCCGTGTGAGTGCCGTGCCCATCGCGATCGATGGGCGGGCCCGGATCCGCCCTGACGAAGTTTCTTGCTCCGATGAGCTTATTGTTACATGAATAAGCGCCTTTAAGATCGCATTTGCCTTTCCACCTAGCTGGAACCGGTGGGACCCCTCTGTCGCGAAATGAGGGATGACCGGGAGTGATTCCGCCATCTAAAACGCCGATTATCACGCCCTTGCCGTAGTTTGAGGCTGGCCACGAGCCGAGATTCTGATACAGGCCGAGGAAGCTTGGGCTGTGAGTTGTTGTTAAAGAGTATTTTTTCTCGGGCCATGCGTACAAAAAGCCTTCTTTCTTCTCCATTTGTTGAAGTTCATCCGGAGACAATTGGGCCGCGAAGCCGGTGATCACGTTACGGTACTTGTGGCCCATTCGAGATGGTTCGCTTGAGTTCGCAGGCACAAATGAATGGTACCAGGCTTCCAGGGCGTCTGAGTCTCCTCGAAGATGACGTTGACTTGATGGGAAGTCGACGTGAACGATGTAAGTTTGTCGGCTGATCACTGCATCGGCTGGATGGTAACTTAAAAGGCTAATGACGGAGATAAGAAATATGCAATTAGCCATTTATTAACAGTGGCTTGCAATTCAAATTCTTGATCAGAATCTCAAGCAATTGCTCGGTACTTAAAAGAGGAAATATGCAATTTGTACGCAATGGATTTGAACTGGAGTAATTGATTATTCCGTGTTTCATTTGCTGTATTATTATTGATAGTATTTGAGTATTAGTTGGTGGTCAGGAGCTACGAGTTTTTAGAATAGGTTTCCTTGTCATTAATTTTAATATTTAAAAATATTGATTATTTAAAATGACGTAAATGATATGAATACTTGTTTGTTTGGTGTAAAATTCAAAATTCTTTAATTTTTCAATGTAAATGTCAAATCATGTCAAAGTAAAATATAAATTTTATATTCTTTCACGTAGTCTTTACTTTTTACACTTGCTCTACGAGTGAGTCCTTCAACCCAACTCGGGGGTATTATGTTGATCACATTTTCTCTTCTCTGTTCTTTGCAGAGAGAAACGATAGGTTTGTTGTTAAATTGGATTTAATCAATTTAATGGTATAGCGAAAATTCCTTTTAACGAATTGTATGAGTTCGATCTACGTGTCGTGTAGATAATCGTAACATTTTGAATTTCTCAAATCCAATTATTGGTGAGTGAGAAATAATGCTTTGAAGTTAAATAGTTGTTTAAGTTTTATTTGTTTATCCCACATTAAATGTTAATCAATGTGGAAAGGAGTTTAAAAATGATTACATTTTATTAGTGGACATCAAGTGGGCCAACGGGTATTGTGGACTTTGTGTGAACAAAGCTCACGCGGGCTCTTGGATTTGGGTTCGCCCGTCCGCCTTCGGCGAAGTCGAAGGCGGAGCCAAGTATGGGTGTCCTGATTCAACCCTGGCTAACTTTTTAGCCACGTGCACAGAACACTCATACAACACATAACATACATTTTCTGCATTTTATTTTCTCTCACTCATACAACACATTTTCTCTCGTAACTCAGTCCAATTCCTCCAGTTCACCGGAACTCTGGTTTTTAACGGTGCTGTTAAATTAGAGACGAAAGTCGTTTTATCTTTGGGGACGAATTGCCTAAACCGAAAAGCACTACCGGGGCAATTTCGTCTTGCGGACAGAGTTCTACTCGACTCGACTTTTATATTATTTTTTGTTCCTTTTTTCCAGTTATAGTGATTTTACATATTCCCATTTTGTACTCGGATTATTTTCCAACAATCGCAAGACGAAATCTGTAATTTTTGTAATTTTTTGTTTTAATATCACTACTGGAAAGATGTCTACCTCCAGCACTCCAACCAGTTCGACACTTGGTTCGATAAGCTCGACTGCTCCTGCCATTACCTCAACGACGACAACTGCCCCTGTGATGGAGATGAGACTGCTTTAGTATTTTTGAATAAACATGATCGTCTTTCCAGGCTCGTGTGAATTTGTCCATTTATTAATTAGTCTTTATTGATTTTATTAATTACTTCCCTATTTATATTATTTAATTCCGTTAATTAGATTAAGCCGCAAGGAATCCTAAGCCTGTTAGGAAACTTGTGAGATAGTATTTAAGACTTCATTATATCGTTGTTTAGGATTGGTTGTTTCTGAAATAAAAATTATTATCGAGAGTTTTCTCTCTTCTCCTTATTGTACGCTTTCGCTACGTCACCCTGCAGTCACGAACACCTCAACGATTGGCGCGTCTACGCCAAACATGACATGAGTCATGCTGATTTTCTTCTCAACCAAGGAACTCTTGACACCCTCCTGGAGACACTATCAAGGTGTTTCTCTTTGACCAGCCCGAACTCTGGCACAACTTCGGCTGCTGGAACGATCTCTTATGGGATGGGGACTTCGGTCCAAGATGTGTCAGTTTCGGCTGGGATCCATCCTACTGGGATGACGGGAACTTCGGTTCTAAGTATGTTCGCAACTGCTCCGCCAACATACTCATCTGTTTCGTCTACCCACTCAACGGGTACGATGGGGACATTTGTTCCAACTATGACCGCTCCGGTGCACTCCTCACGGATTATGCCCGTCGCGGAGAAGCCTCCTAAATTCAATGGTGAAGGCTTCAAGAGATGGCAACAAAAGATGTTGTTCTACCTTACGATGCTTGGCTTCGCTAACTTCGTGAAGGAAGACGAACCACCCACTCCGGATGAGTCCGAGACCAACTTCAATGTTCGTGCCGCCTACAATAATTGGCACAACGGTGACTATCTTTGTAAAGTCTTTCTCCTAAGTAGCCTGGAAGATAGCCTTGGTAACGTGTACTCGGACGTAAAGACCTCCAAGATGATTTGGGAGGCACTCGAGAAGAAGTACAGCTCCGACGAGGCTGGTACTAAGAAATTTGTAGTCACAAACTTCATGGACTACAAAAGGGTTGATTCTCGCCCAATTATGGAACAAGTTCAACAATCTCAAATGCTGGTGAATGACGTCCATGCCGAGGGGATGGTACTTCCTGATACTTTCACGGCTGCTGCCATGATTGATAAGCTTCCCCGAACTGGAATGACTTCAAGACATATCTCAAGCACAAGCGAAAGGCGATGTCTCTTGAAGATGTTATCCGGAAGGTACGAATTGAGTCCGAAGTTCGATTTCAGTACCAAAAGTCGAAAGGCTCGTTCAAACCTAGGGTGAATCTACTTGAACAAGGAGACAACTCAAAGAAGAGGCCGCGTCCTGGCAACGCAAAGCTGAAAGCTCCCTCTTCTCAGAAGTTCAGCGGCAACTGCTACAATTGTGGCAAACCTAGACACAGGTCTAAGGACTTTCGCAAGCCAAAGCAAAATAAGGCCAAGCCGAGTGCCCACTTAGCCGAGAAAGAGCTAACTAGTGATGATCTTATTGCGGTTATCACTGAGGAAGCCAATATGGTCGAGAACCATGGTCGATGGTTCATCGACACTACTGCAACTACCCATGTGTGTGCAGACCGGAGCTTGTTCTCCAAATACCATCCCTGTGAGGGAAGGAAGTTGAACATGGGAAACCAAGTTTCTTCGCAAGTTGCAGGCGTTGGTTCGGTTGTCCTCAAATTGACCTCCGGCAAGGAGATCACTCTGAATGAGGTGCTGCACGTTCCGGACATCCGGAAGAATTTAGTCTCTGTTTCAATTCTAGTTAGTCGTGGTTTTAAACTTGTGTCTGAGGCTAATAAGTTTGTACTGTCTAAGTTTGGAACACCTCTGGGTAAGGGTTACCTTACAGGTGGACTGTTCAAACTTAGTGTAATGGCTATACGCCCAAAAACCATCATTAATAAAATTGCTTCTGATTCCTCTTACTTGACTGAGTGCTCCAGTTTATGGCATTGTAGATTAGGCCACGTTAATCTAAATGCAATAAAACGATTGTCAAATATCAATTTGCTTAAAGTAAATGAATTTATTAATAAAAGTAAGTGTGAAATTTGTGTTGAAGCAAAAATGACAAACTTACGTTTAAATTGGTAGAAATGAGCACTACACCTCTAGAATTAATTCACACGGTTGTATGTGATTTAAAGTTTGTGCAAACCAAAGATGACGCTATTGAAGATTGCACAAGGTATTGTTACCTTTATCTTTTGAGAGGTAAAGATGAGGCTATTGAAGTTTTTAAGAACTTCAAGAGTGAAGCCGAAAATCAACTTAATTGCAAAATCAAATCTATTCCAAGTGATAGAGGAGGGGAATACGTAGCTCCATTTGAGGAGTTGTGCAATGATAGTGGCATAATTCATCAAACTACAGCTCCGTATGTACCTCAATCGAACGTCGTTGCCGAACGTAAGAATCTTACTTTGAAAGAGATGATGAATGCATTGTTTATTAGTTCTGGGTTACCTCAGAACATGTGGGGGGAAGTTGTTTTAACGGCTAACTATATCCTCAATAAGATTTCAGTTAAAGGTAGGGACGAAACTCCCTATGAGTTGTGGAAAGGAAGGATATCTTCTTATAAATACCTCAAAGTGTGGGGGTATTTAGCGAAGGTAGAAGTGCCTTTACCGAAGCAAGTGACAATTGGACCCAAAACGGTTGATTGTGTTTTTATTGGTTATGCACTAAATAGTAGAGTCTATCGATTTATAATTCATAGGTCATACGTTCCGGACATGAATGTCGGAACTACCATTGAGTCAAGGAATGCGATATTCTTTGAAGATATCAATCCTTGTAAGGATAAAGTTGCTTCCAGTTCAAGCACTGGTAATGCTGAAGGAACTACAAGTCACGAACTTGTGGGGGTTGAACCTAAGTCTCGTAAACGACCTGGTTCATAACTTGAAGCTCTAACTCCTAGATAGAGCACTCGAGTTAAAATTGCGAAGGATTTCAGTCCCGACTATGTGGTTTTCCTCTTGGATGAAGAACCAAATTCATTAAAAGAAGCTTTCTCCCGGACCGATAGTTCATTCTGGAAGGAAGCTGTTCAGAGCGAGATCGATTCTGACTGATTTACCAGAAGGGTGTAAACCTTTAGGGAGTAAAAGGATTCTGAAATGAAAGTTCAGAGATGATGGATCAATTGATAAGTATAAAGCTCATTTGGTTGTGAAAGGATTTCTCCAGAATGAGGGATATGATTTCTTTGATACATACTCTCCTGTGACAAAAATTACCTCTATTCGAGTGCTTCTAGCGATTGCTGCTTTGCACAATCTTGAGATTCACCAAATGGATGTTCAAATAACTTTTCTAAATGGCGATTTAGAAGAGGAAATCTATATGGAACAACCTGAGGGTTTTGTAAAACCTGGACAAGAAAGAAAGGTGTGCAAACTGGTTAAGTCTTTATATGGCTTTAAACAAGTACCTTTACAATGACACTTGGAATTTGACGAATTGATAATGTCAAATGGGTTCAAGATAAACGAATGCGACAAGTGTGTTTACATTAAGAATACTAATGACAAATTTATTATAGTATGTCTTTATGTACATGATATGTTAATCATGGGTAGCAACCTACAAGTGATTAATGAAACGAAGCTCATGTTAAAAAGGAATTTTGACATGAAGGATATGGGAGTTTGTGACACAATTCTTGGTATAAGAATTATAAGAACTCCAGATGGAATTGTCTTGTCACAATCTCATTACATTGAGAAAGTGATCAAGAAATTCAATGCTTATGATGGTCTTCCAGCAAAGACACCAATAGAACTTGATGTTCACTTAAGTAAAAAAAGAGGTGACCATGTTGCCCAGAAAGACTATGCTAGGATCATTGGATGTCTGATGTACATCTCTAACTGTACAAGACCTGGTCTAGCTTGCTCGGTAAACAAACTGAGTCGATATACAAGCAATCCAAGTGGAGAACACTGGAAAGCGCTTGTGAGAGTTTTGAGATACTTAAAGTATACTCTGAACTTTGGGCTACATTATGGTAGATAACCCAAGGTACTTGAAGGTTACTGTGATGCAAACTGGATATCTGACTCAAAGGACTCACTGTCAATAAGTGGGTATGTGTTTGTAATAGGGGGAGGGGCTGTTTCTTGGAGATCCACTAAACAGAAATTTATAGCCCGATCAACCATGGAATTGAGTTTATCGCTTTGGACAAAGCAGGTGAAAAAGCAGAATGGCTTCGTAACTTTTTGGAAAATATTCCATGTTGGAAGAAACCCGTGCCGCCGGTTATACTTTACTGCGATAGTCAAGCTGCTATTGGAAGGGCAAGAAGTGGTTTGTATAACAGTAAGTCTCGACATATTCGTCGGAGACATAACACCGTAAGATATTTATTATCAAGTGGGATTATCTTAGTTGACTACGTAAGGTCGATAGATAATCTAGCAGATCCATTCACTAAGAACATAGCTCGAGATCAGATGTATAAGTTGCTTGAAGGAATGGGAGTTAAATCCACATTGTAAAGATGATTGTAATAGAAACCCAACCATGATGAGTGGAGATCCCACAAACTTGGTTCAATGAAAAAACTAAACTATAAAAGTTTGGGTAAGTAAAAATCTACGATCCTATTCCCTAACGGCAAAAGTAGAATTTTTAATCTGTCACGTGGTGAGAATAAATCTCTGATTTTTAATGATTCTTGTGCATGTCTATGACATGAGTATGACAGAATACTCATTTTAAGAATCACCTATGAAAGCGAGAAGTGAGTGCCGCTTCTATTGTATGCTTATGAACCCAAAGAAGTTGTCCATGAATTATAAACGTACACAAACGTGAGAACGGAAGAATTCTGAGACCTTAGTGGGTTGGTACTATTGTCTAGTATACACAAAGGGGAATAGTTTAAGAATTATGTTCACTAATCCGCCGGTATGATCGGTAGTATTAACTAAGGAGGGTTCAAGACCACAAGCCACCTATATCCCTATTCTCTATCATCTCTTAAGGACTGAGCTACGTATTTGCATTCATATTTTTTCATTTTTGAGTTTTCTCACTCATGTGGGGGATTGTTGTTAAATTGGATTTAATCAATTTAATGGTGCAGCGAAAATTCATTTTAACGAATTGTATAGACTCGATCTACGTGTCGTGTAGATAATCGTAGCATTTTGAATTTCTCAAATCCAATTATTGGTGAGTGAGAAATAATACTTTGAAGTTGAATGGTTGTTTAAGTCTTATTTGTTTATCCCACATTGAATGTTAATCAATGTGGAAGGGAGTTTAAAAATGATTACATTTCATTAGTGGATATCAAGTGGGCCAGCGGGTATTGTGGAATTTATGTGAACAAAGCTCACGCGGTCTCTTGGACTTGGGTTTGCCCGTCCGCCTTCGGCTTCGCCCGAGCTCGATCCCGGACCCGGACCTGGACCTTGGACCTTGGACCTTGGTACTTGGTCCTGGGCCTGGGACTTGGGACTTGGGTCTTGGGTCTTTGTCCGATTGGCTGGTCCGACTTAGGTGGTCCGTATGGGTGTCCTGGTTTAACCGTGGCTAACTTTTTAGCCACGTGCGTTATGGGCTCCTGAAACATTCTGCGTACGTTTTCAAACGTACATGACTGAAACTCCTGACCGTTCAGGTACGTTTTCAAAGGTACGAAAACGTCATGCAAATGCATGTACACGTTACTACCTGTCCAGGTTCATACTGCCAGTTTTGAACGTCTTAATGCTGACTTTATGGACCTCATTAAGCTGCTGTAACTTCCCCGTTGGAACCTCTATATAAGGGTGAGAGGCTCATGCATCATTCACAACCAAAAAGTGAAAACACAGAACACTCATACAACACATAGCATACAGTTTCTGCATTTTATTTTCTCTCGTTACTTAGTCCAGTTCCTCCAGTTCGTCGGAGCTCTGGTTTCTAACGGTGCTGTTAAATCAGAGACGAAAGTCGTTTTATCTTTGGGGACGAATTGCCTAAATCGAAGAGCAATACCGGGGCAGTTTCGTCTTGCGGACAGAGTTCTACTCGACTCGCTCGAGATTTGGCTCTCCAAGCATTAGACTATGCATATTATTTTTTGTTCCTTTTTTCCGGTTATAGTGATTTTACATATTCCCATTTTTTGCTCGAATTATTTTCCATCAAGGTTCTCTTCTAATTCAGTGTCTCGATAGTAACATAATAAATTATTATATTAAAATAAATAAAAATAAATATTATATACATGGGATTGATCAAGGTTTTAGTTATAAATATTAGTTATAATGTATCTAAACTTTTTTCTCTTTTAATTTCACAGTAGCTTATCAAAAAGAAAAAAGAAAAAAATACGTTAATTATTTATAAGCTCAGATCAATTCAATTTCTTACGAAATTTCTTTGGCACAATTAACAAATTAGAATTATATCAACACCCTATCATCTCACTGCAACAAAATTTTCAAATTCCAACGGAAATATCCGTCGGAATTCAATACAAATTTCCGTTGAAATGCTTAATTCCAACAAAATTTCCAACGAAATATAATTTGTCGTTGCAAAACTTGCCGTTGGAATCACCAAATTCCAACGGTATTCCTACAAAAAACAGATTCCAATGGAAGTTCCGTTGGAATTGTCAATCTTTAGAATAAACTCCAACGCAAATTCTAATGGCCGTTGGAAATGTTGTTGGAATTAAGCGTTCCAACAGAAATTTGTATTGAATTCCAACGGATATTTTTCGTTGGAATTTGACAATTTTGTTGTAGTTCTGAACCGCACCGTCAAATAATCCATAAGCTTTTTCAATGTATATTAATAATTACCAAACCTACTACACTAATATACTATAGTCTATTACATTAGCGTGTATAATATCATACAAAAAATTAGCGATTTTTTTTTCTGATTTATTCGATTAGCTTTTCTTTCAATAATCATCTTTTCACTAACAAAATTTGTAAGTTTTACGTCCTTCTAAATTCAGGGGGAAAAGCTTTTGACTTTTCATATGGAGAAATTAATTGAGTTGTGTAATTTCATAAGATTTTTAAATTAATGAGCTAAATAATTAATGGTGGTATTTTACACATTATTGACTTATGTGGAATTTATTCATATTTGTTATAGATCTCCATGTAGCGAGCGGATGTAGTAATTCAATAAAAGCCGCCAAGCTATATCAAAGCCCATTAATAAGATTAATTACTTGACAAGTTTGTCAATATTATACCAATCGTTTATATTAATGGATAGGGGGTGTGGACGACCCGGAAGATCATGTAACATGAACTCGAATTGATATTTTGATTGAATAGTTTCGAATCGAAAATATTAATCAATATTTTGAATTTTTTTAATGTGTTCGTCCCACAAATTTTTATGGTATGATTCTGAAGATTTTTTTTAAATATTCGTAATGAAAGTCGTACTTAATCAAAGAATCGAATCTAAAACCAATTTTTAAGAATTTTTATATTTATATTATATATATGTATATTATGTCTACTTTTTTTTTTATTTTGATGTTAATTACATATTATGTAAACCCTATACTCTTAATATGAACAAGTATTAGAAGTTTAATATTAGAATAAACTATTTACTTTGGCCTTGCAAAAGATTGTTGATAAAAGATTTATTACCTAAACGACAACTTTAATATATATTAATTTATAATATAGTTGCTTGCATAATTACAATTTACATATATGTTTAACTTTTATTCAGTTAATAATATCAAATTAAAAATAATGCTAAATTTTATCAATATTAAACAAATAATTACATATGAATTTAATTTACTAAAAGTCACTTTATATCAGTTACTTATCAAAATTTGATTGAATCATATTAACCTAATAAATTAATTTATAAGGATTTCTTCATTTTGTGTTGAGCAAATGTTTTAATAAATTATACGTGCAGGGCTTTTATATTAGTTTTAGAATAAATATATCATTAAAGAAAACCAAAAAATGCATACGACATATTTTCGTCAAGAATTCATCAGTAAATGGTTTACCGACTTGCTAACAAAAATTGGTCGTCAGCATTTTTGTAGTTGGTAAATAAATACCGACGACTAATACCAATCGTAAGCATTTTTTCCGATGGCATTCCAGCGTCTTACTCTATTGGGGAACCCCATGACCAATCACTTATAGCCCCTCGGCATATATCGATGCCCCGCCGACGACCGTGACTGTTAGGAGAAGCCGAAGACCTTTCACCGTCAGTAAACGCATACGACCAATGGCCATAAACATTTCACTTTTTTTTAAAAATCCTGACAGCTATTTTGCCATCGGTACTTAATTATTTTTTATTTTATTTATTTATTTCTGGTGTAAAAAAATCAAAACAAAACAAACAATAAAAAAATAAAAAATAAATTCTCTTATTATAAGTACTTTTAAAATTAATATACAATTTATAACGTCAATAATTGTAGCATATAGATTCACAAAAACTTAAACGTCTTAATATATAAGATCGTGCTACGGTGGAGGAGGTTGGTTATGAGGCTGTGGACGCTATTGAGGTTGTGGTCCAAGCATGCAGGCAATCGCCATGTCGACCCTATCTGCCACTGCCTCTAGAGTCAGTCAACTAACTCTAGTTGCGATCAGGCATCCTCCTCGCGGAGCTCATGATGAAACTACTCAAACGCCTTTCTCTAACTATCGAGCTTCTCCTGATAGGTCTTGAGCTGTGTCTGTAGCTACATGATCACGCGACTATCGGGAAGAGAGGAAGAGCTGCCATTCTTTGAAATCTTCAAAGCCACCATATTTTCGAAGCATCCAGTGCCAAGATTTTGACCTTTTTTCACCCCGACAACGTCTAGGTAGACCTCATCCTCGTCAACATCCATATCCGGGTCCTATGATGCAGCATGTCTCTCTTTAGAGTCCTCTAAAACTCTAACTGAAATATTTTGGTTGATCAAATATTGCTACTTATATATTTCTCAAAACCAAAATATAATTAGTATTCATGAAATATTTACAATTATCTTCATGGATTTAAGGTTAGTGAATGTGTTGTTGGGTGACTGTTGTATAGCCAAAATAGCCTCGTACGTAGTGGGATCCTCACCCTTTCCCTCACGCTGTACCAATCAATAAAATTCATATTTTATAATTTTACAATACTCACGATTTAAATTTACAAACATACATAAAAATTTACTTACTAGATCTTCTACAATATGGATGGCAGATCAAGACCCAACTCTGTGCTTTGTAATCCCAGTATCAGCGTTGTCGCGCTCGCTCATCTTAGTCCTGCTGGCCTTTTTGGACCTCTCGACCTCCTCGGGCCTCGCCCACTTAACTGTCCATCTATTCCACATGTCCTCGTTTAAGCACCCATGCCACTTCCCCTGATCTCTCCACACCTGCCTATACTCATTCAGGCATATGGATCACCATATAACTCATTGAGGAAAAAAAAGGTCAAGTTTCACGACCGCCTCATAATATAAACTCATGTCATATAACAACGGCCCTACACGTATAACTATATGTGTATATATTTATATATATATGTGTGTGTGTGTGTGTGTTGAAAACCAAAAGATTAGTTAATTCATTACATAAACATGGGCCACCACGTCTCATGATGCGCGACATGATATGATCATATCTCCACCCAGCGGGGTGCACACGAGCCTCAATGATCTCTTGAAGAATCCCCGCTAACTTCTTGGATTTACTCTACACCCAATAAAAATTAAGATTGATTAGAGTAACTAATATAAAGTTGTTTATAAGAACACGTACATGCTAAGATAATCACATTACAATCACATTCTCAAAATATCCAAATACGTGGACAATTTAGAATTTAGTATCAAACTCTCTATTTGATACTAAATTCCAAACGAGTCTAATGCAAAGTGTTTAAGTGTGAAGAAAAAACATACAAACAATTTGGAATTTTTTTAAATCCGTTATTGTAGGGACAAAACGTCCCGGCAGGTGTTGTACACCACATCACCACCGACATAACCACACCACCAAGGAATCAGATATATATTATCTGTAGTTATAACATATATCAACATTAGCATGTACCAAATCACCACCACATTTTGAAAATTGTAAAACCACCACCACATTTTGTAGTTTTTTAAAGTATGTTGTTGGAGGGACAAAAAGCTCTTAGGCGGTGCTGAACGCCACGTCCTCATCGGCGTAACAATATATATATATATATATATATATATATATATATATATATATATATATATATATATATATATATATATATATGTTTGTGTGTGTGTGTGTTGAAGAAAAAACACAATTAGTGTGCTTTCGTCAACAAGTAACTGATGTGGGATAAGTTAGGTATTTGTTATCTTTATGTATTATGGAAACATGTATTTAATACCCCTTATATAAAAGGAGTCTTTTATGAATAAGATAACCCTAATTTCTATTGTTTCCTTCGTCTTCTTTGTGTCTTCTTCTATTATGCATTTTCTTTTACACGTTATCAGCACGATCCTCTGACCTATTAAGAGTGATCGAGAATAAGCCTTCATAATCAAATTAATAATTTCACAATTTTTGTAGGTCGAAAATCTAACTGCCCCGTAAGTCTGAAAAATCGTTTTCTCACGTTTCAAACGTTGGATCGTGTTACAAGTTTTACTGAACCTTCAAAACCTTTTGAATTACATGCTGAATGGTCAAGATTAGATTCGTAGATACGATAAAATATATATATAATTTCGAACAAAGCAAATTTTATTTTCGAAATTTTCCGTGCAGCGTTTTCCAAAATAAGATTCCTCAGAATCAGACCTTTGGATCATGCCAAAATTTGGGTATATTATTCTAAACCTATACCAGTTGGATATGAACGGTGGAGATTTGAATATGAGCACTGAAAAATCCGATAATGAATTTTGAATAGAGCTAATCCTGTTTCCCGAAACGACGATGCTGGATTTTGGATATAATATTGAAAAGTTATAGTGGTTAAATCTGTACGGTGAAGATCGGGTTTGAAGGTCAATGTCACCAGAAACATATCGCGGATATACCTATTGCAAAAATAAAATTAAGAAAGAATCATTTATCCTTCATACTCCTAAACCTACTTTTTATGGGTCCCACATGTTCCCCAATAATTTTAATTTATAAAAAAAAAAGTATAAGGAGAAGATATAAAAGAGAGACGAAGGAGACGGTAGAAATTAGGGTTATCTTATTCATCAAAGACTCCCTTTATATAGGGTATCAATTACATGTTTCCATAATACATTAAGATAACAAATACCTAAATTGTCCTTCATCAATTACTTATTTTCGAAGGCACGCTAATTGTGTTTTTCCTTCAACACTCCCCCTTGTGCCAAGTCAAAGGG
Organism: Phtheirospermum japonicum; assembly: GCA_014905375.1. Classification (NCBI taxonomy): domain Eukaryota; kingdom Viridiplantae; phylum Streptophyta; class Magnoliopsida; order Lamiales; family Orobanchaceae; genus Phtheirospermum; species Phtheirospermum japonicum. The sequence goes on along the minus strand of BMAC01000125.1, from coordinate 1,263,812 downwards.
TGAAATGGTATTTTTTTATTGCCTCGTTAAAACCTTGCCAAGTAACAAAACCCAATGGGAAAAATAAAATTTGGTCTAAGGAAAAAGAGTACAATACACCTATGTTGAGACTCCCCTAAAGTGTACACCTCTCTCTGATATGTACATCTATCAAGAGAACTTTGGAAGTCTCCACTTACTAAATTTACTTGATTCTTGAGAAAATGCATAGTTGTTGGTTGTAGAAGAGTTGTGGTGATATTACTCGTATTATCACATTTTCTTCAGTGATAGAGTTCAAGCCACTATTATCAAATATATGAATGATCATAACATTTATCGTAGATACTCATGAACTACTACATGTATGATAATGATCTCTTTACATGCATCGAATGAGTAACCAACATCAACGATACTATTTGGTGTTTCACAGTAGGAAGTAAACTCAATATTTTTTATTGGGATTACAAGACCATCTGCAGTCCCAATTATATTTATGAATGAGAAAAATAAACTCGCGTCAATAGTTTCTTTTAGGTATCAAATTACATATTGATTCTATTCCAGTGGCATTGCGCTTTCTTGAGTTAAATCAAGATAATAATTTTTAGAAATTAATATTTGGTCAAGTGTATAAGTAATGGTACAATAATACGCATATTGTACGTAGGTAGAGAATTTCAGCTCCCACCAATTCTCCGTCATTCCATTGACGAAATTGATATTTTTTGCACTTATCCATATTTAATTGCCTGATCATCTTTTGGATATATGCAAACTGTAGAATTTAATGCCACAAACTCGGTTTTAGTTTAAAGCCTTAACATGACCGAGTTTTTCCATGGTTCATTATCTCAAATTAATATTTGAAATAACTAGCGATATCTCTTATTTCATTAAAAGTGTATATTATGTTCCTTTCATCGACATATACAATTATAATCGCAAATTTGAAACCTATTTTCTTTATAAATACGCAAGGGCATAGATTATCTTTTCCCAATCAAGTAGTTACTTAGACGGTTATACCACATCCGTCTTGATTATTTCAATCCATAAAGTGAGTGTTTTAATTTAATTTAATTACAAATGAACTCCGTGGCTTAGAGTCACTTGCCTTGGCAATGAAAGGCCAGCAAGCACTTTCGTATATATATTTCTAAATCACGATCCCCATAGAGATATGATGTAATCACAGGTATAAGCTGCATTCTCAGTTCTTTGGAATTATAAAATCTATTATGGGAGAGTACATATCCCCATAGTCAATTCCAGAGCGTAGTGAGAAACTTTATGCTTCAAGTATAGATTTGCATCTCATGGCTTTATTTTTCTCATTGCGCTTTCTGACAAAACTTTGTTTATATCCTATAGGCTTTACACTTGGTGAGGTTAGCACTACCAGACCAAACACCTGTCGTGTTGTCAGTAAATTTAGTTCTACCTGGATTGATTCTTTAGAATTAGGTCAATTTGCTTAATATTGACATTTCAATAGAGCGTGGTTCAATACTATCATCAATGTGTGTGGAAGATCTTTCCATCAACTCATATAAACTCACATTGTACATTAAGATTTCTTTATTCTCTGAAATCATATTAAACATCGGAGCGTCCTCCAGTAATGATTCATGGATATAAGTATAATCAGAGATAATCTCATGAGAGTCATTATCTTCATTGATGATTAATTGAATTTGTGTCATACGTGCCCTCTTATTCCTTGGGGCGAGTATTGATCGAACCAAGTGACCTCCCCCTGTTCCTTTTGGGAGTCACGACCTCAACCACACCTCCACTAAGTATGGTTGCAATGTCTTAATTTGCGACATTCTAATCTTTATGGGGACTTTTGACCTTGCAGAAACATTTGCAGCTTGTATATATATGATCTCATCACTTTAGAAATTGAGTCTTCTATACTTTGAAGATCAATTGTTCACTTTACTTTTCTTTCACGTTACATTGTGAAATGCGGGGATCATAATGAGACATAGTATGAAACTATTCCTGTCGTTCCATTAGAAAATACTTTTTCTTATCTCCCCCGAACGACGGGAAGACTGTCTCATTAGAGTGACAAATTCGCTAATTTAGCGATAAAGAGATCGTATGTCAAAGGTTTCAAATAGCCGATGACTGTTAGAGATTCATATCCAACATAAATACTTAATCGTCTTTAGAAACCCATATGAATGCGTTGTGGGAGCGCAATAGACATATATACTGCTTAATCAAATATGCGTAGTTATCAGGCTTATATCCAGTTACCAACTGGTACGCAAAATATCTGGTTAGCAGGGGTTCATACACAAATAAATAAGAGTTGCGTGCAATATTGCATAACCCTGTGTAAAGACAAATGAGTGTGCATAAATATTGTCTTAGTCACCATATATATTCCTTTTGACGGTGTCTTCTTTTAGACCTTATTATATATGCACATTAGGGTACAAGATCCAGTACATCGATCTTTATTAAAATGCAATAGACATCAAGTACTTTTGATGTAAACTCTCTAGCATTATGAGATTGGGTGCTTTATAAGGGTGGTGAGTCCTCGATTATATTAAATGTGATAGAAGTTTTGAAAATACAATATTTTTATGGACAATACGTGCCGAAGCATCAACCAAAACTATAAAATACTTGAATGATCCGCATTTTGAATTGTTGTGTCCACATGTATCAACAATTATCAATTATAAGAATGAAATATTATACTTTGTATCTTTATCAAATGCAGGTCTCAATCATACAATTTTGCTAATGAACAAGTTTTGAAAAAATGAGTGATGTATCTTTGAGATATGAATGTATGTAGTGCTCCCAGTACTTTAGAATGCACTAGCTGTAATTTAACAGTATTAGTTCGACACTATACTCTGCATTAAATTTCTATCTCGTTTTGTGTTTACTCTAAATAAAAGATGTCCATATTAACTTCTTATAATATGGACCATCATATCACGATGACCAAAGAATCCATGTCAGTCGTGTCAGAACTTGAATGAGTCGTGTCCAAAAGTTCTTTGTTGGTTATAACTTATGATTCAATAATCAAAAAGTAGTAAATTAAAATTACTAGATTGACTCTAAAACGTGCTTTCTTCCAGATAAATTAAAAGTATAATTCTATTCTCATAATGTGCTTCTTAGTGATAATCATCAACATGAATATCATCAAACTTAGCAAGGTTCGTTCGCTCTTGGTCCATAATGAGCTTGTATGACTTTAATCAATGTGCCACCAGGCCTCAAGACTTTGTCACATATAAATATCAATTAAGTGAATAATTGTCTATTCCTCGACAAATTCTCACATTCCTCCAGAGATGAATGAAATACTTTTCATTCTAATATCACATTATTTACTAGATATGTTATATTATATCTAATAATTTTCTCATGAACCTTCTATGTGAATGTGTGGTAAATAAACTCACGCACATTCAATTATTTAGAATGAAATCCAAATTTTACCAATAAGCCAAAAATAATTAAATCAGGCCACATCACATAAATCTAACTCAAAATAAATCTTAACACCAAATACAATAGTCTAATGTGAATGATTTATTATACTTTCATCAATCAAAATAGAGGATATCTATTGACTAACAAAAGTTATTGGGGGAACCTCCATGACTTCTACCATGACCAATAAATATCATTAACTCTTACATATCTTACCTTGTGGTTCATTCTTCCCACACAGGTAGGGATCAATAGGTCTCTTCCCCTTTACATTGAGGTTATTTTTACTATTCAAATCGACCATGGTTAGCCTCAAGAGATTTCTTTATCCAGAGGTCTAACATTGGTATTATGAATAATAATAATGTCATGTCTCGCAACGACTCACTATCATAATAAATATTATACAAGTGCATCAGTATATTTTCTCAAGTGGAGAAAAATAGAGTGAGATCATATCTCTCAATTTATTATTGTCATTTAAAGTGACTTTCTTTTTCACATATGGTAAGACATGTTTTTAATCGCAACATATCAAAGTCAATGACCCTTTTTAGTAAGCAAACCAATTTCTTTTCACTAAATTCTTAGGCTTGGAAGTATTGTTTCATAAAGTTCTCAAAATATTCATTTAGAGTACATCCAAAATTTATTGAGATTTTGAAACTACATATGTTTCCAATATAAGATTTGGGGTCAATATGAGTTCTCAAGTTCATAAGAGAATTGACTTTGACTAAGTTTGACGATTCTTTGTCAATTAAAGGTTGATGGGTGATATTATTGTGGAATTATAGTTATTCTAGTTTCCACATCAAACGAAATAATTGTAGTACTCAATTTCTTTTGAGTATATTAAATTGTATTTAGATTGAGTTAGTTTAATCAATTTCTTTAGATAATGAATTTGAAGTATGTCATAATCTTTCTTTGATATCATGTGAATATACTTTATCACAAGACTTATTTATACAATTTTAAGTATGTCATAATCTTTCTTTGATATCATGTGAATATACTTTATCACAAGACTTATTTACACAATTCTTTATCGTTCATGAACTTTCATTATCATGAAAATATTCAAATGTACAATCAATAATGCATACATTGAAAGTATTTTATAAAATCAACTTGAAGAGAATTACCAACATACATGAATTTATCAATTCATTGAAATTTATGATCAACATACATTCAATCTATCAATTCATCGAAATTCAAGATTAACTAAACATACTGGAAAAATCATGATCAATCTCTCATATAATCATATAAATAACTTTATTTATGATTTCTTAGAAATCATCTAAAAGCATAAGTAATAATATATTATGTACTCTATGAATATCATTAAAGTATTGCAAAATTTCATGTTTGTCAATATTGCACATAACATCACATGCATATAATCATATGTAATATATATACATATACATGCACAATAATACATAACATTCCATATATACATATTTTCAAATATTTATTAGTTGCATTTAATAAGTAATAGGGTAATTCGAGTTACCTTGGAGGAAAGTCATGATTATTTCCTAATTTTATTTTTGGGTTTCATATTATGAAAAGCATCAAATCCGATCTTCACCGTACAGATTCAACCTCTACGTGTTTTGAATAATATATCCAAAACTCAACTTTATCCAACGGTTAGATTGTGCGTAATTGAATTTTTAAAATAAGTTAGGCAGACAGTTTTGAGTAACAGGATCAGCTCTGTTCAAAATTCATTACTAAATTATTCAGACTTCATATTCAAATCTCCACCGTTCATATTGAACACGTATATATTTGGGATAACATATCCAAGATTTGTCTTGATCCAACAGTTCTATTATGCGCAATCGTATTTTGAGAAATACTGCACAGAAATTTTCGAAAATAAAATCTGCTATGTTCGAAATTTTATATATATTTACTCGTATCTCCGAATCCAGTCTACAACCTTCGGAATGTAATGCAAAAGGTCTTGAAGGTTTTGTAAAATTTTGAGATCGATCCAACGGTTGATACTCGTAAAACCTATTTTTTTAACATATAACGAAGTTAGAAATTTGACCCACAAAAATTGTGTATAGGGTATGGAGGCTTATTCTCAATCACTCTTAATAGGTTAGAGTTTCTTGCTGATAACGTGTAAAAGAAAAAGTATAAAGAGAAAACATAAAGGAGAGACGAAGAAGATGGTAGAATGAGTTCTCTTATTCATCAAAAACTCCCTTTATATAGGGTATCAATTACATGTTTACATAATACATTAAGATAATAAATACCTAAATTGTCCTTCATTAGTTACTTATTGACGAAGGCACACTTATTGTGTTTTTCCTTCAACATAATTCTTATTTTCCATGTTCGAATACTATTTATATTTTATCTATTAAATCTATTTAAACTATTTAATCTATTGAATCTACTTAATCATAAATTTATGATTAAATCTATGATTCTATATTATAATAATAATTTATAATTATTTAAAAATTAGCCTCAAAATAGGCGTCCCTGATAAATTCAATTTGATAAAAAAAAATGCAATTTGATTAAATAAAAAATAATAAATGTTACAAATTCAAACATTACAAATTAAACATAATACATAGTTGTACACTCAGACTAGGTCATTCCGATCCCATTTTATTACACATTTGAGCACTAATACATTGAGAATGCATCAATTGAAAGCTGCTTCCATCTTCTCCATAATGGTGGCACGTCATACAAATAATATCTGCTTGATGCATCATCACCGTATTCATTCATTAAAAAGAAAAATTTAGTAATGTATCATCAGCGTGATACATTGAGAACTTCTCGTGGATGGAGTATCGTCCGTATCACATGAATTATTAAATGTTGGAGTAGAGAGTTAATGTGTATTTAAGTGGAATATTGGGTAGTGTATTTATAAAAAAAACAAAAATGGTGATAAGATAAGCATTCAGATAAGATTTTTTGAGATTTTTTGAATGATGTGGATTTTGGATAAATAAGTAATTTTATTTTTTTATTGGATAAGATAAGTATTATGATGAGATTTTTTTGGATGATGTGAAGATTTTGGATAATATATATATATATATATATATATATATATATATAAGACGTGATGTTTTATTTTATTTATATATCTATTATTGATTTTTCTCCAATTATAATAATATTTATCAGTACTTCAAAATCTTAATTAATAATAAAATTTTAGTTTTTTTAGATGTGAAAAATTATTTATTATAAGAAATTCTTTTTTTTAATTTTATATATATATATATATATATATATATATATATATATATATATATATATATATATATATATATTTGAATCTAGAAAGAATACAGAAATAGACTCGACTTCGAATTCAAATGAAGAAATAATCCAAAATATTGTTTCCAAATATCTCAATTCAGCAAATTCCAAACAAGTGTTTCTTTTTGATGAATGACCGAAAAAAGTACTTTCTTTAACTTTAAGGAATGGATATTGTTGAGATTTTGAGACGAAAGAACTCCTTTTCTATTCCCAAATAATTGGTTGTCACGTAAATCTCTAATTAAGTCGTCCAACTTCATCTTGAATATTCCTGAAACTACATCAGGACGATCTTCCGATTTAAGATTCCTGCTCTCAACAAATCGTACAATCTTTGGCCATTTTGAATTGCACGTGAATGTTATGAACAAATCCGGTTATCCAGCCCATCTCGAAAAAATTCCAACGAAAGGATATATATATATATATATATATATATCACCCCTATATATTAATGCAAAATCTTTCTAACCTATGTGTCTGATTCGTATGCTTCGTTTGACAAATAAAAAATTCTGGTGCTTCGTTTGCTTATGTGTCACCCGAGCCTAATATTTACCTAATTTAATACTTTTATTTTTATTGTATTTTATCTAATTTAATTTTTTTATTATATTTTTCCTTATTCAATACTTTCTTTTGATTCTTCTAATATAAAAAAAAATAGAAACAAATCATATATAATTAGTTGATAAGATCTAAATTTGTTGTTTTAATTAAAAGAAAAATTACATAAGAAATAATTTTAATTAAAAAAAATAATTATAAAAATAATTAAATAAATTTTATTGATAATATAATTTAAAATAATCTTATTTTTGGAGTTTCAAATATTCTATATAGGTAAAATATCAGTTATTTACAATAATCTAAGTATGTAACAAAATATTAGTAATGTATTCAATTTAAATGTAAAATATTAAATTATATACTAATAATTAATAAACATTGATTAGACACCAGTACAATGCAACACGGGTTCAGAGTATGATATCTTTTAAATATCTCAAAGTATGTAACTAATAATTATTAACGAATTTATTCTAAATATTAATATATAAAATAATTTAATAATAATAATAATATTAATTAATAAAATAGATATTATACACGGGTTTAGAGTGTGACGGTTTCTTAGTTTTTGTAAGTATCTAACTAAGATTTAATGAATTTAATTTAAATATCAAATCTAAAATTATTTAATATTTATAATAATTAATAAATAGATTAGACATGTACAAGGTACGGGTTGTGAATAATTTTTAATTTTTTTATTTTAGATATTAAATTCAGTAATTATCACAAATATTTTTATATTTATCTTTTGATAAGTTCCGTGTAATACACGAGTGTTACACAAGTATGTATATTAATGCAAAAGTCTCATAATCTATGTGTTTACTTCGTATTTTTCGCTTGGATAATAAAAAATCTCGGTGTTTCATTTGCTTATGTGTCATCCTAGCCTAATATATACCTAATTTAATATTTTCCTTTTACTATATCTTGTCTAATTTAATATTTCCTTTTTATTATATTCGGCCTAACTTAATAGTTTTTTTTAATTATATTTTATCTAATTTAATAATTTTCTTTTATAAATAAGTCATATATAATTAATAGAAAAAATATAGATTAATTATTTTAATTAAAAGATAAATTACATATGAAATAATTTTAGTTACAAAGAATAACTTATATATGAAAATAATTTATAAATTGTATTTAAAATAAAATTTGAAATAATTTAATTTTAAAATTCTAAATATTCTGTATAAATAAATTATGATATATTTGCAATAATTAGAATATGTAACTAAAATATTAGTAATGACTCAATCTAAATATAAGAAAATAAAATTATATAATAATTAATTAATATTTATTAGACAATGACAAAATAGGAGAAGGTTTGAGAGTATGACACCTTTTGAATTTTTCAAAGTATGTAACTATAATTACTAACAAAATTAATTTAAACATAAAAATATATAATAAGTTAATAATAATTAATTAATATATATTAGATAAGGGTTGAAAATGTGACATCTTTTGAATTTTTATAAGTATGCGAAATATAATTATTAATGAATTTAATCTGAACATTAAAATATAATATTAATCAATAATTATAATAATAAATAAATTGAACAGGGCACGGGTTGAGATATACATTCTTTCAATTTTTTATTCTAAAATTAAAACTTCATAATTTTGACAAATATTCTTTATATTTAAATTTTATAAATCCCGTGTAATACACGGGTGTTAACCTAGTGTGTGTGTATATATATATATATATATATATAACATGCAAACAAATCAAAACAAAACAAGAAAGGAAAACAATAGTTTCCAACGGTAAAAAAGGAAAGAAAAAAGAAAAGGAACAGAAAATGTCTGCTGAGGTAGGCCCCACGGCCTCACCTCCCATCTAGCGCGTGCTGGGCACGCGCCCTTCCTATTTGTCAGGGCGTCAGATGCCGCTCCACGTTCCCTCTCCTTTTTTTTCTTGTTTTGTTTTTTCCTTTTTTTTCTCGCCCTTCTTGCCCCCTCTATCGACTTAATCCCATCCCCAAACCCAAACTCTCTTTTTTTCCAACTCATTTATTCTTCCCCACCAATTCCAAACCCCTTCTAAACCTCTACAATGTCTTGGGCTAAAAATGCTCTTAATAGACTACTTATTAAAATAGGGTTAATTATTTTTTATTCCCAAAACTATTGTATTTTTCACTGTTTATCATACAAACTATTATTTGTGACAAACCCCCATACAAACTATGTGCGATTTGCAATTTGCCCCCTAAATCAGATTTTTTGTGGTTTTGTGACCATAACTGGATGACGTGGCGCAACCGAATTGTGCCACATCATCCAGTTTTGATTACAAAATCACAAACATCCCGGTTCAGGGGGCAAACTGCAAATCGCGCATACTTTGTATGGCGGTTTGTCATCAATATTATTTTGTATGGTAAATTGTGAAAAACGCAATAGTTTGGGGAGAAAAAAATAATTACCTCATTAAAATATTTAATTTCTACGGTGCCTTTACGGCACCATTTTTCACTTAGTCAGATTTAATATGGACCATTAAATTAATTTTAAACTTTTTAGATTAAGAGATCTATGGTTATAAATGCAGTGGTTGGGGGCATGGTGTCGTTAAAAGCACCGTAGAATTTTTCTCTCTCTCTCTCTCTCTCTCTCTCTCTCTCTCTATATATATATATATATATATATATATATATATATATATATATAGGTTTTTATTTTTTTAATTAAAAGATTTATGATTGTAAATGATGGGTGGATTAAAGGTGAGTTTTCCTTTTATTTATTATTATTGTTATTTATTTTAATAGTAAAGGTATTGTGGTATATTCATATCACAATTTTGGACTATTTGGCAAAAAATAGGTACTATTTGACTTAAAATTGAATGGAGGACTAATTGACAAACAGACCTCCACCTTGGTACTATTTGACAATTTCCCCTTAATTTATATACCCCCACTTATATATTATTAGAATAAGAGCAGCTATAGTTTTGACAATTGTTGCTTTTTTTGTTAAACGAAGAAAGTGGGATCAGCCGGTTGAGTCATTGGTTTTCAAAACAAAATATTAATTGATTAGTAAAATATTGAAGATTATGTTATTGTTTATCTGTCTTGAAAGGTTAGTTCGTCGCAAATAGCAGTTTTGGGGTTTCTAGATCAACTTGTTGTTTCTTATTTTTGATGAGGATTTAGATTTTATCTAAGTACCTCATTTATTTTGTTTCGTTCATAATTTTATTTGAGTTTTATTTTACCGTTCTTGTAGTTTTTATCTGTTTTTAATTGATCTGTAGTAGCTCGATATCATTATGTTTTACTGAATTTTTTAGATGTTTGATAGACACTAGTGGAAAAAAGTCGATTAGAGGCGTTTCAAAACAGCATTTTGAGGCGGTTCTGAACCGACTCTTAAGCTACCGACGCTTAAAATAAAAAAAGCCGTGCAGCGGACGCCGGGTGGCGATTCTTAGTTAGAAACGCCACCAATAATATTGAAAAACTGTTGAAACCAACGCCAAAAACAGAACCGGGTGGCGGTTTGGAATCGCCGCTTAAAACAGAAATCGGGAGGTGGTTCTTATTTCAGAACCGCCGCTTAAAACAGAAGCCGGGCGACGGTTCTTTCCTACGAAGCGTCACCAATAATAGGAGGACCGGGCGCGCTTCCTAGTTTCGAAACGCCACTTAAAGTCCAAAACTTTGGCAGCGGTTCTTGTTAGAACCGCCACTTTTTTTTTCCCTGCTTTCTGCACCTAAATTGCACAAAATCTGAAATTCCCAAAATTTTTTAGAATTCCTGCAGATCATCTTTTCATAGCAAATACACAAACTAAACAAACCGAAATATTCATAACAAACACAAATTATCCAAAAAAAAAGACAAATGTCATAAATATCGAACAAAAATCATTCAAATATATCATCTCACACCATAACAATTCAATCTCATCAATATACTCAACAAATGCTTACAAAATAAGAATTTAGAAGAACGTCAATAAATTATCTTGCAAACACATTTGGAATATCATCGAACTCCAACGGTGAGTAAGGATCTTGATTCGGTATCCAATCCTTAGATTAAAAATATGAAACAAAATTAGATTTATTAATACTAACGAATTATGATTTAAAACTTCTCAATATATAAACATTAAAGATAATAATACATAAATCAACTTACCATTCCAATTTTTCCACTATTGGGAAAATTGTTGATAATACATGTACCTCATCACATACATAAATCATACAGAACATTTGATATAGATATCATATAATCATACGTACTATGAAGTATGTATGAGATTATTTAATCAAAATTCTATGATTATTAAAAAAAAAAAAAAAAACTAAAAATAATAAAAAAAAAGAACCTTAAAAATGAAAAACCAAACTAAAACCATAATAATCCTAAGAAATATATATATATATATATACCTACCTTTAAGAACTGGAAAATCTCTATGATTATTAAAAAAATTAAAAAATAAACTAAAAAAAAAAAAAAAAGAACCTTAAAAATGAAAAAACCAAACTAAAACCATAATAATCCTAAGGAAATATATTATATTATATATATATATATATATATATAATATATATATATATATATATTATATACCTACCTTTAAGAACTGGGAAAAATCCCTAAAGAAAAAATAAACTAAATAAAAGAAACTTAAAATTTGAAAAACTACACTAAAAACCTAAATTCCTACACCATAAAATCAATAAAAACATTAATTAAAGAATAGCCTCTAGAAACATTATTAAAAGAGAATTTTAAACCAGATTGTTTCTATTTTGC
>BMAC01000125.1:1198922-1216447 GCA_014905375.1 Phtheirospermum japonicum | reverse complement strand
AGTTTGTTTACAGAACGAATATTTTACGGCGGTTCTTAAAATTACCTTCTAGAAAGTCTATTTTCTAGAATGGTTATTTAATAATACCTTCTCGAAAGTAGTAAAAAAATTAAAAAAAAAAGAAATGAAAGCAGGTGCACCAAAAGCCAATAATATAATAAATTCAGCTCAGAAAACTATCATCCAAAACTCGAACTCAAATTTCCATATCTCAATTCGCAATTCATCACCAACACAATTATAAAAGATTTTTCAAATCAAAACTCGTCACAAATCAACTTTCATTTTAATTATTTGAATCAAAAATAACGATGATTATAACATTTAACGGTTCCGACAAAAGTAAGTGATTCTTCAAGTGCTAGGAGAAGACGATCAGGGTAGTCTTCGAGACGAGCATAACCATGCTCCGGTTGCAAAGATCTCAAAACCTTACCAACAATCTGGAAAATGCGGATTAAAGTTAAAACAAATAATAATAAATAAATAAATAGTCTCAGTTTCTAGGTTTTTTTAAGCTTCTTGTGGAAATTTACCTTTCGTGCATAGCCACCGAAAGCTACTCCACTGATCAAAGCATGTTAGGACTCAAATGAATTTAATGGTACTTTCTCGATTAGTATTCGGGCAGAGGTTTGGCCATTTCTTCTTGGAGTCTATGACCTGACAAGTTCCAAAGAAGAAAGAGACGCTACTAGAACTAAGAATAGAAAGGAATATGAGAGATTACGTAGACATTGCCGTCGACGTCTCAAACACAATAGCGAACTTTTCAAGTCAAACCAAAGCAATGCAACAACCAGCGGAGGCGGCTAAAGTCTTAGTGAAGGCACAGATTGTCCTGCTTCCAAAGACGTCGTGAGCGCCCGCGAATCCCTTTCCAGTGAACAGGAACTCCATGATAACGACTCAGACGAATATCAGCCATCCATCTCAACAACGGACCCATATCTAGCCTCATCAAAGCGAATCACGGATCCAAACGTCGCCTCAGACTCTAACTCCTCAAATTCCGACTCCTCCGACGACCCCGAAGTCAGTCAGACCTTCGACTTCACAGAAAACACAGAGGACCACGACCAAGAAATGGAAATCCAGTCCAAACCCCACAACCGAGAAGATTTCGCCAACTGGAAGCGTATCATCCGTCTAGACGCCATCCGAGCGAACGAAGAGTGGATGGATTATAATCCAACACTAGCTGATGTATCGGATGCCAAAGCACGTCGGGCGGCTGAGGCCGTCGGATTGAAAGACTACAATCATCTTGGCCTAGCTAGAATATTTCACGCGGCCCATTTAGTTGCCATCCTCGAAGCCTACACGTTTTACGAACCTGAAATGTGACATGCTGCTTCTCAATGATTTTATATTTGATGAGGCTGAATTTGACAAGAGTCTAACTTTTGCATTTTCCAAAAAAATAAATAAAATGAAGTGCATCAATCTAAATAAAACTCCAACCGAAAAATTGTCAATCCAAACACACAGACACAGATAAAACTTCAAAAAAATTCTACGTATAAACGAATAATTTCAAATTCATTTCTGAAAATCACAAGAAATTAATCAAGCTACAAAAATCATACTGGAGTCTACATAAGAATCGCACTCCTAAATCATACTGGAGTCAAACAAAGAGTCAACACTAATCGCACTCCTACTGGAGAGGACCGGTATCGCTAGATGTTTCCCACACACCAGAAATTAGGATCACAAAAGAAATAGAAGTTAGTATATCATTTTACATGAATTACACAAAACATCAACAAGTATAAGATTATGAATGAGAAATATCTCAACAAATTAGCGGGTTTCATTAAACTAGAATGTTGTCTATACTCTATCATTTCTGATACAAATCATGTCTAGTTTTAATACTCAAAACTTCGAATCATAATAACTTTTTTCGTTTCTTATCTATTTTAGATGAATAATATATCAAATAAAACCTCTCTCCGAGATGTACAATCTGATACCCAAATTGTATGTATAAAAAAGTAAAAGTAAATATTCAAAAAGTTAATTGAAAAAAAATTTCAATAAATTTCAAATTGAACAGGTGAATAGGTAGGGTTTAAGATTTGGATGTATAAAGTACAAATCACAGTCCGGGTCTAATAAGACCTATTCCAAAACAGAGCTTAAGAGTATTTCTCACAAACTATAAAGCAACGGAGATCCTTAGACAGTCCCAACAATCATTCTTTTTCACCAACTCTCAGTTTTCACAGTAGTAGAATATTATACCAAGATGCTCACTAATGAAATGCCATGATTGAGCAGAAAGACAGTTTAAAAAAGTGAGATTATAACATACCCATTAGATTGAACAAGCGAAATGGTGACAACTCAAACTTTATCTTTGGAAGAGAAACGAATGCCCAGGAAACAGCTCCTACCCACGGCTCAGTTTGTACTAGTCGCAGTTTGACCCATAACTCCCCATCAACTCCTAAATCATACTGGAGTCAAAAAAAGAGTCAACACTAATCGCACTCCTAAATCATAAGAACCAATCAAGCTACAAAAATACCAAAATCCCGATTTAGCTCAGAATCAAAATTGCAACACACGAAGTATTTCCTCGTTCAAATTATTGAGTTCCATTTATAAATGTTTAGCTTTATTCGTTTACATATATGTGCAATTGTGCACACTTTCTAATATGTACCAAAAGTTCAACAAGAACATTCTATAACCACATACCAAGAACTTATGCATAAATCAAGGCCAATAAAAAGCATTTCCCAACGGAAATGACAAGGGCAGCAATTAGTTACCTTAGATAGCCCATTAAAATAAATGGGAAGTAAACTTGAAGTAGCTTCTTCATCTTGATCAGGTGTTAGGATGACGAAAGAATCTTCTTCAAGAGAAATAGAGTGCTCAGATTTGTTGACTATAAGCAGCTCTGGACCCACTGTATCAAGCATAACCTGATAAATTCAAAGGTCTTGTTATTATTATTTTTATTATTTAATTGAAGAAAATTAGTTTAGAGACATTGTTATCTTATGAAAGATTTATCCATTCAATGAAAGTAGTATCACACTTACTGCACAGAGTTTTTTGGTCGCCTTGATGGCCACTTTCAAGTTCTCTAATGTCTCTTGGTGAAATTCAGCATCGCCCCATGAGAAATCGAACCTCGCAACTATTGAAACATTGAAGGCTTTAGATTAAATCAATGGCTTAATAAGTTTATCTGTAAACTATAATTGTTAAACTGAAATTATTTCTAAATGGGCAACTTATTACAGAACAAAAGTGAACTTGGTCAAACTTTTTGCTGCAATATAAAACCAAATGTTGCATTCGTGTTCTTGTTTCTGTGGGCCAAGAAAAAAAAGATTTACTAGATTACTTAACGACAATATACTTAAGTCTGGAAATGATGATTCCTATTCTTGACTGCTTGGAGACGAGGTTTATTACATAATATAACAATAATGTCAGACATTAACTGAAAAAGCCCAGCTACTTATGGGTAAATAGCGAAACAGAGTCAAGTAAACAGAATCAAGATGTACCTAAAGAAGCGAAGGTCGGGGACCGTGCGGAGCGGCGGTGATTAGCGCCGGCGAAGGATGCGCAGCAAGCTCCGACGGCCAATGGCGCTCGAGAGTGCAGGGAACCAACATCGATTGCCAGAATCTGGAAGCTCCGAGCGGCGGCGCACCACACCATCGGTAGTCTTTGGCAGTCTTCTTTCTTTCCTTCCGTGAATTAAGGGGACGGCGGCGATTAGTTGTGGTGGTCTTTGCCATTTTGGGGGTGGTCTGATTAGTTGTGTCGCGTCAGGGAGGTTGATTAGGGTTTGGAATGGGTGAATTAAGGGGACGGCGGCGATGGCGAGCACCGCCTAGAGAGTCGCCTGCAGGCGCTCGTGCCACGTCGGTGCACGTCGGTGAGATGTGGCTAAGGTACTGTCAACAGGCACGAGGAAAAATGACGGAGAGGAAAAGAAGGGATCAATAGATTCGTTTAAATGGACGGTGGAGATCAGTAGATTTGTTTTGAACGGACGGTGGAGATCAGTAGATCAATGAGCACGAGGATCTTTGACGTGGCGTTGGTTTTTTTTTTTATATTCGTAATTTTATTTTATATATACATTCTACGGCGGTTATTTAAAAACCGCCGTAAAAACTTAAACATTCTACGGCGGTTATTTGAGAACCGACGTAAAAACTGGAGGCCAGCTGAATTTAACGGCGTTTTACAAAAAACCGCCGTAGAATGTTCGATATTTTACGGCGGTTATTTGTAAACCGCCGTTAAATTCAGCTGGCCTCCAGTTTTACGTCGGTTTTGTGAAAACCGCTGTAAAATAACCTTTTTAATGGCGGTTTTCAGTGAACCGCCTTTAGTTAACAACCTTAGAAAGCTGTTTCTGTAGTAGTGATTGTCCGTCTGCAACAGCCCAGTATCACACAAAATTGTATATAAACATGTATGAAAATGTTATTATATACGGAGATTTGAATGAAACATGATAAGTACTGAATATAGAGTAAATACCTTCACGTAATCATTCCAAATATCATCATCCCGAACATAAATGTTGTTAGTTTCGTCAATGAATCCAAACCCTGATCGTGACATCATGGTGCTAATGGAGCCATAGTTCTTTTTTTCCAAACAGTCATAAGTACATATACACAAACATGAAGAAAGTCGTGAATATATTTATAACCTCTTCGACCACCACCACAACGCTTTCTTCATCTGTATCCATCTATAAGAGTTGAACCCAGGTTTTAGACAATACATCAATAAAGAACTCACAACATTAAAAACTTATTGAATACTAAAGAATAAAAGAGTTAACCAAATACATCCAAACAAAGCAGATTTTATAAAATAAATTGTCCGACAATTCATGATCCAAAAATATATGTTTGGTAACTAATTATTAAACAAAGAAAACAATAACTGCACTGGGATTTGTGTAAAATTTATCAAATATTAACTCGATTCATAATTGAGAACTTCGTTTAGGGTTCCAAAGAATTATGGGCTATGTTTCAAAGATTTTGAAGAATAAATTTATCAGTGTAATAAACCAAAAAACGTACCTGATTACGGATGCACTTGCTTAACTTGAAAAGGGTTATCGATAGAAAATATGCACCACGCCGCCTCGCCTCAATTAGGGTTGTCTTCGTTGGAGATGAATGTTTGTTCCAATGTGTTGCCTTTTAATATGTGATGTAGATGTGAATATACTCATCAACAGGAGCATATGGGTAATGTTACTTGTATTTCGAGGGGTAATTATGTAACTTCGCTGGAGCAGATTTGGATGAGATTATTAGTCAGACGTATGGAGAGAGATTACGAATCGGGAAATTGGCAGATTCGCATCGCGGGCCGAACAGATAAGAGAAGTTTTGTATCTGAGACGCCAAACGCCAGATTGAGCCAGATTAAAGACCCTAATCTTGAGCAATCTTTGTTGCCAAACGAGGCCTAAATATAAATATTGTCAATACATTTTTTATATTATTAATTATTAAACACATGACTAAGTATTATATAAATTAATATGATACAAAAAATAAAATTATCATTCGATATTATTATTTGTATAAAAAGTATGATTAAATACTATATTAATCATGAGTACATTAATTATTATATAAGATTATAATTATCAAATGATTAATATAATAAAAATCTTATAACAAAAAATACTTTGTGGGGTAAAGTGAAAAAAACTGCATACATTGGGGGGCAAAAAAAATTATCCCTTTATATGAAACTTTTTAATATGTAATAAAAGTGACTAACATGATTATTCGCGACTAACTAACCGAGAGAGTTTGAGAATATTGGTATATGGTGATAAACAGTTAAATTATAATTAGACGTATAATGTAGTGTGCAAAAAGTTGTTTCATAATATATAAATGTGGAGTTATTTAACTTCGATTTAATTTAAATTTGCTTTGTTAACCAAGAAACATGATTTGGATAATTTAGGTTGTTATATAATTTAAAACTCAATAATAATAAATACTTAAATTGAATAAATTTGCCCCGTCGTTTTCAATTTGGTCCGTGGATCGAACGGCCAAGCACCAGATGATATCCAAATTGACATACCATAATAACAGTTGAATCAGTCGCCAATGACCCAATCAACTGTGAGTTCGATATCCAATTATGGGGTTAAAAACATTGACCAAGTTTTAGAGTGCTAGTGACCGCTTATTAGTAGTCAAGCCACTATTGCCTCTTTGGCATCTTTTTCTTGCATATAAATTWTGAAAACAAAATAGAAAAAGACAAATTAAGCAAGCATTAATAGAATATTGATATTATCGTACTCTTAAAATAAACTGAAGCTCAGGCCRCTTGATTATAAACACGCAGATTTAAATTTGTAATACCAAGATGCGAAAAATAGCAAAATGTAATCGCTTGATACAATGCAGAAATTCCATTAAGATTGTCAATCAAATAAAACGCACGAGAACAGGGCTTCTAACAGAGTACCTAGCAGAGGTCCATGTTAGAAATCCTTGAACAAGTGTGTTGCTGRTTGCGTTAGCCAATCTGCTAAACGTTACCTGGTATGTCAAATTCTGGTTAATCCCCGAGAACTGGAGCGTTGTGGGCTCCACTCTCACATCAACACCCGGCAATACAGCAATCCCTGCCGTATAAACTGAGTTAGCCTCACCAACATTAGTAACCGTCCTGTTATACGTCTGCGAAGCATTTCCAAGAATCGCAGAAAATGAAGGATAATTCAATTCCGTTTCAGATACGCTTCCAACATCCAAACACCTCAAAGCCCGGCCCGCGATTATCCCTACTTGTCCGTCCGTGTAACCCAATCCGCAAAGGTAAGGCAAGTAATCTTCGGGCCGGATGTCGTAAACCAGCCCTGGATCCGTAGCTCTTAATATGTTGACATGGCCCGAACCCGTGCCCAAGACACTAGCGGGCCTTCGATTTTGATCTTGGATGGGATTGCCACCGAGGTTTACTTGATCGGCGGTGGTCATCATGGCGGACTTAATTACCGCTGGCGACCAGTCAGGGTGCACGTTTTTCAGCAACGCTGCGATACCACTCAGGTGAGGACAGGACATTGAGGTCCCCGATATGATGTTGAAGTGGGAATTCGAGTTGGGGTTGTGTTCGACCGATACATGCCAGGCTGCTAGGATGTTTTGTCCCGGGCCGATAATGTCTGGTTTAAGGATTCCAGTGCTTGCCATGTTCGGACCCCTTGCGGAAMAAGCCGCAACTGCAGGGGCACGGTCATCGCCGATTATAGTCCCTCCGAACGAAATTGTGGCCGTCGGTGACGAGGTCGAATTCAAATATGCTATGACTCTCAATCCATCGGCGTAGCTGAGATGCGTAGCCGGAATAACATGAGAAGCGGAATCAGTGGTGTATCCTTGGGCTTGCTGGTTGATGAGAATCATGGCGGCCCCACTAGCATTCCTCACGGCATGCCCTTTGGTGATCCTTCCGATGCCTCCGCCGACTTCACACAGCACGATTCGTCCCCGGACATCAACGTTTCCCAAGGATGTGGGCAAGCAGAACTCCCCATAAACGAGGGGTAGGAGAGTCGACGGAAAATCGGAAGGCTGAAAGGCGGACTCGCCGTCTAATTGCTCGCCGTTTCCGAGCACCGCGGTTGCTCGTATTCTCCTGTCGATCYTGCTAGCCCCGACGGTGAGTATCCACGGAGCTCCATTTTCAATTGTACCGAGGGACGGTCCTCTGTTTCCGGCCGAGGCGCTCACGAATATCCCCCTCTCGACCGCGCTAAAGGCCCCAATAGCAACGTTGTCGCTATAGAAGTCGCCAACGAGATGTCCGAGGGAGAGTGAGAGTATATCCACTCCGTCGTCGATGGCAGCATCGATCGCGGCCACAATGTCGCTCTCGGAGCAAGCAGTTATACACACCTTGTAAATGGCTATGTGAGCGAGAGGCGCGATCCCGGCTGCGGTGCCGTTGGCGTTGCCGAATACGTTGGCACCTCGGACGAAATTGCCGGCGGCGGTGCTCGCTGTGTGCGTGCCGTGACCGTTTTCATCCAATGGCGTGCCGTTGCCTATCGTGAAGTACCTCGCGCCGATGAGCTTGTTGTTGCACGCCGTGGTGTTGAACTGGCAAGTCCCTCGCCACCTGGCAGGCGGTGGGGGCATGCCTTCGTCGTTGAATGAGGGGTGGCCGGGATTTATGCCGGTGTCCAAGACGCCGATGATTATGCCTCTACCGTAGTTGGAGTCCCTCCAAAATCCCGAGTTCTGGTTGAGGCCCAAGAAATTGGGAGAATGGGTTGTGTGGAGAGGGATTGTTTTTTGGGGTTGGGCGGAGATAAAACCGGGCTTATTCTCCATGGCTTTGACTTGGTCGGGCGATAATCTGGCGGCGAAGCCTTTGAAGACGTTGTGGTAGGAGTAGAGGATGCGAGGCTCCTCGTCGGTGGAGGTCGATGACGTTGATGAGGTTGAAGGCAAAAATGTTTGGTACCAGCCCTGCAAGTCGCCTGAAAGGCTACTCAGAGTTGAGGTGGAAGGTAACTCAACATGGACAATATATGTTTCCAAATTGGGGTCTGCTGATCTTACAAATGCTGTGTGAAAATTGAGTAGGCATACTAACGTGAAAAGGAACATGTAATAACCCATGGTTGAACCTAAGAAGGAAAAGAGTGGCAAGATAAGGAACTGGAGAGTAGTAAAGAATCAATGGACCAGCATATATATAGTGTATGTTCCACGCTGTTTTGTATGCCTACCAGTTTGGCCCTTTCAAATATGCGCTAAGTTATTTTGTTCTAATTTTTTCAAAAATTTAAATATATGTGAGATAAATATGTGTTATAAATTATTTAAATACATATTTGATTTCAAATATCTATTAATAAAAATCGAATAACAGAATAATAAAAATAAAAGTCAAAAGTCGTCTTTGGAGGGGGGTGAGGTTGGAAATAATATGAATGATATAAATCATTGTCCTTCTATGGGGTCAAGTCGACCTAGACTATTCTATCTTACAATTAATTCCAGTAGCTAGAAACAAAGACTATGTCAATCAGAATTGATTACAAAAGCTAACGCCACTGTAGGATATTCAATGCTAAGATGTTGTAATGTATTAAATTGTGGCTATTAGACCTAAGGTCGTGTGATTATATACAGATCACCAATTAGATACTTCAGGTCGTATAAGTACTGATCATACCTGTCGTATGAGAGGTTTTCATAAGATTGCTCAGAAAGCTAGTAACAAGTCTCATGAGAAGTTGATCTATACTATGTCAGATGATGTCAGCTCTAGTTTAATACATCCAACCTAATACACCTGTTAGATTGTAGTGTAGCATTACTGTCCACATATTCTAAGTAGTCATTGTCAAATTGTATTGTAGCATTTCTAGTCAATACTATAGGGCAACGTTAGTCAGGTAATAATCAGAATGATTGAATGTTTATACTAAAAAAGTTAATATAAAAATGAGCTCACCATTGGCTATAATGAGCTCGCCACTTGCTTTTATGTTATCACAGCGGGTTTCGACCTGACTCTGAATACCTCTCCTCTCTTTATTCCTCTCTTCCGTTCTCCGTTATCATGGGGGATAGCACTACTCCCTCACATGAGGTTCAGTCGAGCTCTCATCCAGTAATTCTGAATAATACCCTATTTTCACAAATTTCAAATTCAACTATTTAGTTACAGAATCAGCTTGTTCAATCAAGTTAAACGATTTAAATTATCTGCTTTGGAAAATGTAAGTCTATACAGCGGTCAGAGGATACAGACTTGAGGGCTACCTTAATGGAGAAATCAGACCCCCACCTCAGATCGCAGAAGGTTCCGTAAACCATGAGTTTCTATTTTCAGTTAGGCAAGATCAGTTGTTAGCATCCTGACTTCTCTCTTCTCTCTCTGAAAATCTACTTACCATTCCTCAAGAGAGATATGACAAACTCTTGAAGCTTACTTCTCCACCCAAACTGAATTCAGAAAAATGCAGTGAAGATGCAACTCTCCTCTACCAAGAAAGGGAGCATGAGCATTAGGGATTATGTCTACAAAGTAAAGATTTGTTGCGACATGCTAGCTTCTGCTGGTCAACCAATTTCTGAAGAAGATCAAGCAATGCATGTTGTTACTGGGCTTGGAGGAGATTCTGACCCAGTGGTTGTAGCAGCCATAGCTAGGAGTGACTCATTCACTCTCAAAGACATCCTACCTATGTTATTGAGTTATGAAACCAAATTAGAAGTTGGAAATTCCTCAAATCTCATCAATACAGAAGGATCAAGTCCTACTATCAATTTTACTACTCAGTCCTCTGGTCAGAGAATAGAAAACTAGACTACTGTAGGAGCTAATAGAGTAAGAGGTCGACACTTTGGAAGAGGTGACAGAGGAAGGAACAGTAGATATAGAGGAAGAGGTGGAAGAGGTTTCAGGATAGGCAATATGTCGTCTTGCCAAATTTGTGGTTACACTAACCACTCTGCTGACAAGTGCTACTACAGATATGATGCTGCTTACACTGCACCATCTAATATGGTTAGAATGGATCAAACACCTCTACGAGCTCCTACTCAAACTATCCGGTCACTCAGTCCATTGATCCTTCTGCCCTGTCACTGATGTCTGATTCAGCTAGTGATGCAAGTTGGTATGTAGATTCAAGAGCCTGAAATTATGTCACTAATGACCTAGATAATCTCAACATTGCTTCAAAATTGCAAGGCAAAAACAAGGTTCAAGTAGAAAATGGATCAGGTTTGTGTGTTTCTCATATTGGTAATTCTCAGTTCAAATCTTTCTTACTCAAAAAACTCCTTCATGTTCCTCACATAACTAAGAATCTCATTAGTGTTCCTCACATATATATCCAATCTTTTATAAAATGAAAGACATGTTATCGAATATACTATGAATACAGTCTAATTAAAGAAAAATAGCGAGCTCATGGCGAACTTATGCTAGTAAAGGCGAGCTCATAAGACTTTGATATATAACTCTTATCAATATTTTTCATGTGTTACATCAGTGAATCATATAGATATATATAGCAACATAGCTGACTAAGGTTACCCTAGATCATGTGGCCATAAATGCTACAGTACATCCTTAAAACGGCTACCTATAATGTGTGACTAATAATGCTACAGTACAATCTGACAGCTATAACGGGTTGGATTGTACTGAACTAGTGTTGACATCATCTGATGTAGTCTAGGACTCAAGTAATCGCAGCGGGTTCTTATGGAGACCTCTAGTATGACCTATCAGGTCGACACTCATGCGACCTGAAGTTATCAGGTCGCTAATTAGGTCGACACTCATGCGACCTCGATTTATTAGATCGCTGATAAGCTCGGTACACATGCGACCTGAATCCATTATTAGGTCGCTCTTGTTTGAGATTCCGTTTAACACCACCCCTCAATTCGAACGAGCTCTTAGACATGATTCTCAGTCTGTTTCTGAGCTTGGTGAAGAATTGATCGCTCAAAGGTTTTGTCAGAATATTAGTTATTTGTTCTGAAGAAGTAACATGCTGCACATTCAGCTATTGTGAAAGAATCTTGTCTCTAATAAATGAAGATCAAGTTTAATGTGTTTAGTCCTTACATGTAAGACTGAATTCGAGGCCAGATTAATTGTTCTCAAATTATCCACCCAAATATTAGGTGTGCAAATTGATCCAACCTTTAATTTCTTGAGCAGATATCTTATCCATATCATTTCAGTTGCGGTGTTCGCTAAACTCCAGTACTCTGCC
This sequence comes from Phtheirospermum japonicum, assembly GCA_014905375.1. NCBI lineage: Eukaryota > Viridiplantae > Streptophyta > Magnoliopsida > Lamiales > Orobanchaceae > Phtheirospermum > Phtheirospermum japonicum. Next base: position 1,204,653 of record BMAC01000125.1, on the reverse strand, counting down.
TCAGTTCTCAATATTGACACAAAATCCTGCTTCTTTGAACTCCATGATACAAGATTGTTTCCAAGATAGACACAAAGAACCACTTATCAACTCCCTATCATCAAGGTGTCATGGAATTAGCTTTGGATGGGAAAGAAAAGGGCAGAGAGATGGGTAAGAACCCTAATTTGGAGGAGCTGGGAAATAAAAATACAATCTTTGAGATGAAACTCGAAGGTTCAAAATGACAACAAGGGAGAGAAGCGGGCAAGATGGGTGAACCGGTACCAGGAAACGGGTTTGGACCAATTGCTGGGATGATGAATATTTAATTGTGATGGAGCGGGCTGCTGATGTTATTGGGCCAGGAATTGAAGAAATTAGTTAGGCCCATAAGTTGTTTATTTTGATTAGAATAGAGCTCAGTTATTAGATATTTAATAGGTATTTCGGTGATTACAATTAAGTGGTCCAGCCACATGATGTTATATGTATCGGAAAATGGTACTGAAGGAGTCAAGCAGTTGCATTATACATTTCTCTTGTCTCACCTAATTCCTCTCTCCTCTAATCCCTCTATCTTCTTCCCCAAGTTCTAAATTCATTCCTTATGTTCCATTACAGAAATTTACAGAAATTGCACCAAAAATACAGAAACTCTCTAGAAAAATCACAATAACCTAACAATTGGCACCAGAGCAATCGATCCTCGGACATGGATGAGATTACCCACTTCAAAGACCTCCAAGAAGCCCCAAAACGGATTGATCAGATACTGTAAGCTGAAGCCCAGAAGAGGGAGGCTTCAGAACTGAAACTACAAGAACATATTTCAGAAAATAATACTGAAACAAGGGCCCAAATCACACATAACAGATCAGATATTATGGAGCAAACTCAAAACCTTACCAGCAAGTTGGAGCACCTCACTACTGCATTAGCAGCCATCCAAATGCAGCTCTTGAATCTAGAAAAAGGAAGAAACCAGGCTGAAGGAGAATCCATCCTGGGCAAGCCATTCTCTACTCCTGCAAATGATACGGGATACAGGTCAAGTACTAGTAACAAAGCTAAACAACAAATTGAATATGCAGGTAATTACATCACACAGCCCATGCCTAAAATTGATTTTCCCCATTTTGATGGAACACAGCCCAGATCATGGATCCTTAAATGCAATGGGTACTTCAAACTAGCACCACCTATGTCTGACTCTCAAAAGGTTACCCTAGCTACTCTGCACTTTGAAGGGAAAGTAGCTATGTGGTATCAGAATTTCAATGGTAATAAGAGTGAAATATCATGGGGGCAATTTTTAGATATCATATTAGCCAGGTTTGAACAACTTAAGGAAGCCAAAATAATTGCAGAGTTTAACAAGCTGAAACACACAGGTTCATACATGGATTATGTGGAAAATTTTGAGGAGCTTAGGGCCTGTATGTTGTTTCTTAATCAGGGATATTCAGAGAATTATTTTATTGCCAGTTTCATCAGTGGACTATCAGAAGAGGTACAAGCCTTTATTACTATGTTTGAGCCTACCTCACTACAGTAGGTTATTGATTTAGGTAGGAAACAGTTAATTACCCTAGAGGCTATCACCAAGAAGCTGAAGGGGGCTCCCAGGTACACCAGCTACCCAAACAACAAGACTGCAGAAGCGACACCTGTAAGGACAGTTCCCACCTACAACCAGAAGCCCCCTACCAAATTGGTGACCTCAGGAGAAATGGATGCTAGAAGGGAGAAGGGATTATGCTACAATTGTGATGAGAAATTCATACCAGGCCATAGGTGCAAGAACAGAATTGGCTATATGATTATGACTGAAGAAGAAGAACTCAGCTATTTACAAGATGATGAGGGGACAAACATTGATGCACCTGACATCATGGATGAGGTACAGATGTATGTAAATGTTATCTCAGGTGAAGATAGGGTTACTACCATGAGAGTTATTAGCCAACATGGGGAACACAAGCTGCATATTTTGATTGATTCAGGGAGTACTTTGAGTTTCATTCAGAAGGAGACTGCAAAACAGTTGGGCTGCCACATGAGCTCAACTAAACCACTATTGGTAACACTACAAAAAAACAGCAGTTTTCTGAGGGAAAAACCGAGGGAAGGATTTTCCCTCGGAAATTTCCGAGGGAAAAATCGAGGGACTACAAATTCCCTCGGGATTTTTCGAGGGGAAAATATTCCCTCGGAAATACGGCGCCACTATTTGCCGTCATAATTACCGAAGGGAAAACCGAGGGATTTCCGAGGGAACATAGCCCTCGGAATTTTCGGGGGAAATAAACATCCCTCGTAATTTTATTATTTTTTAAAAAATTACAAAAAACAGAGGGGAGGGTTTTCCATTGGTTTCAAACCGAGGAAAAGTTATTCCCCTCGGTTTTAAACCGAGGGAATAGTGACCCTTCGGTTTTTTGTTTTTTATTTTTATTTTTTAAAAAATTCAACCAAAACCGAGGGAATGTCTAATCCCTAAGTTTAAAACTGAGGGAAAAGGTATTCCCTCGGTTTAAAACCGAGGGATTCACATTCCCTCGAGAATTTCAGTTTTTTTAAAAAATAGTAAAAAATAAAAAAAAATCGTAAAAATGAAACCAATCCTATCATCTTAGGCACGTGGGGTGGTTTTGACCCGATTTCGATCGAAAAATACCAACGATCACGTGCGTATCCAAAAAAAATAGAAAAATTAATTATATTATTTATTTAGATACATTTCCCCCTAAACTATTTAAATCCCTTTTATTAGGATTTGATGATTATTTTTTGGGTTTTTTCTTTTGCAGATGGACAGCGCGATTGAGAAATGGAGAGAAAGCAAATTATGCGTAAGAAAATATGGGTGGCAAAATTTTTCATTTTCCCTCCATTACTGTAGTGTAATGTTCAGATGGATTATGTTGCTACAGCTCAGTTTTAGATTTCCTTTTCCCAAAAACCCTTTTCCATCTTCATCAAACTCAAAGCCCCCTCCTTTTTTTTATCTTCTTTTTCTTTTTTTCCTCCATCTCCCTACTTGTTACTCTGCATATTAAAGGAGGGACAATTTATTGAGGCCTTTTTGGAAAAGTTTTCAAGAATTTTCATTTCAGACTGGCGACGGTAAAGTGCCCTTTATTTATTTTATTTATTCGATCCTTTTGTTGAATTATGTATTAAAATTGTATGTTTACCAAGTTTCAAATATGTTTAGGATAAGCAAGTGAGTTGAAAACCCATTTGAAGAAACAATTTTAGATGAGTTCATCAGATGCTAAGAGATCGGTTTCTACAAGCTCACCAACTTCAGAATTGATCATACTCATTAAGAACTCATTTCGATCGATAACTACGCGTTTTCTATTTTTTTGGATTTTAAATAAAAAATGAATAAAAACTCGAAAAAATAGAAAAATTAGTAAAAAATAGAAAAAAAAATCCCCAAGAAATTACGACCGGGGCGGGGAGGGGTGCGCCTCGGCGTTCCGGAAATATATCCTATTTTTTCTATATTTCTCGATTTCTTTTATTTTTTAAAATCTCCGAGGGAATCATTATTCCCTCGGTTTCATACCGATGGAAATTGCATTCCCTCGGTATGAAATCGGGGGAATATAGATTCCCTCGAAAATTTTAAAAAATAAAAGAAATAGAGAAAAATAGAAAAATCGTAAAAATGAAATCAATCTTATCATCTTAGGCACGTGGGGTAGTTATGACCCGATTTCGATTGAAAAATACCAACGAGCATGTGCGTATCAACACGTGTCGTGGGATTCGACCAACAACAAGATACGATCGATTGATGAACTCCTTCGGTTGGAAACGCGAAGCGACAAAGCGTCGTGATTTTTCCATGTTGGAGGAGGGGTGCGTCTCGGCATCGTGGAACCACGGGGGTCGGACGTCGATCGTTTAGGACGCGTTTTAATTTTTTATCCTATTTTAAATAAATGAATAGAAAAAAACTCGAAAAAATAGAAAAATTAGTAAAAAATAGAAACAATCCCGTCATTTCACGACCAGGGCGGGAAGGGGTGCGCCTTGGCGTCGTGGAACCACGGGGGTTGGGCGTCGATCGTTTAGTAGGCGTTTTCTATTTTTTTGGATTTTAAATGAAAAATGAAAAAAAACTCGAAAAAATAGTAAAAAATAGAAAAAAAAACCCAATAAATTACGACAGGGGTTGGGAGGGGTGCGCCTCAGCGTTTCAGAAACAAATCCTATTTTTTTTCTATTTTTTTTGATTTCTTTTATTTTTTAAAATTTTCGAGGGAATCATTATTCCCTCGGTTTCATACCAAGGGAAATTGCATTCCCTCGGTATGAAACCGAGGGAATATAGATTCCCTCGAAAATCTTAAAAAATAAAAAAAAGAGAAAAAAAGAGAAAAAATAGAAAAATCATAAAAATGAAATCAATCCTATCATCTTAGGCACGTGGGGTCGTTTTGACCCGATTTCGATCGAAAAATACCAACGAGCACGTGCGTATCCACACGTGTCGTGGGGTTCGACCAACAACAAGATATGATCGATCGATGAACTCCTTCGGTTGGAAACGCGAAGCGACGAAGCGTCGTGATTTTTCCATATTGGAGGAGGGGTGCGTCTCGGCGTCGTGGAACCACGGGAGTCGGGCGTCGATCGTTTAGGACGCGTTTTAAATTTTTTTACGATTTTAAATAAATAAATGGAAAAAAACTCGAAAAAATAGAAAAATTAGTAAAAAATAGAAACGAATCCCATCATTTCACGATCGGGGCGGGGAAGGGTGTGCCTCGGCGTTGTGGAACCACGGCGGTTGGGTGTCAATCGTTTAGTAGGCGTTTTCTATTTTTTCGGATTTTAAATGAAAAATGAAAAAAAAAATCGAAGAAAATAGGAAAATTAGTAAAAAATAGAAAAAAAAACTCAAGAAATTACAACCGGGGCGGGAGGGGTGCACCTCGGCGTTCCGGAAATAAATCCTTTTTTTTCTATTTTTTCGATTTCATTTATTTTTTAAAATTTTCAAGGGAATCATTATTCCCTCGGTTTCATACCGAGATAAATTGCATTCCCTCGGTTATATTTAATTAAAAAAATAAAAAAAAACCGAGGGAATGACGGGATTAGGATTTAGGGTTAGGTTTAAGATTATTTTTCATTTAAAATCCAAAAGAATCTGGGTTTAAATTTTTTTTTTAAAATCCCTCGGTGGTGGATTTAACTGAGGGAATCCAAAAAAATCTGGGTTTAATCCGAAACAATGTGGATTTAGGCGTTTTCTATTTTTTTGGATTTTATTTTTGTTTTTGTAATTTATATAATTTTAGGGTTAGGTTTAGGATTATTTTTAGGGTTTAATTTCTAATTAGGATAGAAATCTGGGTTTGGTATATAATTTGAATTGAATTAGTGGTTTTTCCATTCAATCACTACTGCAGAACAATGATTTAACGGCGGTTTTTTAGGGACTTTTAACGGCGGTTTTTGAACCGCCTTTATATCGACCGCCGTTAAATTTTACAGCGGTTTGTCAAAACCGCCGTAAAAAAGTGGAATTTAACGGCGGTTTTGGAACCGCCGTAGAATGCAGCGTTTCTACGGCGGTTTTTTAAAAATACCTTCTAGAAAGTCTGTTTTCCAGAACGAACATTTTTACGTCGGTTTTTGATAACTACCTAGAAAGTAGTTCCAAAATTATTCATTATTGGCAATTTTGGTGCACCTGCTTTCATTTCTTTTCTTTTTTTAATTTTTT
>BMAC01000125.1:1182440-1193989 GCA_014905375.1 Phtheirospermum japonicum | reverse complement strand
CCACAGTCTGCCATCTTTCTTTTTCTTTTTCTTTATTTCTTTTTTCAACTCTTTTTCTTTTTATTTAATTCTTTAATAAAAACCACTTTAATTCAGTTCCAAGCTCAAACACGACTCCACCGTCTCCAAACCCTCAAATCAGACGCCGCATCCTCCTCCTCCGCGAAAACCCTAGCCCTCTCCGATCTCAATCTCTCCACCGCATGAGGTCTCCGACCACCCGCTCTCCTCTGTCCAATCCAACATCGAATCGCTCACCCTCACCCTCGCCCACTCCATCCTCGCCGGCAACATCTTCTCCTTCTCCGTCCCCTCACGCGCCGCTGCGAACCAGCTCTACGTCCCCGAGCTGCCATCTCCAAACCCTCAAATCAGACGCCGCATCCTCCTCCTCCGCGAAAACCCTAGCCCTCTCCGATCTCAATCTCTCCACCGCGTGAGGTCTCCGACCCTCCCGCTCTCCTCTGTCCAATCCAACATCGAATCGCTCGCCCTCACCCTCGCCCACTCCATCCTCGCCGGCAACAGCTTCTCCTTCTCCGTCCCCTCACGCGCCGCTGCGAACCAGCTCTACGTCCCCGAGCTGCCATCTCCAAACCCTCAAATCAGACGCCGCATCCTCCTCCTCCGCGAAAACCCTAGCCCTCTCCGATCTCAATCTCTCCACCGCGTGAGGTCTCCGACCTCCCGCTCTCCTCTGTCCAATCCAACATCGAATCGCTCGCCCTCACCCTCGCCCACTCCATCCTCGCCGGCAACAGCTTCTCCTTCAATCTACGACGATTCTAATAAAACCGACGTTAAATTCAGCGAACAAATTAACCTGTGAACTAATTAACGTCGGTTTTTAAGAAACCGCCGTGAATACCTGTTGATTCACAGTGGTTCTCAAATAACCGCCGTAGAATGTGTGAGTTTTTAGGGCGGTTTTGTGAGAACCGCCGTTAATTAGTTCAATTTTAACGTCGGTTTTCATAAAACCGCCGTAAAATGTATGATTCTACGGCGGTTTATTGAAAACCGCCGTTAAATGACCGATTTAACGGCGGTTTTTCAGAAAACCGCCGTAAAAAAGTATTTAACGGCGGTTTTTTCAGAACCGCCGTGGATGAGGCGCCTTTAAATCTTGTTTCTGTAGTAGTGAATTATGCAATTAAGGTTTAATTTAGGGTTTATTTTATAATTAGGTTTGAAATTAGGGTTTATAGGTTAAGGTTTGAAATTAGGGTTTATAATTATATAATAGTTTAGGATATAATTTATAATTATAGTTTAATTTGAGTTTATTTTGAAATTATGGCAATTTAGGAATAATCAATTAATTAGGGTTTAATTTAGGAATAATTATATAATTAGGGTTCAATTTAGTAATAATTATATAATTAAGGTTCAATTTAGTAACAATCAATTAATTAGGGTTTAATTTAGTAATAATCACATAATTAGGGTTTAATTTAGGAATAATTACATAATTAGGGTTCAATTTAGGAATAATCAATTAATTAGGGTTCAATTTAGGAATAATTACATAATTAGGGTTCAATTTAGGAACAATTAATTAATTAGGGTTCAATTTAGGAATATTGTGATATATGCATGTATGCACCCATTATATTGTATATAATATATTGTTCATGCATGGGAGGCCGTGGTGATCGGCCGGGGTTTAAATTTGTTTATATATATTATTGTCATTGGTGTTGTTGGTTGTATACCGTCGGATGTTGACGTGGGTTACGGTGCCGGCCGGGAGGTGTTGTCCCGCCAATAGCGGGTTTTCAATATTTTTTTTTCAAAAAACGTGATAGGGTGTCACGTGATTTTATTTAAGTTTTCAAAATATTTTTCAAAAATGTGACGGTGGTAACTGCTTATTTGGAACCTTGGCGAAATGACGCAATTCATATAGATCACTTGTTTGAGAATTAATATCATATAGAAAAATTTGAAACTAAGTTTCAAATTATTCCAATATTCCTTAGACCCATTTGAGATTTAGTATCAAATATAGAGTTTGATACTAAATTTTGAATTGTCCCATTTTTGGATAGTTTGAGAATATGACTTGTAGTATGGTTATCTTATGTGTATGTTTTTTTGGATAGTTTGAGAATGTTTGAAATCTCGGTTTGCATCTCTCTAATTGTTCTCGGGTGCACTGAAATATATGTGCACTACGAGAACTGAGGGGAGATGCTGCCAAAATTTTGAATTTAATAAAAATGCATATTTTAAGATAATTCGTACTACTAAATGTCGCGTTCTTGAATGGGATAGAAGCCTTACCAATTATAACTCGAATTACTCATTCTTGTCGTAATGCTGCCGAAATCTTGCCACCTTCTTTAATTCTAGAACACGCTTAACACTAAAAAATCTGACAACCGTATAATGTTAGGATGAGTTCCGATCGTAGTTGGATCGCAGGTCCAGGCTCAGAGGGTGAAGATCGAGGTGATGCAGCAGCAATACGACGAGGAAAAGCGACAACGTGCGGAGGAGCGCTGGCAACAGGAGGAATTTCAGGCGCGGATGGATGCCTAGATGGTTGAAATGTATGCTCGTTTCAAGCAGCAGTACCCCCCTCCCCATCCATAGGACAGTTTGATTTTTCCAATAACTTTGTTATTGTTTCGAACGCATGTAGTAATTCTTAAATTTTCAAATATTCTTATAATAATTGGTTTATTTATTTGTCTTTTCATTAATGAATTTTTTAAAATATTTGGAAATTTTAATAATTGAACAGTAATTAAAATTAAAAATTAATAAAAAAAATTAAAACCGAGGGGAAAATCCCTCGGTAATCCCTCGGAAAAATCAAAGAAGAATTATTAAAAAATATAAAAATCTAGGGGAAAATCCCTCGGAAATATCAAAAAACCGAGGGAATATTTTACCCTCGGAATACCGAGGGAAAACACAGCCCTCGGTATTCTGAGGGAATAAATTCCCTCGGTATTCCGAGGGAACTCTCCCCTCGATTTTCCGAGGGAAACATTACCTCGGTACCCTCAGAAAAACCGATGGTACGTACCCTCGGTATACCGAGGGGAGCGTTCCCTCGGGTTTTCTGAGGGTGCACGGAGATTTTTCCGAGGGAATATTTCCCTCGGAAAATTTTTCCGAGGAGGGTTTTTTCGAGGGATTTTTTCCCTCAATTTTGCCCAAAACCGAGGGAAAAATCCCTCGGAAACCCTTTTTTTTTTTGTAGTGTAAGGGTAGCAAATGGCCACAAAATGCTGAGTAGCCAGTGTGTGGAGAACTTTAAATGGGAAATACAAGGGCAGCAATTTAACTATTCACTGAGGGTTCTACAGAATGAAGGGTGTGATCTTATTCTATGGGGAGATTGGCTCAAATCTTGCACCCTATTGAGTTGGATTATGCTAAGATTATTTTTACTGTAACACTAAGAGGCAAGAGAGTGAGGCTTCAAGCCATGACCTCCACAGCTGAGTGTAAATTTATTTCAGGCCCATGTCTATACAAATTGGTGCATGAGGAGCACTGTGTTCAAATAGAGGAAGTATATTGGGTGACTATTGTAAAAATAGATCTGGCAAAACGTGAAGGCATGAAGGTGCTGCTGGAAAAGTACAAGGATATTTTTGAAGAACCTAAAGGTCTACCACCAGGGAGAGGCATTAAACATCAGATTAGTTTAAAACCAGGAAGTGTTCCCAGACACGAGTATCCCTACAGGACAACACATGACCATAAGGATGCTATTGAGAAACTAGTGATGAAGATGTTGGAGGCAGGCATTTTTCAAGACATCAAGAGTCCCTTTGCATCCCCAGTGGTTTTAGTGAAGAAAAAGGATGCTACATGGAGGTTTTGTGTTGACTACAGGTATTTAAATGGACTGACAGTAAAGCATGATTACCCAATACCAGTGATTGATGAGTTGTTGGATGAGCTACATGGAGCAAGGTATTTCTCAAAGATTGACCTAATGAGTGGTTACTTTCAGATTTTAATGAAGCCTGAGCATAGATTCTTAACTGCTTTCAACACTCATAATGGCCACTATGAATTCTTAGTCATGCCATTTGGGTTGTGTAATGCCCCTGCCACCTTCCAATCACTCATGAATAAGGTTTTTAGGGAACAGTTGAGGAAAAGTGTACTAGTTTTCTTTGATGATAGTTTGGTATATAGCAAGAGTTGGGAGGAGCATTTGGGACATCTTGAGGAGGTTCTGCAGCTACTAAGGGGGAATAAACTATATGCTAAAGCTAGTGAGTGCAGTTTTGGGAAGACAGAGGTGGAGTATCTAGGTCACATCATATCCCAGGAAGGGGTTGCTACTGATCCACAAAAAATACAATGCATGATTGATTGGCCTGCTCCAAAGACATTGAAGCAACTTAGAGGGTTCTAGGGTAAACAGGGTACTACAGGAAATTTGTCAGGGGATATAGGGTCATTAGTAGACCCTTGACTGACCTTTTGAAAAAAGATCAATTCAAATGGAATGAAGATGCCCAAGCAACTTATGACAACAGCACTTGTCCTAGCCCTACCAGATTTTTCAAGGGAGTTTGTTTTGGAAACTAATGCCAGTGGAATGGGAATAGGCGAAGTTTTGATGCAAGGGGGAGGCATATATCCATTATGAGTAAGATGCTATGCCCAAAGAATCAAGCACTATCTGTCTATGAGAGGGAGCTTTTAGCAGTTCTCATGGTTGTGAATAGATGGAGACACTACCTACATGGGGGTAAGTTTGTAATAAAAACTGATCAACAAGCACTCAAGTACTTGCTAGATCAGAAGGTGATGACACCAACTCAGCAGAAATGGATGACCAAGTTATTGGGTCTAAACTATGAAATACAATACAAGAAGGGGCTAGAGAACAAAGCATCTGATGCTTTATCCAGGAGGGGGTCAGATGAGGACACATGTGCTAAAATTACCACAATTACCCCAGAATGGACGAGGGAGGTAGCCCAAAGTTATAGGGGTGATGAATTCTTTCAGAAAGTCAGGGAGGCTAAAATCCTGGGTTCTACTACACTTCCAAACTTTACCTTGTTGGGGGATATGGTGAGGTACAAGGGTAGATTATGTGTGGGGGGTGATCAAAACCTTAGAAAGAAAACTTTAACAACTATGCACAACTCAGCTTATGGAGGGCATTCAGGGATACTTGGTACTTATATGAGGACCAAAAGGGTTTTTTATTTGACAGACATGAAGAAGGACATTACAAGTTGGGTAAAGGAATGTGAAGATTGTCAGAGGAGTAAGTCAGATCATGGTGGTTACCCTAGGTTACTGCAGCCTCTTCCCATTCCTGAGCAGGCTTGGAGCCATATCTCTATGGATTTTATTGAAGGGTTACCTAAGTCACAAGGAAAGGATGTTATCCTAGTGGTGGTAGTCAGGTTACTAAATATGCACATTTTTCTACCTTATCACATCCCTTCACAGCCCTCACTGTGGCTAACCTATTCCTTGACACAGTTTATAAGTTACATGGCTTACCCACACACATAGTTTCAGACAGAGACAAAATCTTCACCAGTTATTTGTGGAAGGAACTTCTTAAACTAATGGGGGTATAGTTGAACATGTGAACTGCATATCACCCCCAAACTGATGGGCGGACCGAGAGAGTTAACCAATGCCTAGAAAACTACCTAAGGTGCATGGTACATCACAGCCCAAAGAAGTGGGTTAAATGGCTAGGTTTGTCTGATTTGGGTACAACACAAACTATCACACAGGGTTGAAAACCACCCCCTTTGAGGCACTGTATGGATATACCCCACCAATTGGGTCAATTATCCAGTATGCAGGACATGAATGAAGATGCCAAACAATTAATGCAGCAGAGACAATCAGCAAGACACATAATCAAGGAGAATTTGCTACATGCACAGTAGAGAATGCAAATGTATGCAGACTGACCGCTCATCGTTGAAGCATCAAAAATAATATTTATAAAGTTCCTTGACTTTCCTCTACTAACTAGTAGCAGTGGCAAGCAAGGGTCGATCCCACGAGGAGTGTGGATTAATTTATAATTATTCGTATTTAAATAAAATAACAAAACGGGGGTAGAGATAATAAACTAACTAACGAAAATTAAATAACTAAATAAACAAGAAAACAATTAAAAACAAATAAACGAAACAATTAAGAAAATAAATAAGAAATAATAAAATAACTTTTCAGTCCTAGTTCAGTTTCCACCCTTGTTCAATTCATTCAACCAATTGCAATATAAAATTCACTCATCATATGAAACTAAAAACCCTAAGTAACAATAAGCTCTGTTACTCGAATTCACCCTTACCGTTTACTCAATTAAAATAAGCTCTTTAATTGATTCTAATTATTGAATAATAAGGATAAGGGTCATACTCTCGTGCCGGTTACGATTTGCTTCAATCCTAGCTCGTAGCGTTAGACAATCATCGGTAACATGATCAAATGTATGACACAATCTTCATGGTCGAACCGGAGGGATCTTTTCCATAGTCCGCTTAGTGATCCCAGCGTTAATCCTGTCTTGCCTGAGATTCCAAAGTACTAGCCGCCAATGCTTGCACCAAATCCTCTAGTGATGGTCCGGAATTTTGTTCAACCAATGGCTCGGGATAGTATTGTGGATACTGATAATTGAAGCGCGATCTGTCATGCTCAAAAGGTTGTCTCTCCATTCCATACCTAGCGTCATAATCATGAAATTGGTGAGAGTACGCTGCCATTCCAAAAGAAAATTTAAAGATTTTTGATTTTTGAATTTTTGAATTTTTTTTAATTTAAAAAAACGTAAAATCACAACTTAAACGCGCCACTCCCCGGCAACGGCGCCAAAATTAAAGTGCAGAATCGTCCTTTCTTTGCCAATTCACTCGTTTTGTCTCTCGTTTCCTCGTGCAACTCTCATGCATTCTTCAACTCAACAATTTAGCATCTAATTACTGAAAAATAAGAGAGAAATACACAATTGGTGCTCCTCCACTCATAATAATAAATATGCGAGAAATAAATATATATATATATATAAGAATATTAAGCACATAAAAATATAGGAATTAAACCATTAAATAAAGCACAATTTCTCGCCTATCAAATTCTCCCAAACTTAAACCTTGCTTGTCCTTAAGCAACATTTAGAATTAAAGCACAAAATAAATATAAGATATGTAAGTCATTCGAATTGATCAAATGAACTCATCCGGACTCTAGACACCATTATGTTTCTAGAAATCGCAAGCGTTTCATGTATTGACTCAAATGATCCCAGCAGTTTGGCAACCCCTTTTCATATACGTCACGTCAATGTACTATGGAGCCCCCTCGCTACTCAATGGTTTGGCTCTATCCATTGTTGGTCACGATCAAATATCTCGTCCTCCCATTTATTTATTTATTTTTATTTTTCTTAATTGAGGCCCGCAGCTCCGCACTACCGTTCTTGACTTGATAATGATGATAAGGCGTTGGATAGGAGGATCGTCTTGATTTGGTATTTGATTTTTTGAGTTCACCTCCGCCATGTTTGAGATTTTGATTGAATTGCGCCACTTAAGTATGTGCATGAAATTGTTGAGCTACTAGCATCTTCGTTGGATTTTCGCCCTTAGAATTTATAAGCAAATTTGCACTTGATACACGGGTAGGCAGCTGTTTCGGCACCTCAATTCTTTTTCTCTTTTTTTTTCAATTTTCAATTTTTAACTTACACCATGCCGGTATACCCCAACCGGACTTTATTGACTTCTGTTTTGACTAACGAGATATTTTCACACAACCGCCAACTTCAAGGCCCCACACAACTCATATTGAGTACGGCAACCACAAATACATATCAACAACGCAATAGTCTAMAATTGACGCKCCACAYATGAATCACAAAAGCACTAACATGCGTACCCTTGACCTCTAAATCAAATGATGACTAAAAATTTAACCGAAACATAATTCATCAAAGCAATTCAAGCGAGTACTTTTAACATTTTAATTCAAATCCCGGAAATTAATTGCAAAGATTTAAAAATATTCAAAAATTCAGCCCATATGCAATATAAACCATTAATTCCCACTCCCCCAAACTTAAACTTTAGCTTGTCCTCAAGCGAACACAAAACAAGAACAAGCAAAAAAAATAATTCATAAGGGAAGAGTAAGGGAAAAGAAATCACCGGGGTAAACATCGAGGGGGTTCTCGGTTCCAAACGATCTTTTCCGAAAATATGCCCAATCGTCCAAATCAACCAAGATTAGGGGTAAACATCGAGGGGGTTCTCGGTTCCAAACGATCTTTTCCGAAAATATGCCCAATCGTCCAAACCAACCAAGCTTAGTATCCCTTTAACTGCAAAAATAAAAATAAAAATAGAAATAATGTAAACATTGGGTTGCCTCCCAACAAGCGCCTTTTCTTAATGTCGTCGGCTCGACGTGTCACCCCTCAATTCCATGGGGGTTTCGGAGGAGGTCTTAGAATAAACGGGATTCCCATAACTTCATCCTCCTCAAATCTCACTCGTTTCGAAGTTGGATGCTTAACCGGATCCTTCCGACTTTGTGGTGGCCTCTTATAGATATTAGCAAGAATAGTCTCATCTGTCACCACGAATGGAAGCTCATCGGTCTCGTCCTTCTCAAAAACTACTTCCTCGTGCATCTCCTCCGTTGGGTGCTTGACTGGGTCCTTCCGGTTTTGTGATGGCTTCTCATTAAAATTGGTAAATGCAGTTTCATCCACCACCTCAAATGGAGGGATCGTAGTCACCACCTTCTCTAAATCTTCAACACGCACAAGCGTCTCCTCATCCTCCTTCATCACTTGGTACTCGGTCCATGATGGCGTCAACTTTGGCTTTGGCTCATCTTCGATTGGATAAATGATGGAATCATTCGTAGGCTCGACTGCGATAGGAGAAACGATGGAATTAAGAACATCATTTATAAGCTCAGGCAGACTATGATCATCACGTGTCTGCCTTTTTTCTTCTTCCTCCATCTCGTATTCATCCTCCAACCCAGGCGCTAGAACCTCCGGAGCTTTGAATTCCTCCACATCTTGTGGTATAATGGCACTCACACACTCCATGTTCACCTCAGATTCAAACGGAGATTGCTCCTCCAACTGCACATCCAACTGCCTTAGGTGGTCTGCCATTTGACTCATTTGAGTATCTAACTTCTTTAAAATAGACCGAATGTCGTGTTGGAACTCCAAGGTCAATTCCATGGATTTCACCATCTCTACGAGCTCTGGGTACACTTGTTGTGCTTGGGGACGGTTATCATATTGTTCCGAAAAATCTTGTCTCCTTTGYAAATTTGGAGAGTCCCCCCATCTTGGCTCGTAAGGATAAGGGTCATACTCTRGTTYCCGYTTTCGATTTMCTTCAATCCTAGCTCGTAGCGTTAGACAATCATCGGTAACATGATCAAATGTATGACACAATCTGCATGGTCGAACCGGAGGGATCTTTTCCATAGTCCGCTTAGTGATCCCAGCGTTAATCCTGTCTTGCTGAAATTCCAAAGTACTAGCCGCCAATGCTTTCACCAAATCCTCTAGTGATGGTCTGGAATTTTGTTCAACCAATGGCTCGGGATAGTATTGTGGATATTGATAATTGAAGCGCGATCCGTCATGCTCAAAAGGTTGTCTCTCCATTCCATACCTAGCGTCATAATCATAAAATTGGTGAGAGTACGTTTTTTATTTTTTTTTAATTAATTTCGAAAATAATATTTTTTTAATTAAACGAAATTTAAAAACTAAAATTAAAAATATTAAAATACGTCAAATCACAATTTAATACGTGCCACTCCCCGGCAACGGCGCCAAAATTTGACCGCTCGTCGTTGAAGCGTCAAAAATAATATTTATAAATTTCCTCGACTTTTCTCTACTAACTAGTAGCAGTGGCAAGCAAGGGTCGATCCCACGAGGAGTGTGAATTAATTTGTGATTATTCGTATTTAAATAAAATAACAAAACGGGGGTAGAGATAATAAACTAACTAACGAAAATTAAATAACTAAATAAACAAGAAAATAATTAAAAACAAATAAACGAAACAATTAAGAAAATAAATAAGAAATAATAAAATAACTTTTCAGTCCTAGTTCAGTTTCCACCCTCGTTCAATTCATTCAACCAATTGCAATATAAAATTCACTCATCATATGAAACTAAAAACCCTAAGTAACAATAAGCTCTGTTACTCGAATTCACCCTTACCTTACCATTTACTCAATTAAAATAAGCTCTTTAATTGATTCTAATTATTGAATAACCTAGAATAAGCTCTCTAGATTCAACCCAACAACAGCATTAATATCTAGGCAAATAGGTTAATCTAAGCAATAAACGCATAAGCTCGGTTTATTCAACCTATGTTTGTGTTACCCCTAATGATACGAGACCATTAGTTGCTTCAGAGAAATCAAAACTACGACAATTACACGAGAAGAAGTCCTCTTTCTAGCAATTGATAACCAAATCCCTAATCTAGGTGGCCAATCCAAATCAAGAATTAAGCAATCATGTCATGAATTAAGAAATCATGATATGTAAACAAGATAACACAAGCAATCTCATATGAAGAACGAAATAAATATGCATAAATCAATTAAAACATAATCTCACGAGGGTTTCAACATCCCTAGGACTAGATAAAACAATCTACTCACTATGGAGTTCATAGAATAACAAGAAAATAAAGAAATAAAAATATAGTTCTTTGATAGAAAGGGAAGAGAAAGCTTAGATCTTGAATCTTGAGTCTTCAATCTTCAAGCTCTTGATGGATGGTTGAATTGGGCTCCTTTTGGTGCATTGGAACCCTAGGATTAATGTCCAAGACGTTTTTGGTGTTAAAGGAGGTATTTATAGGTTTAGGAAGTCTTGGGCAATAAGAAACCCTTAAAAACGCGTTTTCTGGGCAGTCGCGTCGACTGACGCGTTTCCGGATCGACGCGACAGCGAGTTCGTGTGCAAGTGCATCGGCCAGGGATTCTATAACGGTTTTGGCGCGAACCGATGTCGACTGGTCGACGCAGGCGGACTGGGCGAGCGACGCAGGCAGTGCTCGGAAGGGCTGGCAGGTCTGGGTCGGCAGTGGTCGGCAGTCTGATCGGCAGGTTACTACAACGGTTCCAGTTGGATAACCCATCTAGAAAGTGCAGAATCGTCCTTTCTTTGCCAATTCACTCGTTTTGTCTCTCGTTTCCTCGTGCAACTCTCATGCATTCTTCAACTCAACAATTTAGCACCTAATTACTGCAAAATAAGAGAAAAATACACAATTGGTGCTCCTCCACTCATAATAATAAATATGCGAGAAATAAATATATATAAGAATATTAAGCACATAAAAATATAGGAATTAAACCATTAAATAAAGCACAATTTCTCGCCTATCACATTCAGTTAGGTTGCCAGGAGGCTTTTTGGAGGCTTATCAGGTCGCTGCTGGTGAAATTTGAAGCGCTGTTTTAGGTCGCTGATCTCAGATTTGAGGTTAGTACCCCTATTCTTGATAACCAATCTTTTTAGTTTTGGC
>BMAC01000125.1:1168387-1181167 GCA_014905375.1 Phtheirospermum japonicum | reverse complement strand
GTGTTAAGGGAGGTATTTATAGGTTTAGGAAGTCTTGGGCAATAAGAAACCCTTAAAAACGCGTTTTCTGGGCAGTCGCGTCGACTGACGCGTTTCGGATCGACGCGACAGCGAGTTCGTGTGCAAGTGCATCGGCCAGGGATTCTATAACGGTTTTGGCGCGAACCGATGTCGACTGGTCGACGCAGGCGGACTGGGCGAGCGACGCAGGCAGTGCTCGGAAGGGCTGGCAGGTCTGGTCGGCAGTGGTCGGCAGTCTGATCGGCAGGTTACTACAACGGTTCCAGTTGGATAACCCATCTAGAAAGTGCAGAATCGTCCTTTCTTTGCCAATTCACTCGTTTTGTCTCTCGTTTCCTCGTGCAACTCTCATGCATTCTTCAACTCAACAATTTAGCACCTAATTACTGCAAAATAAGAGATAAATACACAATTGGTGCTCCTCCACTCATAATAATAAATATGCGAGAAATAAATATATATAAGAATATTAAGCACATAAAAATATAGGAATTAAACCATTAAATAAAGCACAATTTCTCGCCTATCACAGACAGACACAGGCAAGAACACAGCTTTGAAATTGGAGATGAAGTATTTTTGAAATTGAAACCTTTTAGGCGGAACTCAGTTGCATTAAGGAGAAACCTCAAATTAGCAGCAAAGTATTATGGGTCTTACACAATTACTGAGAAGGTAGGAAGTGTGGCTTACCGATTGGATTTATCGGAGGGTTCGCGCATTCATCCCGTGTTCCATGTCTCCTTGCTGAAACCGAAGGTGGGGCAGGATGTCACCACCACTACTGAGCTTCCTGCCACTACACCCGAAGGGGGTTTCCAGTTGAACCATTTGCTATCCTCAACACACGCACTATCAACTCGAGGGGGAAGGAGATTGAACAGGTCTTGGTTCAGTGTATGAACTCGAATCCACAAGATGCTACTTGGGAAGATCTAAAATTCATGAAGAAAAGGTTTTCAGGGTTTGATCCTTGGGGTCAGGGATCTATAGATCGGGAGGGAATCGTCATGGAATCAGCTTTGGATGGGAAAGAAAAGGGCGGAGAGATGGGTAAGAACCCTAATTTGGAGGATCTGGGAAATAAAGAATGCAATCTTTGAGATGAAATTCGAAGGGTCAAAACGAGAAGAAGGGAGCGGAGCGGGCAAGGTGGGTGAACCGGTACCAGGAAACGGGTTTGAACCAATTGCTGGGCTGATGAATGTTTAATTGTGATGGAGCGGGCTGCTGATGTTATTGGGCCAGGAATTGAAGAAATTAGTTAGGCCCATGAGTTGTTTGTTTTGATTAGAATAGAGCTCAGTTATTAGATATTTAATGGGTATTTCGGTAATTACAATTAAGTGGTCCAGCCACATGATGTTATATGTATCGGAAAATAGTACCGAAGGAATCAAGCAGTTGCATTATACATTTCTCTTGTCTCACCTAATTCCTCTCTCCTCTAATCCTTCTATCTTCTTCCCCAAGTTCTAAATTCATTCCTTATGTTCCATTACAGAAATTTACAGAAATTGCACCACAAATACAGAAACTCTCCAGAAAAATTACAATAACCTAACACAAGGTTAGCAGCCCAATCAGATTCAGAGAATCCAGTCAAATTGAAATTTGGAGCTTTCGTTATTCTCAATCCATGATCAATGGTGCCTGCTAAGTATCTCAGGATTCGTTTTAGTGCTCTCCAGCTCATGTTCAAAGGATTATCCATGAATTTACTAACATTGTTAACACTGAAAGAAATCTCAGGTCTTGTAATAGTGACATATTGTCGACCTACAACCAAGTTTCTATAAAGAGTAGGATTTATACAAGTGCTTCTCCCCTTAAATGTGGACAGGTTGTTCGAAGTAATCATTGGAGTAGGAACCAACTTAGATGACAGCATATTATCTCTCTTGAGAAGCTCTCTGATGTCCCTGATTAAGATGCATTTCATCACCGGATGTGGTAAAATAGATTCCCAAAAACTCTTTAACACTGCTTAGCTCTTTAAACGACAAAACCTTCTTCAAATTGGTAATAACAGAAGCGACTTCATCCTCATTACTCTCTGTAATTAGTATGTCATCTACGTAGATGAGGAGATAAATCCTTGACCCATTCTTCAATCTGTAAAAAAGAGAAGCATCAGCTTTTGAACCTATGAACACAAGACCATGAAGTATTCCTTGTATCTTGGCAAAACATGCTCCAGAGGCCTGTTTAAGGCCGTAGATAGCCTTGGTGAGTCTGCAGACAAGCTGTTTATCTTAATATTGTTCAAAACCTGGAGGTTGTTTCATATAAATCACTTCCTGTAAATCTCCATGCAGAAATGAATTATTAATATCAAGATGCTTAACATCCCATCCACAAGAAACAGAAAGACTTAAGATTATCCTTATTTTTGTTGGCTTGACGACTGGACTGAAAGTTTCAGAAAAATCAAAATTATCTCACTAAGAGAAACCTTGAGCAACTAATCTTGCTTTGTGCCTAGCAACTAACCCATCCGTGTTGTTCTTGGTCATAAACACCCATCCGCAACCAATTACATCTCTCCCCTCAGGTGCTAGAACCAAAGTCCAAGTGTGATTCTTGATCAGTGCATTGTATTCATTTTGCATAGCTTGTTTCTAAACTCCAATCTTAAAGGCTTGATGAACATTTAATGGTTCATCATCCTCATGTATTACCTCTTCATGCAGTATTTTGGGATTGTGTATGTTAGCTTTAGACCTTGTCAACATAGGATGTAAGTTCTGAGGCTGACATGGTGCAGAAGGACTAGATTGATCATTAGAAAGGGTTGGGAGCTGAACAACAAGAGGGACTGTAATGTTAGAGCTTTGAGGTGTGTTGTAGTGAGCATGCCGAAGTGATTGAAGTGAAGGAGGATTTTAATCAGGTAATGTGATTGGAGATGTGGAATCATTATTCAAATGGGTTGATGGTGTGTTTGTTTGAGAAGGTGAGATGGGAAAGGTATGATATTGAGGTGGTGTTTGGATAGATGGAAAAGGGGAAAAGGTAAAATTGGGAGAGTTTGTAACTTTTTTAGACTTATATGGGAACTTATGCTCACTGAACACAACATTTTTGGAGATTATCACCTTCCCAAAAGGTAACAAAACTTTCTTTGCATCGAGTGTTATAGCTAAGAAAAGTACTTGAGACCGACCTGTATTGAAGTTTGTGGGAATTGTATGGTTTGATATAAGGATAGCAGAGGTAACCAAGCACTCTAAGAAAGTTGTAATCATGTCTCTGATTGAAGAGACACTCAAGAGGAGTTTTATAAAAATTCCTTTTCCAAGGAATTCTATTGATAATATAAGAAGTGGTGAAGGCATCATCCCAAAACCTAAGAGGTAGGTTTGAGTGAGCAAGCAGAGACAACCCCATCTCAACAAGATGTTTATGTTTCCTTTCAAGCACACCATTCTGTTCTGGTGTATAAGGATAGGATATCCTATGATATATACCATGATCTTGAAATATCTTAGCAAGAGGCTTGTAGTCAGTGCCACCATCTGATTAAAAAAATTTTATTTTGCAGTTTAGTTGATTTTCAACAATATTTTTAAAATAAACAAAGACATTGGAAATTTTTGATTTGGACTTTAGGAGGTAAATTCATGTATATCTACTAAAATGATCAATGAAGTTAACATAGTAATGGAAGTCATTTGATGATTTGATGGGTGCTGGTCCCCAGAGGTAAGAGTGAATGAGTACAAGAGGTTGGGAGCTAGTGAATTGAGAGTTTGTAAAAGGAAGTTTGTGACTTTTTGCTAACATACAAGAGGAACATAAAGACATATTTTTATTATTGTTGTTATAAGGAATGTCAATGCCTTATCTATTACATCTTGACCAGAGTGACCTAATCTAGAATGTTATAGATCATAAATAAGCTCTTTATTCTAAGAACTGGAAACAAGACAAGCTTGAGATGCAGGTGGAGGTTGATAAGTGGCTGGATTGGTGTTGTCGAGGTTGAAATGATAGAGTCCATCTTTAAATGTCCCTCTGAGTAATATAGCCTTGGTTGTTTGATCCTTAATGAGACAATAAGAAGGATGGAATTCAAAAAAGACATTATTATCAGAGGCAAAGTTGGAGACACTGAGCAGATTTTTAGTGATTGAGGGAACATGAAGTAGGTTTTTGAGCAAAAAAGTGAGAAAAGAGTTACTAATCTGATTAATATTCGCTCCAGCTCCATTTCCCATCTGGAGTCTGCCCCCTCCAGTATATTTTGAGGCCATATTCAAATTTGAGTGGTCATTTGTGTCATGCGCAGTTGCTCTAAAATTAGGAAACCGAATAGTATCTGAGTCATGGTCTGAATGCAAGCTCATGCTCCCACTATTTCCAAAATGTGCTAAATTGAGCAAAGGATTTTTGACTGGCTGCTGGTTGGATTGGGTGATGTTGTAAGAGTTGTCATTTCTATACCAACACATGTCTGTTGTGTGCCAGAGATATAGCAGATCTGACAAACAATCATGTCTCCTCAATTTGATCTTCCTCTGTGACCTCTTGTATTTCTGCCTCCTCTACCACCTCTGAAGATGTTCCTACGTCCTCTACCATATCTTGAGCTTCCTCTGCCTCGTTAATAGTTATTGTTGTTGACTCTTGCAGTATTGACATGTGTAGCAGCATTGACAGAGGGCTGAGATCCTTCTGCATTAACATATAAAATATTACTGTTGTGGTTTCCAATTTGGCTTCATAGCTGAGCAAAAGGGCATGCAGTTCAGCTAGTGTGTAAGGTTGAGGCCTGGATGTAACATTAACCATCATTGATTCATATTCACTTCCCAATCCAGCCAAACTGTGCAATATCTGATTTTTTTTCGGAGATCTTGTTCCCTGCAAAAGCCAAAACATCACATCAATACTTCTTCTTTCCTAAATACTCTTTCATTGACAAGGCATTCTTCCTTAAGGATTATAACATTATCCTATACTACATAATCTTGGCCTGAGACTGCGTGACAAAATTGTTCTCAAGAGCAGACCATATTTTTTCAGATGAATTAAAACCAATAGTTAAAACAAAAATACTTTCACTCAAAGAGGACATAATCCATGAGGCTAAGATCTGCTTGCCTTTCCCATATAGAAAAGTGGGGTTTGTCTGATTTTCTCCTTCATTATTTATAAATTGTGGTGGAGTTGTGGATCCTTTATTAATGAATGTTTCAAGATCATAGCCCTTGATGGTTGTCAAGGCTTGCTGTCTCCATATCAAATAATTATTCTCATCTAATTTGGTTGAAATGAGTTGACTTTGAAGATAAACGATTGGAGGTAGAGGTGAAAAGATTTGGGCTGAGGAGGAAGAGCTATTATCAAACATCTTGATGTAACAGAAAATCAGACTCAGTCCCTTAATTCTGCTCTCATACCATGAAAGAAAAGTAGCAAGCTCATGGCGAGTTTATGCAAGTAAAGACGAGCTCACAAGACTTTGATATATACATATTTTTCATGCATTACATCAATGGACCATAAAATAATATATAGCAACATAGCTGGTTAAGGTTGCCCTAGATCAAGTGGCCAAAAATGCTACAGTAGATCCTTACAACGGCTACCTATAATGTGTGGCTAATAATACTACAATACAATCTGACAATTGTAACGGGATAGATTGTATTGGGGGAAATTTCATTTTTTGGTACACTATTTTGGCCACTTTCCAGAAAAGATACGTGATGTTGGCCATCATCAAACAACGTCCATTAACTTGATCAATTCATCAAAAAAGGTACAAAAAAAGCCCGATCGGACTTTTTTGCTGACGTGGCGTGATTCAATACTTTCTTATCATTTTTCCTTTAATTTAAATACTAAATAAAAAAACTGGAAAAATTCTCATTTTTGGTACACTATGTTGGCCACATTCCAGAAAAGGTACGTTAAATTGGCCAATTTATCAAAAAAAGTCCAAAAAAGCTTTGATTGAATTTTTTTTTTAAGTGGTATAATTATATATTTTCTTATCAATTTTCTATAATTATACGAAATAAATTAAAGACAAAAATGTGTTTTGCTCTCTCTTTTCTTTTATATTTTTCTTTTCTCTTTTCGTTAATCTAATTAATAAAATTATAATCAATAAAAATTAATATAAATCATTTATAAGTATAAAAATATAATACAAATATTAAAAAATATACAATAAATATAGAAAGTTCAAAATTCATTTATAATAGATTTTCTCATATACATGTTTATATATGTTTTATTATTTTTTTAAGATTCATTTTATATTCTTATATTTATCTCCAAGTTTATTAATTTTTTATTAATTATAATTTTAATAATATAAAAATTATATAAATGATTATATTAACTTTATAATTTTTGAAGATTTATTTTATGTTTATATATTTATCATTATTTTTTTATTTCTTATTAATTAAGATTTTATTTATGTGATTAAAAGAAAAGAAAATAAAAGCAAAACAGGTTTTTGTATACAACTTAATATTTAAGAAAATAAAATTAATAAAATAATATAAAATCATGCCACATTAGGAAAAAAGTCCGATCAAAGCTTTTTGAGACCTTTTTTGATGAATTGGCAAATTTAACGTACCTTTTCTAAAATGTGTCCAGCATAGTGTACCAAAAATGAAAATTTTTCCAATTTTTTTTTCAATTTAATATTTAAAATTAAAGGAAAAATGATAAGAAAGTATTGAATCACGCCACGTCAGCAAAAAAAGCCCGATTGGGCTTTTTTTGTACCTTTTTTGATGAATTGGAATGGATGTTGTTTGATGATGGCCAACATCACGTATCTTTTCTGGAAAGTGGCCAACATAGTGTACCAAAAATGAAATTTTTCCCGATTATATTGAACTAGGGCTGACATCATCTGATGTAGTGTAGGCTTCAAGTAATCACAGCGGGCTCTTATGTCGACCTCTTATACGACCTATCAGGTTGACACTCACGCGACCTGAAGTTATCCGGTTGCTGATTAAGTCAGTATTCAAGCGACCTCAATTTATCAGGTCGCTGATAAGCTCGATACACGTGCGATCTTAATCCATTAGACCGCTCTTGTTTGAGCTCTCGTTTAACACTAATTCAATATTTTATTTGAGGTATCATATTGCATGTTTGGTGATATAATCTTGTGAAAAAAGACGAACGACAAACATATAAAACGAGGGAGAAATATTACAAACATTAATCATGCACAGGAATGGCCACAAGTGGCTCATATTTCTTTGACGATATTCCAAAACCAGTCATGTCAATATCCTCGGGCTTCAATCCATTCGGCAGCTCCCAATCAAAACCATGCACAAGATTAGCCAACATCAAGCTCACCATTCTCGTGGCAAGGTTCGACCCAGGGCAAATACGTCGCCCAGCACCAAACGGAATATAGTTGAAATCCTTGCCCCCGAATTCAATATTGGAGTTGGTAAACCTTTCGGGTTTAAAACTGTTTGGTTCATCCCAATATGCCGAGTCCCTATGTATAGACCAAGTATTCACGAAAACCTGAGTCCTTTCAGGGATGGTGTGCCCGTGGATTTCTACGTCTTGCAAGGAGAGGTGGGGAATGAGGAGTGGTGCTGAGTGCAACCTCAATGTTTCTTTCACTATCGCGTCTAAATATGGGAGTTGGGGAGTGTCTTGTTCGGTGACGAGTTTTCGTGGTGGGATGTTCTTAGATATTATTTCTTGTTTTGCCCGGAGGAGGACACGTGGATTGTGTAGGAGCTCCGCCATTGCCCACTCCATGGTGTGGGTGGTGGTGTGCGTGCCTCCAAGGAACAAATCCTGGCATTGATTAATTTGTAGAAATATGTGATGTGTGTGTAAAATGGGAGAAAATTAAATTAGTAAGTGTGATGTAATCAATTGACAATGGATATAGATATATATATATAAAAGGCTGTGAGCAAATGTTTTCTCAGCCCTACGCACCCAAAAGAGGTCACTATGATGGAGTGTTAATAAATAAGCTCTGATGTCCGATAGAATCGGGAAACACATGGACGAGATTAGTAGTGCCTAGTTGTGATATTAAATGTGAGTTATTAAAATTATCCATGAGATTCAGTATAAATTATAAAAAAAATAAAATAAAATAGTTGTTTTTTGAAATTACAAATCCCACTTGATTTGTATTAGTCTGACAACAAATACTGAGAAGCCATAGTTTCTAATGATAGTAGAGTTCTTATATTTCAATTGAACCTCATATGCATATTTTATAAATACACCCTATTCTCATTTTTATATATAAAAAAAAAAAAAAAACACAATTCATTCTAATATTATGTTTTAAAGGAAGTTGTACACTCTTTGGTACTTTTAGATTTTGAACTAGCAATTTAGGACCTTAATTGAAAAAATAAAAATTAAAGATGGCACATTGAGGACAAATTTGTTCAGAAGTCCACATATTTATTATATGATAAACATTTGTTGTTGGTTCTCAGAAATAATTAGACTTTATACATGTCCTTAGTGTGTGTGTGAGATTAATATAT
Organism: Phtheirospermum japonicum; assembly: GCA_014905375.1. Taxonomy (NCBI): domain Eukaryota; kingdom Viridiplantae; phylum Streptophyta; class Magnoliopsida; order Lamiales; family Orobanchaceae; genus Phtheirospermum; species Phtheirospermum japonicum. The sequence continues at coordinate 1,172,627 of BMAC01000125.1, read as the reverse complement.
TAGAGGAAAGCTTACCATGATCAAAATATTGATATTTTGGTGATTAAGTTCCTGGGCTTCACTATGATCAAGCAAAACATCCATGAAATCACCGCACCTATCTGACACGCACGCCCTGCCTCTAATTCGTTGCTCCATAATATCGCCCAACAGTTTGTGGACTCGATCGTACAACACCGTGATTCCACGCTTGATCCCTTGTGGGTCAAATGGCCTCAAGAAAGGGAAGAAATCCGCTACATTAGGTTTGAAAGCGAGATCCATCATCTCACTAACAACCTCTTTTAAGTCTCCAATAAGATCAACGGATTTCATATCCAACATGTCAAATGAAAACAACGTGTTGGATATTGAGTTCAAAGTGGTACCGAACGCCAGCTTTCCCAAATCAAGGGGCTCGCGTGCTTCCCGGGCCTCATCAACGCGTGCGATCATCTTCCGCATCATCACATGACGCAGTTCTTGCAAGTCGTCCAATCGTTGAGTGGTGAAGAGATGGTTCTTGCTGATTCTCCTAATCTTTTTCCAGTGCGGGCTTAGGCCCGACGACCACACCATTGACATGTTGTAGTGCTTTTCCGCGGCCACTGCCTCGGGAGTGGGCCTCCCGATAAAGGCCTGGTCATTCTTCTGGAGGATTTCTTTTGCCATATCTGCTGACGAAGCGATTACAACGTTCACCATTCCGAGTTTTACAGTCATGAGGGGACCGTAGGTTTTGGCTAGCTTGGCTAAGGACTCATGGGGGCTTTGACCAATTGTTAGGAGGTTCCCGAGAATTGGGAGGCCCGTCGGGCCTGGAGGAAGCCTCTTCTTCGTCGTCTTGTTGAATAAATGGATACATAATAATAAGAGGAGTGACAAGAGTAGAAAGCCATAGATATCATCCATGTTTCTGTATTTCTGAGATTATTGGGCTATAGGGAAGTTCAATTCTTGATTGAGATTTCGAAATGTAAAAATTAATCAGATTCAAAAATATGTATGTTGGAAAAAATAGTTTTTAAATCTCAAATTTCATTCCAACTACCGATGCAGATATTTAAGAGTAGTTCTTCCATACTACTGTCGCACACAATCATTATTGATATAATATATGAAAGACTCTACGTTGCCACTGTGCTCCCCACTCCCTCCATTTAACTAAGTGAATATTGCACAGTAAAAATCATATATATATAAAATAGTTTAATATCCGTATATTATAGGAGTTTATCAAAAGATATAAATATAAAAATATTTGTGATAATTAAAAATCTTTATGTAAAATGAGAACCTCAAATGATCTATTTTCAATCCTTGTATTGTAAATGTCTAATTTATTATTAATTATTATAATTATTAAATATTTTTTTTATTTCAATGTTTAGATTCAATTCGTTAATAATTTTATTTATATACTTATAAAAATCAAAAAGAAGTCACATTGTTAATCTCCATTTATGAATTATTATTACGTTATTTTATATTTTAATGTATAGATTAAATTCGTTAATAATATTAGTTACATACTTTAAACACGGATGTCATACTCTCAACTCGTGTCGCGTTGTACCGATGTCTAATCAATATTTAATAATTACTATTATTATTATTATTAATATTATTATTATATAATTTTATGTTTTTATGTTAGATTGAATTCATTACTAATATTAGTTACATACTTAGATTATTTCAAATAAATCTTAATTTACATATATATAATATTAAAAATTAAAATATTAAAATTATATTAACTGTTATTATAAACACTACTTATTTAATAATTCTCATAATAATTTTCTTAATTAAAATTATATCTTATGTAATTTATCTTTTAATTAAAATAACTAACTTAGATCTTTTATACTGAATATATATTACTTATTTGTATTTTTATATTAGGAGAATAAAAGAAAATATTGAATTAGATAAAAGTATAATAAAATAAATATTAAATTAGGCAAAATATAATAAAATTAAAAGATTAAATTAGGTGAGATACAATAAAAGTAAAATATTAAATTAGGTATATATTAGACTTGGATGAAACCTTAGCAACTGAAACACCAGATCTTTTTATTTGTCAAACGAAACATGCGATACGCATATTATGCGGAATTTGAAAAGGAGTAATATTTATTAAAAAAAAAGAATAATATTGAAAATGGTATATACAAATCGTAACATTATTTGTTTTATTTTCATAATAAGTAATTCTTACACACAAATTAAAATATTACTTGTTCTAATTACAGTAAGACTGATTTTTGCAATTAAGAATTTTGCAAGTTTTTTTTACCGCGAGTCACGGAATTAGTTATGCTATATCAAGAACATTATTTGTTCTAATCATAGTAAGTCTGGTTTTCACAATAGAGAATTTTCAATTTTTTTTTGCCGTGAATCACAAAATTAGTTATCAAGTATATTAAAATACCCTAAACTTGACGGGGAAACCCGTAGAAAATTGAGTTTGAAAAATATTAAATATAAAACACCCGCGTGTTACATGTGAATATATGATATAAAAATAAAAATTTATAAAGCATTGATAATTCTATTGAAAAAATGTCATTTATCTAACTTGTAGTATATGTATTTTTTTTTTTCTGCATAAGATACTAATTTGTTTGTATAATATATAATATGTGTATCAATACATTATATTATAATTAGATAAAGAGATTTATAATATACTTAATATTTATTTTTCTAGGTATGATAATTTATTAGTAGTAGTAGTATTAGTATTATGTTATCTTCTTTGTTTCACTTTGTTTTTGTTTTTTGTTTGATGTTACAATAGTTTTTCATATATAATTTTAATGTTACTTTCAATTCATTATATTAGCATTAGATAAAAAAATTTAAGTTTATATTTTTTATATTTATTTCCCTTTTATAATAATTTTATATAACTCATATTTTTCTTAAATAAATATTTAGAATTATAATAAAATATTTCAACTTTAATTGTAAATAAAAGTTAATTCAACTTATATAGATTTTTTCTAATTAGATATAACTTATTTATATTTTTATATCAGAAGAATAAAAGTAAGATATTGAATTGGGCAAAATATGTTTAAAAAAATATTAAATTGGGTAACATGTAATAAAAGAGAAATATTGAATTAGGCAAAATATAATGTTATGAAAGTATTAAATTAGGTAAAATATAATAAAAGGAAAAAATACTAAATTGAGTAAATATTAGACTCGTATGACACCGAAGCACCAAATTCTTTTTCAAAACTAACGAAGCGTGGGAAACAGACACATATGATAGAAGGATTTTTCATTAATATATAGGTGATATATATATATATAGGACAAATAATTTTTTTTATTTCAAAATTAGAACTATATATATATATATATATATATATATATATATATATATATAATATTAAGTGTGTAAAACCTAAATATTCATATGAAATATATGTGTAAAGTATATTAAAAATAAAAATATTACACGGGGCGTGACAGTACTTGTGGGGCGAAAATGATACCCGAACCCGCCCCGCAGCGGGGGCACCACGGACTAGGGTGGGCCAGTGATCTGAACTTTTTGTCTTTTCAAAATTAAAATCTAGTTAAACAATGCGTGTCTACTTTGAAAAGATTTTAGTTCGCCCGCAAGGAGAACGAGGTCACTGTAGACTGACAAGTTAACTTGAGTCGAATCTCTCGAGGAGGCTAATCGGAAGGGAATTTAAGTGTTTGAATTCATGAACGAGAAAACGATAAAAAGGCTATGCTAAACACGCAAACAAAAGGGTTTTGATTTGATAATTTTTATATCTAAAAGCGATGATTATACTACGAGCAATTTAAAACTAATCTTGCAAAAAGAGCATTAATCTCCTTGCAAGAGCTTAACTAAAGTTTAACAACGAATTTTAAAACGAAATCGTAAACCTTTTTAAAGATTAATAAAATGGGGGTCTAGAACCTTAGAATCATCCCCACGATCAATTAGCGTTTCATCAAACACTTAAGCTTACGAGTTGTGTTTGTCAATCCCAACGTGTAGATTAAACGCCCGCCAACCCCAATCGATGGTTCTAAACGATTCTAAACTCTAGACCCGTAAATCCTAACTAACAACCATCGACAAATTCAATATCACAAACTCAAAACAAGAATTAATCATGATTGAACAAGAAAGTAACAATAGTAATCAACTAACATCCATGAACAATTAAAATAAAACCAAACACAAGAGCATCACTAACAAGTGCAATAATTC
>BMAC01000125.1:1103582-1168362 GCA_014905375.1 Phtheirospermum japonicum | reverse complement strand
CTATAAAAGAATCCAGATTTAACAAGAATAAAAATGACGGGTCATGCAACGCATTGTGTAGATGCGTCCTCTAATTAGAATTCACAATAGCCATGGCATAGTACAGAAACATAATAAAAGTGTGATGCAATTACACGTTAAATAATAATTTTTTGAATTTACTAGTTACTAATAACATTAGTTTTACTTTTGTATGTTTGGTAGTTTGATCTAATTTTATTGATCTATCTAATTCTTTTGATTGAGTTTTCTTTATTGTTAATTAGTGTTAGATGTTTCATTAATATTAATGATATGTTTGTTTTTCTAATAAATATAGCAATGACACTATTATAAATGTCTTATTATGAAATAGGATACTTGTCTACAAATTGTCTTATTAGGACATAAAAAGGTGTTTTAGATTTTAGCTACCAAGAAACTTCCTTTCTTGTTGAGCTTCGTTTCTCGTTGACACTTTATTTAACGGAGTTGTATTAAATTGAGATTTTTTAAACAAATCTAAAAAGAAATTAAGTGGAGGATTTGGGTAGATTTTGTGAGATTTTAATGACTTTTGTTGACTTTGAAATTTTTTTATTATAGACTTTTTAAGATTTCAAACTTTAATTGTGTAATTTATGAAACTTTTTAAGACTTTTACATATACTTTTAAGTAATATTATATCGAAAGACTATCGATTAGAAGGACAAGATAATAAATTATAATTCGTATATTAATAAAATTTATCTAACTAACATTAAAAGATAGATTAACAAATGTCAAAAATTATTTAAATTATTTGTTAACATTTTGTTAAAAGAAGAAAGTATATATATATATATATATATATATATATATATATATAAAATTAAATTGCGGCGCTTTTATTAAAAAAAAGAGAGAAAATAGTCCGAATACATAGCAAATCATGAAAAAAAAAACGAAAACAGGGATACTAGCGCTTCACAAGAAATCCCCGCTTAAGGGAACTTTTTGAATATCTGCGTATAGTGGTAGAATCTTCCTCTTTAGCAATATCCACCCAAGAACGTCGAGACGCGATACTCATAAGGTCAAGAGCAGGAGAGGATTTAGTATCGTCAACAATGAAAGGACTAGAAGACTCTTGTTTTACTATTTTAACTTTATCAAGTAGTTCCTGGGTACGTCGATCAGTAGCAAGTTTACGAAAAAATGGGGTACAATGTTGGCTGCCAATATCCGAATCCTCCACTATGATTCCTTTTTCAAGTGTAAGACAGTCTTTTGAGATATGTTGCGGCGATGGAGAAACCTTATTCGAAGAATCCGCTTTCACATTATCAACATAGCCCGTACTCGAAGATGTTGTTGACGCGGAAGGTGGCTGGGGTTCCTCGTAAAGTACAAGTTGTCGAGAAGTATCACAAACACTCTCAACCGACTTATATACGGTCGAATGGTTCTCCCCGCAAAGCTGCGCAGGCTGTTGCTCACCACGGGTTGTGGCAGGCAGTGGCGCTGGACGGGCGGCTCCATCATCGGTATGGTTAGTTTTAAGATCATCTGTGGCTGAGTCGACAACAGAGTTATAGAATGCCACATGATCTGTGGGGACCACAGACTGGTTGCTCATCGCAGTCGTGTTATGAAGCATAGATTCATCCAAATTCATGCAACCACCATTATTTAAAACGTCAAAAACATTCGAAGTCAAAGTAGAAGTAGAGGGTTTAGAGGCGTTATTTACATGCCTGGTATTCAGTTTTGTATGAAACTCTTGTCGTTGTGGTTCTTGGCGATCATAGGAAACCGATCACCGACAGGATTTTTTTGAATAATTAACTCTCTGCCAAGAGTCGGTGGGTGCCTGTCGTTGAGGTACACATTCCAACGGAATGGCCAACAGTCTTACAAATCGAGCAAAACATAGGCAAATTTTCATAACCAATGGAAACATAACCACAATGACCTGCTCTCTCAATCATAACCGTCTCTTGTAACTCATCATTGAGGTTCAATTATACGAGTACACGCACAAAGTGACCAATTGATCCGTTAACGGAACGATCATCAAGTTGCAATGGAGAACCAAACACACTAGCAATATTCAATATAAATGATCGATCCCAATATTCAATCGGAAGTTCATAAATACATATCCAAACTTGAGACATATTCGAGGATACCTTATAAGGATTAAAATCCGGAGTCCATGGAGAGAGCCGAAAAGTGGCCGAGCCAATCCTCCAAGAGGGTTTCGCGAAAGCTCAGGCCCTATCCTCGGCAGTGGAAAACAAAATATTGAAGAATCCTTTACCGAGCGGGACAAATTGCCAAGAAGCGTTGGTTTTGCATGCGTCTTGTAATAAAGATTTAAGGTTATCAAGCGAGAGTGGTTTCGAACCCTTCACTTGTATTAAGCGACCAATAAGAGACCCTCATAACCCAACAACACAGTCCTGGTAAAGCTGTTCGTCATTAGTAACCGAGAAGTACTTGCCTTTTTTCACTGGAGAAGGATAACTTGGAACGCGGCCAACCATAATTTGGGCGTAAGTGGGCTGATTGGGGGTAGCCTCAAGGTTACTATCCGGTTGCGAAGTGTGAGCCAACTGAGAATGCATAGCAAACTGCGAAGAAGCCTGTGGGTTGATGGCAAAAGGCAAGGATGCAGCTGGTTGGAAGCAAAGAGCAGGCTGTGGAAAAGGTGTTGACGTCGAAGGTCGATTTGTGCTGGAAATCTCGAACAAGGGGAAAGCCTGTGAAGCGGGCGTGTACGTCCAAGTATTATAACAACCAACGGGCATCACAGGAGTGGTCCTAGTAGATCGGTGAGGTATCGCAGGGAGCGAGGGCAGACCCTAAAAAATAGAATTCAAATTCGGCGACAAGAGAGGCACATCAATTGATGGCATAACCTGTGTATATATATAATTAAGTATTTTCAACATCACTATACATATATTTGTTGCACTAGTTGCTCTCTACGCATTATCAATTTATCTTAAGTTAGTCAGATGCATCTCACGATTCAAAATAGACATTACAATCATTAAGAAGATTTATGTTCATATAACAAAGAATTTGAATAAGAATGTAACATAAGACTTCTATCAAAATTAAATAAAATACTTTGAATAATAATATCATAAAACAAATAAAAAAATACAAAGTGGACTTGAAAAAAAAATTAAAAATGATAAAACTATAGAGAGGGTGAAGACATAAACTTTGGTAATGATGTTATAATTATCGATAATTAGAAATGAACAATCTCACAAAATCTCACCAATTTTGGTAAGATGTCTCCAATGATTTTTTTCTTCATAAATTGTACAGAAAAGTTTCTAAAAGTCTATAATTTGTTAAATCTAAAAATTTACAATCGAATACCCTCACATTCCTCTGTTTGGGCTAGGATTTGGAATACCGGATTCGAGATTCGCAATACCGAATACTCGTTTGTTCAAAAACTCAAAAATCAAATACTCAAACAATAATATCTTACAACTAAATAATTAGATATTACTAAATACAATATAATAATACACTACCACCTACTTTCGGGCATGATTTGACATCAAATACAATATAATAATACATTATCATCAACTTTTCAGACATGATTTGACATCTACAGTAAAAAGTAAAGGATTATGAATCCTATAACAAATAAGAATTCTTACTATTTACAAAATTCTTAATACCTTTTAAATATCAGAATTCAGAATCCCAACGAATGTTAGTCCAAACAAGAAAAAGTTTTTAAAAATGTAGATTGAATACCTTGAAAAGTTTTTAAAAAATCTCAAAAATTCTTAATTAAATACAACCCTTCAGTGTCATTTTATGGATGATTTCCCAATTAAGTAACTATATTGAACACTTTGAAATGTTCTATTATAATGTTGAAAAATCAAAATAATTATTTTGAGCGGGAATGAAAATGAAATTTAATGGATTGAGAGGGCTTCCTAAATTTGATATTCCACGAGAGAAAAAAAAAGTGAAAACTAAAATTAAGATATTGTTGAAGGAAAAACACAATTAGTGTGCCTTCGTCAACAAGTAACTGATGAGGGACAATTTAGGTATTTGTTATTTGTATGTATTATGGAAACATGTAATTGATACCCTATATAAAAGGAGTCTTTGATGAATAAGAGAACCCTAATTTCTAATGTCTCCTTCGTCTCTCATTTATGTCTTCTCCTTATGCTTTTCCTTTTACACGTTATCAGCACGAAACTCTAGTGATCGAGAATAAGCCTCCATATCCAAAGCAACAATTATACAATTTTCGTAGGTCAAAAACCCAACTGCGTTGTATGTTTGAAAAATCATTTTCTCGAGTTTCAACCGTTGGATCGAGATCAAACTTTTACTTAATCCTCCAAACCTTGTGAGTTACATTCTTAACGGTGGATATTATATTCGTATATACGAAAAAATCTATATAAATTTTCGAACAAAGCAGATTCTGCTTTCACAATTTTCTGTGAAGAGTTTTTGAAAACACGATTTCTCACAATCGAACCGTTGGATCATGACAAATTTTGGATATGTTATTTCAAACATATACAGGTTCAATATGAACGGTGCAAATTTGAATATGAAGCCCGAAGAATCCGATAATGAATTTCGAACAGAGCTTATCTTGTTTCTCAGAACTGTCTGCCCAGCTTATTCTAAAAATTCAATTACGCACATTATAACCATTGGATGAAGGTGGATTTTGGATATATTATTCAAAACACGTAGAGGTCAAATCTATACGGTGGAGATCGGATTTAAAGCTTTACATAACCCCGAAACCTAAAAACCAAAATTAGGAAAGAATCATGACTTTCCTTCAAGTTAACTTTAATTACCCTATTATTTATTAAATGAAACTAATAAATATTTGGAAATATGTATATATGGCATGGTATGTAATATTGTTCATGTAATATCTATATATGTTACCTATGATTATATGCATGTGATGTTATATGCAATATTGACAAACATGAAATTTTGCAATACTTTAATCATATTCATAGAGTACATAATATATTAGTATTCATGCTCTTATATGATTTCTAATTTAGAAATCATAAATAAAGTTATCTACATGATTAGATAAGAAATTGATCATGATTTTTCCAATGTTTTTAGTTCATAATGAATTTCGATGAATTGATTAATTTCATATATGTTGATCATGAATTTCGATGAATTGATAGATTCATGTTTGTTGATCATTTTGATGAATTGATAGATTCATGTTTGTTGATCATTTCGATGAATTGATAGATTCATGTATGTTGTAATTCTATTCAAGATATTTTATAAGCTACTTTCAATGTATGTATCATTGATTGTATATTTGAATATTTTCATGATAATGAAAGTTCATGAACGATAAAGATTTGTATAAATAAGTCTTGTGATAAAGTATATTCACACGATATCAAAGAAAGATTATAATTGATTAAACTAACTCAATCTAAATACAATTCAATATACTCAAAAGAAATTGAGTATTACCATTATTGGTTTGATGTGAAAACTAGAAGAACTACACTTCCACAATAATATCATCCATCAACCCCCAATTGACAAAGAATCGTCAAACTTAGTCAAAGTCAATTCTCTAATGAACTTGAGACTTCATATTGACCCCAAATCTTATATTGGAAGTATATGTAGTTTCAGAATCTCAATAAATTCTGGATGTACTCTAAATGAATATTTTGAGGATTTTATGAAACACTACTTCCAAGCCTAAGAATTTAGTGAAAAGAAATTGGTTTGCTTGCTAAAAAGGGTCAATGACTTTGATATGTTGCGACTAAAAACATGTCTTACCATATGTGAAAAAGAAAGTCACTTTAAATGACAATAACAAAATGAGAGATACGATCTCACTCTATTTTTTTTACCACTTGAGCAAACATACGGATGCACTTGTATAATATTAATTATAATAGTAAGTCATTGAGAGACATGACATTATTCTTCACAATACCAATGTTACACCTCTGGATAAAGAAATTTCTTGAGGCTTACTAGGATCGATATGAATAGTGGAAATAACCTCAAAGTAAAGGGGAAGAGACATGTTGATCCCTACCTATGTGGGAAGAATGAACCACAAGGTAAGACAAGTAAAGAGTTRYTMYTATTTATTGYATATCCCTACCTATGTGGGAAGAATGAACCACAAGGTAAGATATGTAAGAGTTCTCCCAATAACCTTGCTTAGTCAATGGATATCTTTTATTTTGATTGATGAAATTATAATCAATCATTCATATTAGACTATTGTATTTGGTCTTAAAATTTATTTTGAGTTAGATTTATGTGATGTGGCCTGATTTAAACTAATTATTATTTTATTGGGTCTATTGATAAATTTTACATTTCATTCTAAAGCATTGAATGTAATTGAGTTTATTTACCACACATTCACATACAAGGTTCATGAGCAAAATATTAGATATAATGTAATATATCTAGTAAAAATATTAGAATGAAAAGTATTTCGTTCAAATATCTTTGTAGAATATGAGAATTTGTCGAGGAATAGACATCTTTCATCTTGAGTGAAACATAAAATGAGATAGAAATTTGATGCAAAATATAGTATCAAACTAATGTTGTTCAATTATAGCTAGTGCATTCTAAAGTACTCGGAGCACTATATACATTCATATCTCAAAGATACATCACTAATTTTTTCAAAACTTGTTCATTAGCAAAATTGTATGATCGATACCTGCATTTGCTATACAAAGTATAATAGTTCATTCTTATAATTGATAATTGGTGATACATGTGGACATGACCATTCACAAAGCGGATCATTCAAGTATTTTTTTTTGTCGATGCTTCGGCATGTATTGTCCATAAAAATTTTGCATTTGCAAAACTTCTAGCACATTTAATATAATTGAGGACTCACCACCCTTATAAAACACTCAAACTTATAATGCTAGAGGGTTTACATCAAAAGTACTTGATATCTATTGCATTTTAATAGTGATCGATGTACTGGATCTTGTACCCTAATGTGCATATATAATAAGGTCTCAAATAAGACACCATCACAAAGAATATAGACGGTGACTAAGACAATATTTATGCGCACTCATTTGTCTTTGCACAGGGTTATGCAATATTGCACACAACTCTTACTTATTCGTTTATGAACCCCTGCTAACCAAATATTTTGTGTACCAGTTGGTAACTGGATATAAGTCTGATAATTCATATCTACGCATATTTGATTAAGCAGTATATGTGCCTATTGCGCCCCCACAGCGCATTATATGGGTTTCTAAAGACGATTAAGTATTTATGTTGAATATGAATCTCCAACAATCATCCGCTATTTGAAACCTTTGACAGACAATATCTTTATTGCGAGATTAGCGAATTTGTCACTCTAATGAGTCAGTCTTCCCGTCGTTAGGGGGAGATACGAAAAAGTAAATTCTAAAGGAACGACAGGAATAGTTTCATACTATGTCTCATTATGATCCCCGCATTTCACAATGTAACGTGAAAGAAAAGTAAAGTGAATAATTGATCTTCAAAGTTGATCGAAGAATTCTTAGCACTCTAAGAAATCTTTTCCGCAATGGTACGGAGTCAATTTTAGAGCGGTAAGTTTTCCCGAGTCGTGTCTCTCGAGGATAGATATAATCGGCGGTCGGTGTTTTTAGTTACTCTCTTGTTAATCGCAATTAAACTAAATCTACACTAAGAAAGCATTAAGTCATTGGTTTGGTTTGATTTTGAATTTAAAAGAGGACTTTAATGAAAATAATGAAAATGAGGCTTTAGGGTGTTCGGTCCGTCTCCATGATCAACCGTTTTTGCCGAGCACTTAATCCACGATTCGAGGTTGTCAATCCCAAATTGTCGACCAAGTGTCGGGGTCATCAATCCCGAGCATCGACAAAATCCGATTAATGGTTCTAAACGAACCTAAACCCTAAATGTGTAATTACTAAACTAATTGCATCAAATAAAGCTTACAATTAAAAGAGAATTCATGGAGGGAAAATCAAAGCATTTGAAATTGAAATTGGTCAAAAGGCATTAAATGTGAAAAAGGTCAAATTTCCCAAAGAGACAAAGTTCATAAATCTTTCAAGGACTAAGAGAATGTCTAACTAAAAGGGGTAAAAAGCTTCAAATCAACATCCATGAAGTTTAACTAGAACAAGAACAACTAGAATCTAAAAATGAGAAATTGAAGAACAATGATAAGAAAACAACACAAACCAAAGGTTAATAACCAAAAAACAACAAGAACAATCATTCAAGAACAAAGCATAACAACTAAGGGAAAGAAAACTACCAATTGCATTAAGCACCAAACAAGAACTTCAAATGTAGATTACAACCTTCAAAAGCAAATCCAAATCTTCAACACAACTAAGCTCACAAATGAAGGAGTTGTCACCATCTCCAACACTTGCTAACTAAAACTAACCTAACTAAACTAACTACTAAGCTAACTAAACTACATAATCTAAGAATTAAGCTAGGGTTTTAATTACAAGAGAAAGGAAATGCTTGGAGGAGATGGAACTAGGTCCAAAACCAAGGAGAGGTGTTTTTTTGGTGAATAATGGGTGGGAATCATATATGGGTAGATAAGGGGCAAAATGGTCTCTTTTTTCCGCCAAAATCACACATCCTCAGCATTTCAGTCGATCGACTGGAAGTGCAGTCGATCGACTGACTTGTTCAAATGCCCCAAACGTTCTGCCGAGCAGTCGATCGACTAAAATCCAGTCGATCAACTGACAAAAACACAGAATAAGCCATCTATGTATCATATGAAATCTAGCCCTTCCTCTTGGATTTCATTTGATGTTTGATTTGTGTCATTTAGAATTTTCCTCCGAGAGTTATGGGATCCGCACCAAAACCTGCCACAAGCGAGGCCACGGCGAACCGTCTCCACTTAAAGCTGCTTATTACCATTCTTAAACTCATAATTTGGGATTGTTGTAAACACAAGAGTTTTAGACATTTCTCTCATCTTTCTAATGATATAAGGTGGAGACAAATGTCACAAGTGGTTTTGGAGTTATGCTTGCATTACGAGAACTGAGACATCCACCGAGCGAATGCATGAGGTGACAATGAAAATGACCACATTTCTCGTCATTTCTGATCGATCCTCGCACGAAAGACATGTCGTGGATTGGCAATGAGTGTCTCGGGTTTGAATCATCTTCCAACCTCATCGTGGGCCCACTTTGACCAATGTTGACCTTCAAAACAAAAACTAAGAAAAAAACTAAGAAAATATAAGAAAAACTACTAAAAACAAAGAAAATACTACAAAACCTAAAACTAATAAAATAGGCCAAAACGACTCCTAATACTCATAAATGCAAGCAAAACACATGCAAACAGAACACAAAAAGGTAACAACAATGCGTACAAGAAAGTACAAATCAACCACCCTACACTTAGAATCATTGCTTGTCCTCAAGCAATACTAATCTAGAATTACGAAACTATCCTCGGATGATCCTAAACTAATGCATAAACCTAATTCGAGACGTCGTATGCTACAATGCTTGTTAACTTGGCTAAAAGGACGACAGTGATGTGTTGACAAATAAAGTCTAGATCGACTCCCAAAACCTAAAAGTACTAGGTAACCCTCCAAGTCGGTCCCCTCGTCCTTGCCCCGGCTAAGGTCTATCCACGGTCGAACAGTTAATCGGCTACCTACTAGCCCCGATCGTCCACAACTCTCTTTAATAAACAAAATCTAAAAAAGGAAAAAGAGGAGTTTATTACTTAATAACTACAAGGATTTATAACTTATCCTTGTTTATTCATCATCATTTTTTTTCTTTTTCTTCTTTTTTTTTTCTTTTTTTTCTTTCTTTTTTATTTTTTTGTTACCCAAGGAAATAAGGTACTTAAATACGAGATAGATACAAAGAGAAATCACCGGCTCCGACCACTCGTTGCTACTAGCAACTTACAATATTTTCGATCGAGCACATGGAGCAATTGAAGACTCCAAAATACAAAATAAAATCCTATAGAGAGTGTTCGATGACGAGGCTAGTTGAGGCACTAGTTCTTAATTGAGCTCAAGAATAGCACGAAGCTAAAGCCGAACAAAGTTCCCAACGAGTCAAATTACCTAAGTACACTAAATCCGATCAAAAATCTAAACTCCTAAGTAATTCATCAAAACTGCGTCACTTCGCCAAGGTTCCAAGCAAAAATAACACACACGTTACTCAAATTAGCACAGGCAAGAATGAAAACAATCTTAAAAGCCTAAGGCGAACCCTAACCACCCCACACTTAAAACCTAGCAATGTCCTCATTGCATATTAAGTTAAGAAAAATGGTAAAAAAGTGTAGGGAAAAGAGAACTCCCCTATCTCTGAGCTTGTGGTGACGTGGTCGTGCATAAGTCCTCTCCGGGAGTCGAGACAAGAAACCTACAAGAAATGAACAAATGAGGGGTTTCAAAAACAAAATACGAATAAAAAGTTTGTTTTTTTTTTTTTTTTACAAATTGGGTTGCCTCCCAATAAGCGCTACTTCAACGTCTATAGCTCAACGGTTTATACAATTGACGCTATCCGGGATCCAAGAAGAGGTGGCGATCATGCCACACCTTGGTGTTCTCGAGTAGACACACCGAGTGACAAAGATCACCAAGGCGGGCAAGTCGAGAAAGCCGGTAGGTCAAGGCAACAAAAGAGAGGGCTTGCTTTGGGGGTTGGAAAAGGGAGTAGTCGACCACCCAAACGTGATCATCCCAAAATGGGTCGACGTACTCCTTCATCTCCCCGACCGTAATCTACTCTCTCTCGACATTAGAAGTAGTCGTAGTCAAGCATGAGAGAGTAGGATCCAACACATCCCCCATTACCTCTTCCACCTCCACTTGGTCAAGTCGCAACAAAGCATCGGGTGGTGGCAAAAGAGGCTCGATTAACTCCACACCCTCCGAAACCGGCAAAACCTCATCATCCTCGCCAAAAGCAAGTAAGCTCGGCAATCCAAGTGCCGTTGGAGACCCCAAAAATAACCCCCCTCACGTTCCTCTACAACTTCTTCACAAAACACGAGAGGGGTAACGCCGATATCCGAACCTTTCTCCTCACCCTCTATCTCCACCTCCGTGCACAACTCTTTCAAAAGACCGTCCAAAGTTGCATTGCCAACAACAACGGTGGGATCCACCACATCGAAGATGGGCATCTCGTCAAGACACGGTCTTTTAAGCTCGTCCACTTCGTTAGAAATTTGCTATACTTGAGTCTCCATGGGAGCAAGGCATTCATTCAATTTTTGAATCACCTCCACGAGCTCGGATGAGAGAGGCTCAAAGTCCGGGAGTTGGGGCGTAGGCGAATCTTGAAAAAGTGAGGTGTAAGGGCCGTCGTTCGGAGTATACGAACTCGAGGTGGTAGGTCGTAAAAGTCGTAGCTCCAAGAATTTGAATCCTGAACTTGGGGATCATACGAGTCAAAGCTCGGGTAAGAATAAGGCGGGGCGAGTTCAGCATATGGATCGTCAAAACCCGGATCATAAGAATCACGAGTCGGTGCATGCGGATCCATGCTCGGGTTGTGGGAATACGAAATCGGTGGAGAATAAGAAGGGCTTGGGCCGGAATAATCAAAAGAGGGGTCCATTCTTCACCAATCGAAGCGTACGGGTCATCATAAGTCGAGGGGACCCGATAGCTTGGGGGAGTGGTGTACGAATTTGGATACTCGAGAGTTTGGATGTAAGGGTTTGGATATTTGGGAGTTTGGATATAAGGTTCGTCGTATGGCAAACTAGCTCGGTATTTTGCCATCCTCGTCCGGATCAATCGAGCGGCGGAGGCATCCTTTGATCATTGTGAGTGTAGGCGGGCGGCATCGGTCTCCCTGAATGAGTACCTTTCAAACACAACACTCAACAAAGGATTGCGAGCATCGAAACTAAAACAACAATTTAAACTAACTAACTAACTAAGATAACAAGAGAAATAATTTAAAACACCTTTTGCCTTAATCTATTCCCGGCAACGGCGCAAGAATTTGATCGAAGAATTCTTAGCACTCTAAGAAATCTTCTCCGCAATAGTACGAAGTCGATTGTAGAGCGGTAAGTTTTCCTGAGTCGTGTCTCTCGAGGATAGATATAATCGGCGGTCGGTGTTTTTAGTTACTCTCTTGTTAATCGCAATTAAACTAAATCTACACTAAGAAAGCATTAAGTCATTGGTTTGATTTGAGTTTTGAATTTAAAAGAGGACTTTAATGAAAATAATGAAAATGAGGGTTTAGGGTGTTCGGTCTGTCTCCACGATCAATCGGTTTTTGCCGAGCACTTAATCCACGATTTGAAGTTGTCAATCCCAAATTGTCGACCAAGTGTCGGGGTCGTCAATCCCGAGCCTCGACAAAATCCGATTAATGGTTCTAAACGAACCTAAACCCTAAACCCATAATTACCAAACTAATTGCATCAAATAAATCTTACAATTAAAAGAGAATTCATGGAGGGAAAATCAAAGCATTTGAAATTTAAATTGGTCAAAAGGAATTAAATGTAAAAAAGGTCAAATTTAACAAAAAGACAAAGTTTATAAATCTTTTAGGGACTAAGAGAATATCAAACTAAAAGGGGTAAAAAGCTTCAAATCATAATCCATAGAGTTTAACTAGAACAAGAACAACTAGAATCTAAAAATGAGAAATTGAAGAACAATGAAAAAAAAAACACAAACCAAAGCTTAATAACCACAAAACAACAAGAACAATCATTCAAGAACAAATCATAACAACGAAGGGAAATAAAACAACCAATTGCATTAAGCACCAAACAAGAACTTCAAATGTAGATTACAACATTCAAAAGCAAATCCAAATCTTCAACACAACTAAGTTCACAAATGAAGGAGTTGTCACCCTCTCTTATACTTTCTAACTAAAACTAACTTAACTAAACTAACAACTAAGCTAACTAAACTACATAATCTAAGAATTAAGCTAGGGTTTTAATTGCAAGAGAAAGGAAATGCTTGGAGGAGATGGAACTAGGTCCAAAACCACCAAGGAGAGGTGTTTTTTTTTTTTTTTTTTGTGAATAATTGGTGGGAATCATATATGGGTAGATAAAGGGAAAAATGGTCCTCTTTTTTCCGCCAAAATCACACATCCTCAGCATTTCAGTCGATCGACTGGAAGTGCAGTCGATCAACTAACTTGTTCAAACGCCCCAAACTTTCTGTCGAGCAGTCGATCGACTGACAAAAACACGGAATAAGCCATCGATGTCTTCATATGAAATCTAGCCCTTACTCTTGGCTTTCATTTGGCGTTTGATTTGTATCATTTAGAATTTTTCTCTGTGAGTTATGGGCTCCGCACGAAAACCTGCCACAAGCGAGGCCACTGATTCAAGCTTTTATGTTGCCTACTTATGAAAAATTTTCAAAAGATTAATAGCTTTCCCGCAAGAGAACGGGGTCGCGCGTAGTTTGGCAACTTGACTCGAGTCGTCTCTTGAGGAACATACAATCGGAAATCTCAAATAGTTTGTTCAAACCAATTACTTATACTAAAGGGAGGGGGGGGGGGGGGTATTTGATTTTTTTTGTTATCTAAGAATTTAAAACACATGGACAATAATTAAAACTAGGTAATTTAATTCAGCAATTGGAACTTATAAACTAGAGAAATTATTCTAAGAACTTTAAACAAGATCAACTAACATAAAATCAAGCAATTATCAAGAACGCAATGCAAACGAAACGAATTAACTAACAAGAATAATAACCAAGCATTAATTAAACTAAAGATTATGAATTCAATACCAAAAGTATCTAGGGTTCTAAGCATAAACAAATTCAAAAGCAATTATTGAAAAACAACTACTTAATTGCATAAATTAAACTAAAAAAACGAATAAAGGGTTTAGAGTACTTATTAAACTTGAAAGCGTAGTAAATTCTCCAGCTAATCCGGAGAGGCGGTTGATCTCGGTCGAAGAACGGATCACGAACGGACGGTTGGAGCTTGGTGATCCTCGAATCTTCGATCTTGATCAATTGTTGTTATAGGGATATGGACGGTGTTGTTCTCGAACCAAAAGATCAAATATTCAGAGTATGGGTGAGAGGTCTCTTTTATGGGACGGACTTAGAAGGGTTTATATATATTTCCCTTGACTTGGAGCATAAGAAACCCTAAAATCCCAATTCTGGGCCGTCGCGTCGATGGTGCATCGACTGACGCGTGCTGGTGCTCAGCGTCAGTGCGGCAAGGGCGTGCGCGTCGGCTGGGCGGGTGCGTTGACTGGGTGGGTCGACATCGATGCTTCAGCAAGTTGCGTCGACATCGTGCGTCGACATCGACGCTTCAGCAAGTTGCGTCGATGGTGCGTCGACATCGACGCTTCAGCAAGTTGCGTCGACGGTGCGTCGACATCGACACTTCAGCAAGTTGCGTCGACGCTGCATCGACTAACACAGATCATGGCTCGCGCCGATGGAGCGTCGACGGTCGCGTCAGTCGACGCGGCTGCGCGTCTGCCTCCGTCTCTCTCTATCTTTTGCTACTCGTTTCGCCGGAAAGCTCGTTCTCCTATTCTTAAACATCAAAGT
The DNA here is from genome assembly GCA_014905375.1 of Phtheirospermum japonicum. Classification (NCBI taxonomy): domain Eukaryota; kingdom Viridiplantae; phylum Streptophyta; class Magnoliopsida; order Lamiales; family Orobanchaceae; genus Phtheirospermum; species Phtheirospermum japonicum. The sequence continues at coordinate 1,153,753 of BMAC01000125.1, read as the reverse complement.
TCGTCTATTACACGCTGAACTCTTCCGGTTACTTAGCTGTAAGGTGAAAACAACGAAATATCACATATTTGCATCAATTACGATTAAAATACGGTAAAATCAATCAGAACTATATAAAATACAAAATTATGCTTAAATCGTCCAACTTATACCAAAAACAAATAGAAAAACAAGCTAAAGTACTACTGAAAATAAGGACAAATACGTGCTAATCAACTACCCCACGCTTAATTGGTTTGTTCGTCCTCGAACAAACGATAGATTCAAAGTATAGCAAGAAATGAAAATCGGTCCAAGCAATGAGTCGTGCTATGCTACTTAAATAATTTTGAAAATATAGATACATGCAATGCAACTTCAAACACTCCACCCGCATTATCGCTTAAAAATCGAATTCATGCATCCTCACAAAAAGGGAAATATAATGGGGTGTACGCTCAAGCACTCGAGTATTTTTTGCATAGGACGTGTATACGCTCAAATCATACAAATAAAAGCACAACAAACAAGCACCGAAAATCAATCTCTTTTCAATCGCAAATTAAGTGTGTTATCGAACAAGGAATTGGAAAAGGTCTTTTCGGGTTGTAATGTAAGGCTTTTGGACGGGTATGGAATATATAAGTCGTGTGGCTAACTCACGATCTAACGTGATCAATAACTCACCAAACCTATTCTAATACGCTTCACCTCGTTCAAAAATAAAAACCTCACTAAACACTCATAACGTAGCCTTTAAACATAGGCTATTTCTCAACTTGTTACTCTAAACCGACTTGAAGCTCAAGCCACTTGAACACAATTGAAGCTCATAACTCGCTTCTTACACAACTCATGCCTTCTAAACAATAGGCTCATAAAATAAAATAAATAATAAACACAAGCCTTCATTAGCGCGTAGGCAATGACTAACACAATTCACCATCCTTCTCATTTTCTTTTTCCTTTTTTTTTATCTCCCTCTAATTCTGTTTTAAGGGGTCTTTCTTTTTCTTCTTTTTTTTTAATCTTTTTTTTATTTTTTATTGAAGGATGGTGATCCTTAATTACAAAAATTCATAAATTCCTTATAAAAACTCAAAAACACTAATAACCAATAAAAATTACTAACTCCTACCCCACGCTTTTAATGGGTTGTAGGGGTCGACTCAAAAATCACTCATGGCTAAAGGAAATGGATTATTTGGCTATGATTGGCTCATTCAGAATTTATAGTGGCTAAAAATATATGGGTATGGCCGGAAATAGGGTTTTTTCTTTTCTGTGCCTTAACCTCATTTTCCAAGTCAACTACGCACAGCGGTTTCAAAGAGATCTCAAATCAAAACTCATTCAAGTACGTGCAAAGATGATAAACACTCAGACTACTCACTGGCTTTTTGCATAAAAAGGTTTTGAATTGACGCTGCTTTTAAGGTTTTGCGAAATCAATTGCGTCCAAGTACCATTTTACAATATATAAATAATAATTTTGAAAAATTTATGCACTTATTCACGCTCAAAGACAAAACATCAAATCATATATAGCTAACTTCGACAGGCAAGCCATACAAACACAATTTAGCGCAGAAATAGCAAACAATCACGTAAAAATTGAAAAATTGCACACAAATTTCAATCATACTCAACCATCCCCCCCTCTTGAAAACTCGGCAATCCCCTGATTGCCTTAAATATAAAGAAAAGCAATTCAAATAAGGAAAGGGGTAAGAAAACACCCCTGAAAAAGAATGGTCGAGTCTTTTTAATTGAAGTTGCGCAATTCCACGTTTCCAGAGCCGCGCGATTGGATTCGTCCTTAAAATATAACAACCAAAATAAAAATAAAAATAAACGTTATCAGCAATAATAATCTTATTAAATCGTTGCCACGGCTCTTCAGCAATTGATGGAATCAAAGGTTGTTGTGTGAACAAAACGGCTATTGAAAATCATCGCTTCTGCCCAGGGCAGCCGGTCGCCGTGCGCAGGCGGCGTCGACATGGCGTCGACTGACGCGGATCATCACCGTGTCGACGGAGCATCGACGCTCGCGTCAGTCGACGCGACAGCAGGTTGGAGACAAGTTTTTACCGTTCGTATTCCAGCGGTTATCCCTTCCCCTAAATGATTTTCAACCATGGATAACTGCACAATCTCACAAGAAAAATAAAAACGTCCATGGTGCAAGAAATATGAAAAAGCAAGGCGTACGAAAAATAAAATTTTATTAATTGCTGAAACAAAATACGTACACAACCAAAATAAAATCGAAATTACAATAAACTAAACAGGTGAAGGTGGAAAGACAATTCCACGACTCGATTATGTAAAAACATAAATAGATAAATAATAGCAAGCCCCAAGAATCTAAGGGGATTTGAAACCCAATCGCTCTAACGCGACGATCTTCTTGCTAGCCTCTTCCAAGCACTGCTGCCAAAATCCTAAATTCCACTCGTTCGCCGCGTTTCTCACATTAAAATCCTTGATTTGGGCCTCCAACTCCTCAATACGTCGTAAGAGTGCAAATTTCTCCTCGCGGATTGCATGGTTACTTCGCAAGAGGGTTATTCCATCTTGTGTCAAATTTCCTATCTCAGATTCCGATTCCTTCAAGCGCTCATCCTTCATATCGATCTCACCTGATAATTTGGCCGTATCCCATATCATCTCATTGTTGTCCTTAGTCAAGGTGGCAATCGTCTCTCGAGCTCGGAGAAGTGCGTCGCGGAGCTCGTTCTTGGTCATGGCACGCTCATCAAGTTCCTCCCTCTGCTGTCCGAGGTCATGCTCAATACCCCTTAAGCGTTGAATGGTGGTCCTTAGTTGAAGGTTCATGTCCCTCAACCCCTCATTGATCTCCTCCGCCCTTCTCAATTTGTTCTTTAGAGCATCGATTTGGAGGGTGTAGTTAACCTCATCCAATTGATAATCACCAACCAAATCGTTCGCCTTCTCGACCTCATCATGCAGCTGGTCCAATTTCTCGTCGTGCTCCTCTCTCAGCATCCACCTCTTCTCGTGGTTTTTGGTGGTTTTAGGAATTGGCCTCATGGTAAGGAAAGGTGTGGAGCGAAAATATTTTGGAGTAAAGAGATGTAGAGCTTTTGAGAATAATGAAATTAAGAGTGAAGGGGTTTGGTTTATATAGGGATCAAAAGACCTTAAAAATAGGAATCCTAAATTCACCCAAATTAAAGATAAGGGAAATGATATTAAGTTTCCTTATCTAAATAGAACTCCTTTAAGACAAAAGATCTTGACCCCAAACTTGACAAATTTCGTGCAAATAAATCCCAAAAATTCACTCACCTATTTAGAATAAAACTCCCAAAAATCGCAGGTAAAACTTACCAAAAATTTGCTCACGCGCACAGGTGGCGTCGACGCATCATCAGTCGACGCGCGCGCCCAGGAAGCGTCATTTCCGCGTCGACGCCGCGTCAGTCGACGCGGCTGCAGGCTGGTTTTCATGCGAATTTTTCACTCTTCAAATGATGAATTAACCTTAACTCGACCTAAATCCTGTTCAAACACTTACAAAAAGTAGGAAAAAAGAAATAACCAAAATAAAAGAAAATCAAAACAAAGAAAATACAGTGTCTTGGGTTGCCTCCCAAGAAGCGCATCTTTTAATGTCGTTTGCTCGACGTAACTGTGCCGTGATTAAATTTCCATCGGAAGTGGGTCCACCATCGCCCACACTTTGCAATCTTGATTTGTTAACTCTCCGTCACGGTACAATTTAACGCGGTGCCCATTAACTTGAAATGTTGCGTCTCGTTTTTCATCGTAAAGGGTTACAGCTCCAAACTCGTTGATCTCTTTTATCACGAACGTTCCACTCCATTTTGACTTTAGTTTCCCTGGAAAAAGTTTAAATCTCGAGTTAAAGACTAGAGCTAACTTACCTACCTCCAATTACTTGTTGACGAGTTTCCGATCATGGTAGACTTTGGTCATCTTCTTTTGCCTCCATGCAGTATCATAGGACTCATTCCTTATCTCCTCAAGTTCAGTTAGTTCCAACTTCCTGTACTCGCAAGCCTCGTCATAATTCATGTTCAGTTTCCGAATTGCCCAACCAGATCAATGTTCTAGCTCAACGGGCAAATGGCAAGTCTGCCCATAGATTAGGCGAAAAGGGCTCCTTCCAAGCACTATCTTGTAGGCTGTTCGGTATGCCCACAGTGCGTCGACAAGTTTGACTGCCCAATCCTTTCGACTCGGCCCGACTATTTTTTCGAGGATGGCCTTAAGTTGACGGTTGCTCGTCTCGACTTGACCAGACGTTTGAGGGTGGTAAGGCGTAGCGACCTTTTGTCGGACCCCATATTTTTTCATCAACTTTGAAAATGCCTTGTTACAAAAATAGCTCCCTCCATCACTTATTATCGATTTCGGCACCCCGAATCTACAGAAAATATTTTCTTGGAGGAATTTGAGAACAACTTCTGCGTTAGCTCTTCGAGTAGGGATTGCTTCCACCCATTTTGATACGTAGTCGACACCAACAAGGATGTACTCAAAATCTCCACTCTTAGGGAAAGGTCCCATAAAGTCTATCCCTCATACATCGAAAATCTCTACCACTTGGTTGGGTACCTGTGGCATTTCGTCTCGCTTACCTATGTTTTCGGTTCGTTGGAAGTTGTCACAAGTTTTGAAATATTCGAACGCATCAGCAAATAAACTCGGCCAATAAAATCTAGCTTGTAACACTTTAAACGCCGTCTTTTGAGCTCCAAAATGCCCTCCATGGTCATGGCAAAATTGGACAATGCTCCCCATTTCGTTGTTCGGAATGCATCTCCTATTTAGACCATCCTTGCAGCGTTTAAAAACATCGGGATCATCCCAAAAGTAGTCCCTGCATTTACTCAAAAATCTCTTCCGTTCTTGGTAGGATAAATGGTTAGGCACTATTTTGCAAACACGATAATTCACAATATCAGCGTACCAAGGGGTAATTAATTGCTCAAGATTAAAAACATTTTCATAAGGAAAAAGATCGTTAATCATAAATTTCTCCCCCTCATTCTCCTCAATTATCATTCTAGACAAGTGATCTGCCACAACATTTTCACAACCCCGTCTATCTTTTATTTCCACATCAAATTCTTGTAGCAACAAAATCCACCTAATAAGGCGTGGCTTACTTTGTGGTTTGGAAAACAAATGGCGTAAAGCAGCATGATCAGTGTGTACAATTACCTTAGCTCCAACTATATACGGTCTAAATTTGTCAAGCGAAAATATGACTGCCAATAATTCTTTTTCAGTTGTGGTATAATTACGTTGAGCATCGTTTAGCGTATAACTAGCATAATAAATGACCCTAAGTAATTTTTCAACACGTTGTCCCAAAACAGACCCCACCGCCTCGTTAGAGGCATCACACATAATTTCAAAGGGTAAGGTCCAGTCGGGAGCAACAACCACATGGGCAGACGTAAGACTCGCTTTTAATTCATTAAACGCATTCAAACATTCTTCATTAAAAATGAAAGGAGTATCTAAGGTCAAAAGTTTGCAAAGTGGATGACTTATTTTTGAAAAGTTTTTGATAAAACGTCTATAAAAACCTGCATGACCGAGAAAACTCCTAATCCCTTTAACATCTCGAGGCGGAGGGAGAGTTTCAATTACATCAATTTTTGCCTTATCAACCTCCAGCCCCTTTCTAGAAACAACATGGCCTAGAACAGTGCCACTTTTTACCATAAAATGGGATTTCTCCCAACTCAAAGTTAGATTTTTCTCAATGCACCGTTCTAGAACTCTTGACAAATTAGACAAACAATTATCAAAAGATGACCCAAAAATTGAAAAATCATCCATAAATACTTCAAGAAAGTCATCAATAAAATCACTGAAAATTGAGAGCATGCACCTTTGAAAAGTCGCTGGTGCGTTGCACAGGCCAAAGGGCATTCTTCGAAAAGCGAATGTGCCAAAGGGGCATGTGAACGTTGTCTTGCTCTGATCTTCCGAAGTGATGGCCACTTGATAATAGCCCGAAAGGCCATCCAGAAAGCAGTAAAATTCGTGTCCCGCAAGATTGTCGAGGAGTTGGTCGATGAACGGTAGAGGAAAATGATCCTTACGAGTGGCCGCATTTAACTTCCTATAATCGATGCACATACGCCATCTAGTGGTTAGTCGGGTTGGCACTATCTCACCCTTTTCGTTTTCGGCGATGGTGATGCCTCCTTTCTTTGGAACCACATGAATTGGGCTTACCCATTTGCTGTCGGAGATGGCGAAAATGATTCCTTCGTCTTTAAGTTTAAAAATTTATTTCTTAACCACCTCATAAAGCGTTGGTGTCAGTCTCCGTTGACTATCCCTCACAGGCCTGGCATCGGGTTCCATCTCGATTCTATGCATGCAAGTCATGGGGCTTATTCCTTTGATGTCGCTGATGCTCCATCCTATTGCCTCCTTGTGGTTTCTTAATACCGCAACCAATTCCTTCTCCTCGTGCTTCGACAAGGCTGAGTATATGATGACTGGTTTCGTTTCATTGGGCTCGAGGAAAACATACTTCAAGTGGCTCGGTAGCGGCTTTAACTCTATCTTTGGACCAAGTTCGGGTGCAGTGGCTATTTCACACAATTCTTCATCAAAATCGTCAATCTCTTCATGGTCTTCGTCGATCTCATTCAAATCTATCTCTAACATCTCGGCCACCCTGTTCAAAAATTCTGTGTCGTCCTCGACGCTTAACTCATCTAGCATGGTGATCCCCTTAAGCTCGTGAACACAGGAGGCAATCGGGTCAACAAACGAGAAATCTTCATTCATGTATGGCGAAGGAGTGTTGTGGATATCCTTCAACGAAAATGTGATTGTCTCGCCCATCACGGACAAGGTCATCCTCCCTTTGTGCACGTCAATTAGTGTACGAGAAGTGGACATAAATGGTCGACCAAGCAAAATAGTATGTTCAGTGCCCTCCTTCGGAACCTCGCCGACATCCAGTATGACGAAATCGACTGGAATCACAAGCTCGCCAACTTGAACTAGAACATCCTTGACTATGCCGAGTGGTTGTCTAATTGATCGGTCCGCCAATTGTAGTCACATCGTCGTTGGTCTTATTGTCCCCAAATCAAATTCCTTATAAAGGGAATAAGGCATCAAATTGATTCCTGCTCCAAGGTCAAGCATGCCTCGTGCTGTCTGTCCGTTTCCCAAGGTGATGGTTATGCAGAAACTACCGGGGTCTCTTTTCTTTTTGGGTAGAGACCCTTTGCAGATGGCGCTCACCTCCTTTGTTAACCTAACTTGTTAAAGTGTCTCCAGACGCCGTTCCCTCGTGACTAATTCCTTGAAAAATTTCACGTTCGCGGGCATCGTCTTGATTACGTCTAACAAAGGAAGATTGATGTTGACGTTTTTGAGCAGATTATAAAGTTCCATGAACTTTTTATTCTCTTTGGCTGGGCGCAGGCGACTTGGGAAAGGAACCTTGTCTCGAATAGTGGTTGGCGATGCCTTTGGTTGCTTGGTGGAATCATCATCTGATACTGAAGAGGGCACTTGATTCGGGGACTTCCCTTTTAACGACCCAGGAATGTACGGATTCGGTGACTTATGCATTTGGTCAACCGATTTAGGGTCATTGTTCGTAGGCAACCCCTCATTAGTATCCCATTCGTTCTTTTCTTCGACCCCATTATCTATCGTCTTCCCACTTCGTAGAATATGAACCGCAGAAGCTTGCTCGGGTTAGCTCGGAAACTTCCCTTTTTCATTGTCATGTTTGGCCATGAATATCGCCATTTGGCCCATCATTTTCTCCAAGTTCTTCACGCTCTTAGATAAGTCATCCAAGACCTCTCCTTGTTTATTAACTTGCGTGGTCAGATTTGTCAATCCATCCCTGTTTCTCAGTGTCTCGGTGACTTGGTTCTGTTGCCAAATTAGCAGTTGATCGTTTGGCTGTATAGGAGCAGGTGTTGGCCCAGCTGGTAGTGATTTTCTCGGTGGTGTCTGTGTTGATTTAGTTTGTGCTGGGGTGAAATGTGGATTTTCAGGGCCCCATTTTAAGTACGGAGAGTTACGATTTGCATTAAATTTGGGATTTGTCTGAGGCCTGTGCTCATAAGTTGGGAGATCTATGTTGCGTAATTGGTCTTTGATGGCATGTGCTTCAGCGTCGGTATCTTCGTGATACCCCATTGTACATGAATCCCCCGAATGCCCTTGCTCTCCACAACGGTTACATGCCTCGAAGGTCTCGTTACTTGGCACCTCAGTTGCCTCGTTAACCCTTATCTTCCGTGGTCGAAAGCTCGTTTGCCTCGACTTTTCGCTCATTCTTTCAAATAGTTGCTTGGCAGCCGTCGTTGTCAAATTCCCAAAATCTCCTCCAGCAGCTACCTCTATGTTATTCTTGTAAGAATCTATAAGTCCCTCGTAGAAGAGTTGATTCACCATTCCCAGAGAGTTGTGATGATGGGGGCAAGCTTGAAACAAATATTTGAAACGTTCCCACGCCTCGTGAAACAACTCCCCATCTTGCTGGACAAAGTTGGCTATTTGTCTCCTTATGTGGCCCGTCGTCTGAGCTGAGTAGTACTGATTAATGAATTTGTCGCTCACCATGGGCCAGTCGACCAGAGATCTTGGTTCCAGTGATAGTAGCCAAGACTTGGCTTTATCCTTCATGTAACTCGGAAAACACACCATTTGAAGGTTTTCGTGATGAAGTCCCGGGGACGGAATCCTACTAACTTCGGCATAGAACTCCTTAAGGAATGTCAGTGGGTCTTTGTTGGCGAGGCCGTGAAATGTCGGGAGGTTGTTGATGATATGAGGTTTCAACTCGAAGTCTCTCGCAGTTCTACCCAACACAATTGCCGAACTATAGGGACCCACTTGAGGGGTCGTGAACTCTCTTTGTCTCAGTTCGCGCGCCTCCCGTTGGTATCTTTCTTGGTTATTTGGCCTCGCGTATTCGTTCCTCTCATGGTACCCGTCATTTGCGAGCCACTCATTGACCCGCTCGTCGCCATGGTACGATCTCTCGGAATAGTCGTCCGGAACGTTGCGGTAGCGATTATCTCCTCTTCTTTGGCCGTCATTCTGGTCTATTATGTTTCGTTGAATATTCTCCCAGTACGCTTGAGGTTGTACTGGTTCGTCGGGATGAATTGGCTCACTCACGTACCCATTCCTTCGTTGCACGGGTGGATGAGTGAGGTGGTCTAGTCGCAACATCGTTTCCGAAATCGAATCACAAATAAAATTAGTCGTGGCAGACGATTCACTTGTGGATGAGTGAGGTGGTCTCACTTGATTCGAGCGATGAACGTTGTCGATGAATGGTGTAAGTTCGAGCCTAAGTGATCTACGACCTTGCATGAACTCAACAACAAATCAAACGTATCGACTAGAAAAAATAATTATACAAATAAACGACTAAAATCAAAATAAAAATGAACAAACATATTTTTGAAAACCTTTGTATAGTTCCCGGCAACGGCGCCAAAATTTTGATTCAAGCTTTTATGTTGCCTACTTATGAAACATTGTCAAAAGATCAATAGCTTGCCCGCAAGAGAACGGGGTCGCGCGTAGTTTGGCAACTTGACTCGAGTCGTCTCTCGAGGAACATACAATCGGANGGATCGGCAAATGCTCCATTGAATCCAAAAAAGTCGGGGGAAAGATCTTCTCAAGTTGGCACAAAATCAGAGGAATATTTTTTTCCAAACGAGCCATATCACAAGTTTCGATAACTCTTGCACTCAGGTCTTTGAAGAACAAACTCAACTCTATTAGAGTTTTCCAAACTGGATTAGGAAGCAATCAGAATTAATCATTGCATAAACATGTGACAATCATGACTCTTTCATCCCATGCAATCTCAATCCTTTCATATCGATGCAGCGTCCCAAACATGAAGCGTACCCGTCTGGGAATTTAAGAGTCTTAACCCATTCACACAAAATAATTTTTGACTTTCTATCGAGTGTGTAAGAAGCCTTGGGATACTTTTCTGAGTCATTAGCTCGAAGCGATGGACGAAAACAATAGTCATTCAGCTCATCTCTTAATTTCGACGTATATTTTGTCTTCCGCTTTACATTCATCACCGTGTTAAACACATTATCGAACACATTCTTCTCAATGTGCATAACATCTAAATTATGACAAATTAAGTTTGTGCTCCAGTACGAAAGATCCTAGAAACTACTTCTTTTCTTCCAATTGCTCGTCTTTGCAATTTGAGCATTGACACGTTCTGCTTCTAGCTCAGTGACCTTCAGAAACCCAAGTTTATCTATCTCAGTCAATATCTCTTCTCCTGAACGAATGTTTGGCGGAGGAGCATCAACCTTCCTATTTTTTCAAAAGTTTTTTTGTCTTTTCGAAAGTAATGATCACATTGTATAAACTTCTGGTGGTTATAAAACCAAGATTGTTTCTCATTACACTACAGAGTAAATGCATCAGATCGCTCCATGCAATATGGACAAGCAGTTCGACCGGCCATACTCTAACCCGACAACATGGAGTATGCGGTAAAATCACTAATTTTCCACGTAAGGGCTGCCCGCAACTTGAAATTCTGCTTCTTGGACACATCATACGAGTCAGCACCATCTGTCCACAGCTGTTTCAACTCTGCAATTAGAGATTGTAGCAAAACATTCAACTTATCCTTGGGGTTTTTGGGGCCTAAAATAAGAACACTTAGAAATATATATGTTCTTTCATACACATCAGGACGGAAAGTTATAAGGTTTGACTATTACCTGCCACGAGGAATATTGCGAGCCGAAACTACCAAAATATTGAAATCCATATGTGCATAGACCCAATCTGACGTTTCGAGTTTCGGCGGTGAACTCTGGATGAGTTTGATCAAAATATCTCCAAACCTCTGAATCTGACGTGTGACGCATGACACCAACGTCGACTACATGTTCAGCATGCCTCCGCATATCTTTGTTGTAGTCGGAGGTGCGTACAGTCTTTTCAAACGGGGAGTCAAGAAAAAGTAGTACATCTTCTTGGTGAACAACTAATTTAGACTTATGTCATTTTGCACTTCTGATTCAAGCTTTTGTGTTGCCTACTTATGAAAATTTATCAAAAGATCAATAGCTTGCCAGTAAGAGAACGGGGTCGCGCGTAGTTTGGCAACTTGACTCGAGTCGTCTCTCGAGAAACATACAATCGAAAATCTCAAATAGTTTGTTCAAACGCAATTACTTATACTAAAAGGGGAGGGGGGTATTTGATTGTTTTTGTTATCTAAGAATTTAAAACACATGAAAAATAATTAAAACTAGGTAATTTAATTCAGCAATTGGAACTTATAAACTAGATAAATTATTCTAAGAACTTTAAACAAGATCAACTAGCATAAAATCAAGCAATTATCAAGAACGCAATGCAAACGAAACGAATTAACTAACAAGAATAATAACCAAGCATTAATTAAACTAAAGATTACGAATTCAATACCAAAAGTATCTAGGGTTCTAAGCATAAATAAATTCAAAAGCAATTATTGAAAAACAACTACTTAATTGCATAAATTAAACTACGAAAATGAATAAAGGGTTTAGAGTACTTATTAAACTAGAAAGCGTAGTAAATTCTCCAGTTAATCCGGAGAGACGGTTGATCTCGGTCGAAGAACGGATCACGAACGAACGGTTGGAGCTTGGCGATCCTCGAATCTTCGATCTTGATCAATTGTTGTTATAGGGATATGGACGGTGTTGTTCTCGAACCAAAGATCAAATATTCAGAGTATGGGTGAGAGGTCTCTTTCTTAGGATGGACTTAGAAGGGTTTATATAGATTTCCCTTGACTTGGAGCATAAGAAACCCTAAAATCCCAATTCTGGGCCGTCGCGTTGATGGTGCGTCGACTGACGCGTGCTGGTGCTCGGCGTCGGTGCGGCAAGGGCGTGCGCATCGGCTGGGCGGGTGCGTCGACTGGGTGGGTCGACATCGACGCTTTAGCAAGTTGCGTCGACGGTGCGTCGACATCGACGCTTCAGCAAGTAGCGTCGATTGTGCGTCGACATCGGTGCGTCCACATCGACGCTTCAGCAAGTTGCGTCGACGGTGCATTGACATCGGTGCGTCGACATCGACGCTTCAGCAAGTTGCGTCGACGCTGCGTCGACTGACGCAGATCATGGCTCGCGCCGACGGAGCGTCGGCGATGGCGTCAGTCGACGCGGCTGCGCGTCTGCCGCCGTCTCTCTCTATCTTTTGTTACTCGTTTTGCCGAAAAGCTCGTTCTCCTATTCTTAAACATCGAACTTTGTCTATTACGCGCTGAACTCTTCTGGTTACTTAGCTGTAAGGTGAAGACAACGAAATATCACCTATTTGCATCAATTACGATTAAAATACGGTAAAATCAGTCAGAACTATAAAAAATACGGAATTATGCTTAAATCGTCCAACTTATACCAAAAACAAATAGAAAAACAAGCTAAATTACTACTGAAAATAAGGACAAATACGTGCTAATCAGCCACGGCGAACCGTCCCCACTTAGAACTGCTTTTTAACATTCTTAAACTCAGAATTTGGGATTGTTGTAAACACAAGAGTTTTAGACATTTCTCTCATATTTCCAATGATATAAGATGGAGGAAAATGGCACATGTGGTTTTGGAGGTATGCTTGCATTACGAGAACTGAGACATCCACCGAGCGAATGCATGAGGTGACAATGAAAATGACCACATTTCTAGTCATTTCCGGTCGATCCTCGCACCAAAGACATGTCGTGGATTGGCAATGAGTGCCTCGGGTTTGAATCATCTTCCGACCTCGTCATGGGCCCACTTTGACCAATGTTGACCTTCAAAACAAAAACTAATAAAAAAACTAAGAAAATATAAGAAAAACTACTAAAAACAAAGAAAACACTACAAAACCTAAAACTAACAAAATAGCCCAAAACGACTCCTAATACCCATAAATGCAAGCAAAACACATGCAAACACAACACAAAAAGATAACAAAAATACGTACAAAAACGTACAAATCAACCACCCCACACTTAGAATGATTGCTTGTCCTCAAGCAATACTAATCTATAATTACGAAACTATCCTCGGATGATCCTAAACTAATGCATAAACCTAATTCGAGACGTCGTATGCTACAATGCTTGTAACTTGGCTAAAAGGATGACAGTGATGTGTTGACAAATAAAGTTTAGATCGACTCCCGAAACCTAAAAGTACTAGGTAACCCTCCAAGTCGGTCCCCTCATCCTTGCCCCGGCTAAGGTCTATCAATGGTCGAACCGTTAATCGGCTCCCTACTAGCCCCGATCGTCCACAACTATCTTTAACAAACAAAATGTAAAAAAGGAAAAAGAGGAGTTTATTACTTAATAACTACAAAGATTTATAACTTTTCCTTGTTTATTCATCATCATATTTTTTTCTTTTTCTTTCTTTTTTTTTCTTTCTTTTTTATTTTTTTTTTACCCAAAGAAATAAGGTACTTAAATACAAGATAGATACAAAGAGAAATCACCGGCTCCAACCACTCGTTGCTACTAGCAACTTACAATATTTTCGATCGAGCACATGGAGCAATTGACAACTCCAAAATACAAAACAAAATCCTATAGAGAGTGTTCGACGACGAGGCTAGTTGAGGCACTAGTTCTTAATTGAGCTCAAGGATAGCACAAAACTAAAGCCGAACAAAGTTCCCAACGAGTCCAATTACCTAAGTACACTAAATCCGATCGAAAATCTAAACTCCTAAGCAATTCATCAAAACCGCGTCACTTCGCCAAGGTTCCAAGCAAAAATAACACACACGTTACTAAAATTAGCACAAGCAAGCATGCAAACAATCTTAAAAGCCTAAGGCGAACCCTAACCACCCAACACTTAAAACCTAGCAATGTCCTTATTGCATATTAAGTTAAGAAAAATGGTAAAAGTGTAGGGAAAAGAGAACGCTCCTATCTCTGAGCTTGTGGTGATGTGGTCGTGCATAAGTCCTCTTCAGGAGTCGAGACAAGCAACCTACAAGAAATGAACAAACGAGGGGTTGCAAAAACAAAATACAAATAAAAAGTTTTTTTATTATTTTTTTTTTACAAATTGGGTTGCCTCCCAATAAGCGCTACTTTAACGTCTATAGCCTGATGGTTTATACAATTGACGCTATCCGGGATCCAAGAAGAGGTGGCGATCGTGCCACGCCTTGGTGTTCTCGAGTAGACACACCAGATGACAAAGATCACCAAGGCGGGCAAGTCGAGCAAGCCGGTAGGTCAAGGCAACAAAAGAGCGGGCTTGCTTCGGGGGTCGAAAGAGGGAGTAGTCGACCAACCAAACGTGATCATCCCAAAATGGGTCGACGTACTCCTTCGTCTCCCCAACCGTAATCTCCTCTCTCTCGACATTAGAAGTAGTCGTAGTCAAGCACGAGAGAGTAGAACCCAACACATCCCCCACTACCTCTTCCACCTCCACTTGGTCAAGTAGCAACAAAGCATCGGGTGGTGGCAAAAGAGGCTCGATTAACTCCACATCCTCCAAAACCGGCACAACTTCATCATCCTTGCCAAAAGCAAGTAAGCTCGACAATCCAAGTGCCGTTGGAGACCCCAAAAATAAACCCCCTCACGTTCCTCTACAACTTCTTCACAAAACATGAAAGGGGTAACGCCGATCTCCGAACCATTCTCCTCACCCTCTATCTCCACCTTTGTGCACACCTCTTTCAAAAGACAGTCAAAAGTTGCATTGCCAACAACAACGGTGGGATCCACCACATCGAAGATGGGCATCTCGTCAAGACATGGTATTTTAAGCTCGAGGCATTCATCTAATTGCACGAGCTTGGATGAGAGAGGCTCAAAGTCCGGGAGTTGGGGCATAGACAAATCTTGAAAAAGTGAGGTGTAAGGGTCGTCGTTTGGAGTATACGAACTCGAGGTGGGTAGGTCATAAAAGTCGTAGCTCCAAGAATATGAATCATGAACTTGGGGAGCATACGAGTCAAAGCTCGGGTAAGAAGAAGGCGGGGCGAGTTGAGCATATGGATCGTCAAAACCCGGATCATAAGAATCACGAGTCGGTGCATACGGATCCATGCTCGGGTTGTGGAGATACGAAATCGGTGGAGAATAAGAAGGGCTTGGGCCGGAATAATCAAAAGAGGGGGGCCATTATTCACCAATCGAAGCGTACGGGTCATCGTAAGTCGAGGGGACCCGATAGCTTGAGAGAGTGGTGTACGGATTTGGATACTCGGGAGTTTTGATGTAAGGGTTTGGATATTTGGGAGTTTGGATATAAGGGTCGTCGTATAGCAAACTAGCTCGGTAGTTGGTCATCCTCGTCCGGATGAATCGATCGGCGGAGGCATCCTTTGATCATCATGAGTGTAGGCGGGCGGCATCGGGCTCCCCGAATGAGTACCTTGCAAACACAACACTCAAAAAAGGATTACGAGCATCGAAAGTAAAACAACAATTTAAACTAACTAACTAACTAAGATAACAAGAGAAATAATTAAAAACACCTTTTTCCTTAATCTATCCCCGGCAACGGCGCAAATATTTGATCGAAGAATTCTTAGCACTCTAAGAAATCTTCTCCGCAATAGTACGAAGTCGATTATAGAGCGGTAAGTTTTCCCGAGTCGTGTCTCTCGAGGATAGATATAATCAGCGGTCGGTCTTTTTAGTTACTCTCTTGTTAATCGCAATTAAACTAAATCTACACTAAGAAAGCATTAATTTATTGGTTTGATTTGAGTTTTGAATTTAAAAGAGGACTTTAATGAAAATAATGAAAATGAGGGTTTAGGGTGTTCGGTCCGTCTCCACGATCAATCGGTTTTTGCCGAGCACTTAATCCACAATTCGAGATTGTCAATCCCAAATTGTCGACCAAGTGTCGGTGTCGTCAATCCCGAGTCTCGACAAAATCCGATTAATGGTTCTAAACGAACCTAAACCCAAAACCCGTAATTACTAAACTAATTGCATCAAATAAAGCTTACAATTAAAAGAGAATTCATGGAGGGAAAATCAAAGCATTTGAAATTGAAATTGGTCAAAAGGCATTAAATGTAAAAAAGGTTAAATTCCCCAAAGAGACAAAGTTCATAAATCTTTCAAGAACTAAGAGAATATCTAACTAAAAGGGGTAAAAAGCTTCAAACCAACATCCATGGAGTTTAACTAGAACAAGAACAACTAAAATCTAAAAATGAGAAATTGAAGAACAATGAAAAGAAAACAACACAAACCAAAGCTTAATAACCACAGAACAAAAAGAACAATCATTCAAGAACAAAGCATAACAACGAAGGGAAAGAAAACTACCAATTGCATTAAGTACCAAACAAGAACTTCAAATGTAGATTACAACCTTCAAAAGCAAATCCAAATCTTCAACACAACTAAGCTCACAAATGAAGGAAATGTCACCCTCTCTAATACCTTCTAACTAAACTAACTACTAAGCTAACTAAACTACATAATCTAAGAATTAAGCTAGGGTTTTAATTGCAAGAGAAAGGAAATGCTTAGAGGAGATGGAACTAGGTCCAAAACCACCAAGGAGAGGTGTTTTTTTTGTGAATAATGGGTGGGAATCATATATGGGTAGATAAGGGGCAAAACGATCTCTTTTTTCCACCAAAATCACACATCCTCAGCATTTCAGTCGATCGACTGGAAGTGCAGTCAATCGACTGACTTGTTCAAATGCCCTAAACTTTCTGTCGAGCAGTCGATTGACTGAAATCTAATCGATCGACTGATATGAACACGGATTAATCCATCAATGTCTTCATATAAAATCTATCCCTCCCTCTTGAATTTCATTTTGCGTTTGATTTGTATCATTTGGAATTTTCCTCTGAGAGTTATGGGCTCCGCACCAAAACCTGCCACAAGCGAGGCCACGGCGAACCGTCTCCACTTAAAGCTGCTTTTTACCATTCTTAAACTCAGAATTTGGGATTGTTGTAAACACAAGAGTTTTAGACATTTCTCTCATCTTTCCAATGATATAAGGTGGAGGCAAATGGCACAAGTGGTTTTGAATTCATGCTTGCATTACCAGAATTGAGACATCCACCGAGCGAATGCATGAGGTGACAATGAAAATGGCCATATTTCTCATCATTTCCGGTCGATCCTCACACCAAAGACATGTCGTGGATTGGCAATGAGTGTCTCGGGTTTGAATTATCTCTCAACCTCGTCTTGGGCCCACCTGTACCAACCTTCAAAATAAAAACTAATAAAAAAAACTAAGAAAATATAAGAAAAACTACTAAAAACAAAGAAAACACTACAAAACCTAAAACTAACAAAATAGGCCAAAACAACTCCTAATACCCATAAATGCAATCAAAACACATGCAAACACAAAACAAAAAGGTAACAAAAATGCGTACAAAAAAGTACAAATCAAAAGTATAGAAGACTCAATTTCTAAAGTGACGAGATCATATATATACAAGCTGTAAATGTATCTGCAAGGTTAAAAGTCCCAGTGAAATGCACAATGTCACGGATTAAGACATTGAAACCATACTTAGTGGAGGTGTGGTTGAGGTCGTGACTCCCAAAAGGAACAGGGGGAGGTCACTTGGTTCGATCAATACTGGCCCAAGGAATAAGAGGGCATGTATGGCACAACTTTAATTGATCATCAATGAAGATAATGACTCTCATGAGATTATCTCTGATTATACTTATGTCCATGAATCATTACTGGAGGACGCTCCGAAGTTTAATATGATTCCTGAGAATAAAGAAATCTCAATGTACAATGACAGTTTATATAAGTTGATGGAAAGACTTTTCATACAAATTGATGATATATACATTGTTGCTTAAAGAATCATAGAGCACAATAGTATCGAACCACGCTCTATTGAAATATCAATATAGAGCAAACTGACCTAAATGTAAAGAATCAATCCAGGTAGAACTAAATTCACTGATAACAAGGTAGGTATTTAGTTTGGTAGTGCTAACCTCACCAAGTGTAAAGCCTATAGGACATAAACAAAGTTTTGTCAAAAAGCGTAATGAGAAAAATAAAGCCATGAGATGCAAATCTAGACTTGAAGCACAAAGTTTCTCAAAACGCCCTAGAATTGACTATGAGGATATATACTCTCTCATATAGATGTTCTAATTCCAAAGAATTGAGAATGCAGCTTATACCTGTGGCTACATCATATCTCTATGGGGATCATGATTTAGAGATATATACGAAAGTATTTGCTAGCCTTTCATTGCCAAGGCAAGTGACTCTAAGCCACGGAGTGCATTTACAAATTAAATTGAAACACTCTCTTTATGGATTAAAATAATCCAGATGGATGTGGTATAACCGTCTAAGTGACTACTTGATAGGGAAAAGATAATCTATGCCCTTGCGTATTTATAAGTTTCAAATTTGCGATTATAATTGTATATGTCGATGAAAGGAACATAACATCCGCTCTTAATGAAATAAGAGATATCACTAGTTATTTGAAATTTTTAATTTGAGATAATGCATCATGGGAAAACTCGGTCATGTTAAGGCTTTAAACTAAGATCGAGTTTGTGGAATACTAAATTCTACAATTTGCATATATCCAAAAGATGATCAGGCAATTAAATATGGATAAATGCAATATGTTAGCACTCCTATGATTGGTCAAAGTGAAGATATAAGAAAATATCAATTTCGTCAATGGAATGACGAAAAACTGGTGGGAGCTGAAATTCTCTACTTACGTACAATATGCGCATTATTGTACCATTACTAATACACTTGACCAAATATTACTTTCTCAAAATTGTTATCTTGATTTAACTCAAGAAAGCGCAATGTCACTGGAATTGAATCAAAATGTAATTTGATACCTAAAAAAAACCATTGACGCGAGTTTATTTTTCCCATTCATAAATATAATTCGGACTGCAAATAGTCTTATAATCCCTATAGAAAATGTTGAGTTTACTTCCTACTGTGAAACACCAAATAGTATCGTTGATGTTGGTTACTCATTCGATCCATGTAAATAGATCATTATCAAACATGTAGTAGTTTGTGAGTATCTACGATAAATGTTATAATCATTCATATATCTGATGATAGTGGCTTGAACTCTATCACTGAGGAAAATGTGATAATACGAGTAATATCACAACAACTATTCTAAAACCAACAAATATGCACTTTCTCAAAAATCAAGTAAATTGAGGAACTGGAGACTTCAAAGTTCTCTTGATAGATGTACATATCAGAGAGAGGTGTACACTTTAGGGGGAATCTCAACATAGGTGTGTTGTACTCTTTTTCCTTAGACCAAATTTTATTTTTCACATTGGGTTTTGTTACTTGGAAAGGTTTTAACGAGTCAACAATGAAACACCATTTCACCCTTTGACTTGGCACACGGGGGAGTGTTGAAGGAAAAACACAATTAGTGTGCCTTCGTCAACAAGTAACTGATGAGGGACAATTTAGGTATTTGTTATCTGTATGTATTATGAAAACATATAATTGATACTCTATATAAAAGGAGTGTTTGATGAATAAGAGAACCCTAATTTCTACGTCTCCTTCATTTTCGTGTCTCTTTTATATTTTCTCCTTATACTTTTCCTTTTACAGATATGTACTAAAATTTTAGCTAGTTTCATGGAATATAAAATTAAAAGAAAGGGATTTGATTTAATTCTTGTAAATAGAATTTGGTTGTGCAAAAGAAAATAGATCTTCTCCTCCAATACCGTCCCCTCTCTCTCTATCTCTAGTCTACACACACCACCCTTAATTCAAGCCCTAATTTTTTACTTTTATCACACTCCAATGCTTCATGAACTGGCGGCCGAAAACGGAGGACAAGACTCGGTGATTGATTCGGTATTAACATAATGGAGGAGACTCGGTGACCGATGGTGGTATTTGTAAGTGTTTAAATCTTTCTCCCAAATCCCTAGCCCATTTCCCGTCGACTGTGTTTTTCAGCTTCTTTATTTGGGAAAGTTACATCTAAGGATTCACATATCCTAGTCACATCATTTATTTTAGTAATTGACAATAGGTAATACGTTATTTTGTTGTGAATCGAGTTCTGCTGGAGAAAGGGGATGAGATATTGCCACGTCAAGGTGAAGTTCCGAGTTTGGTTGATAAGATTTTGGATTGAACAAGTGGCTGGGCCTTAATTCCAACAGGTGGGGGAACGAATAGGAATAAATGCTGGGCTGGGAGCTTAGTTATTTAAGTTCTGGGCCCAGTCCAATTAAATTAATTCTATCAGCCCACTTGAGGGCATTTGAGTCTATTTTATGTTATTTTGTCTTGTTGGAAGATATTTTCAGCACCTGAATGTAACAAATCACATTCTCAACTCCTATATCTACGGGATTGTGGATGTGAAAAGGATCATTAATGAAATTACATAATTTCTTTCTTATCTTTCAGCTGAAATCTCTCTRTCTCATCCCTCTATCCCTTTCAGTTTACATTCGTTCAAATTTCCCAGAAAAGCAATTCAAGAAATTCAACAAATTTCATACAAATTATCAAAATCACTACAAGTGGTATCCAGAGCCTTGGATCCTTGGAATTGGCAGATGGAACTCGCATTAAAGATCTTCAAGAAGCCCAGAAGAGGATGGATCAAAACCTGCAAACAGAAGCAATGAAAAGAGAAGCTTGTGAGATTAAAATGCAGGAACAAATTTCTGGAATTAATTCCAACTTGCAAGAGTTAATGGGGCTGAACATGAAGTATGATCATATTACTCAGACTCTAGCTGCCATACAATTACAACTTCTCAACATAAACAAAGGGAAACATCATGCAGAGGAAGAGTCTATCCTAGGGGAACCATATCCAGGATTCAGCAATGAAGGCACAAATGGAAGGTCCACTAATTCTAGCAAATCAAGGGTAATTACTGAATCACATACTATGAATTTTCAGAATCCAGTTCACAGATTGGAATTCCCAAGGTTTGATGGCTCAGCACCTAGGTCATGGATACTCAAATGCAACAGTTATTTCAAACTCATGCCTAATATTCCTAATCAACAGAAAGTAATCCTAGCTTCTATGCATTTTGAGGGGAAAGCTTCTCACTGGTTCCAAAACCTCAGTGCCTCAAAAACAGACATCACATGGCAACAATTAATTGAAGTAGTTTCATCCAGATTTGAAGAGCTTAAGGAAGCAAGGATCATAGCTGAATTTAACAAGCTCAAGCAAACTGGATCATATGCAGAGTATGTGGAAAGGTTTGAAGAACTCAAGGCATGCATGGAGATTTTAAACAACTACACAGAGGAATACTTTATTGCCAGRTTCATTAGTGGCTTAAGTGAAGAACTACAGGCTTTTATCAACATGTTTGAACCCACCTCCTTACAACAGACCATTGATCTGGGCAGGAAGCAGGTGTTAACRTTGGATGCTATTGCCAGGAAATTTAAATCTATTCCCAGGGGCAACACCCAACCATTTCAGAGCAAGAAACCAGAAAACTCATATTCATACACACAAAAACCATTTCCAAACAACAATCCCAAACCACAGACAAAGATGCTCACWGCCTCAGAAATGGCTACCAGAAGAGAAAAAGGGCTATGCTATAATTGTGATGAGAAGTTCACRTATGGGCACAGATGCAAACAGAGYATAAACTACATGATAATGACAGAAGAGGAGGAAATGGAATTTTCACAAGTTTTGGATACTGATTCAGTTCCTGACACAATGGAAGAYATACAGATGACAGTTAATGCAGTTTCAGGYGGAAGRAGTGTCARCACCATGAGGGTATGGGGGCATAACAAGGGAAACCAATTACAGATATTGATAGACTCTGGGAGCACACTTAGTTTCATTCAAGAAGCTACTGCCCATAGGCTAGGTTGCCAAATTGAAGAAGCTAGTCCTATTCTTGTGAGAGTGGCTAATGGTCAAAGGTTGGTCAGCACCAAGGTAGCCAAAGGATTCAGTTGGACAATGCAGGGACACATTTTTTCCTATACCTTGAGATTGTTACAGAATGAAGGCTGTGATCTCATACTGGGMGGTGATTGGTTGAAGTCATGTACACCTATAGAGCTGGACTATGAGCTAATGACATTTACTGTGACTCAAAAGGGGYAAAGAGTTAAAATACAAGCACTCACTACCACGGCAGACTGCCAACTTATATCTGCACCTTCTTTATTCAAGATGATGCACCAAGATTACCTGATGCAAATTGAAGAAATCTACCTGCCCACCATACAGGAGACAGAACAAGAAAAGGACCAGCATGAGATTCAAATGACAGAGTTACTGGAGGAGTACAGTGATGTTTTTGAAGAACCAAAGGGATTACCCCCTGCTAGGGGTACAGAACACCAAATTAATTTGAAACCTGGCAGCCTATCCAAACACCAATACCCCTACAGAACCTCACATGACCAGAAGGATGAGATAGAAAAGATAGTTAAAGAYTTACTTYTGAGTGGGGTTATTCAGCCTAGCCAGAGTCCCTTTGCCTCACCAGTTATTTTAGTAAAAAAGAAGGATGCCACWTGGAGACTATGTGTGGACTACAGGTACTTAAATGACCTAACTGTTAAGCATGAGTTTCCCATCCCAATCATTGATGAGCTACTGGATGAGTTACATGGGGCACAGTATTTTTCCAAGATAGATCTAAGGTCAGGTTATTTTCAGATTTTAATGAAACCAGAACACAGATACTTAACTGCCTTTAATACTCATCATGGTCAGTTTGAATTCTTAGTTATGCCCTTTGGGCTMTGTAATGCACCAGCTACATTCCAGAGTTTAATGAACCAAGTGTTTAGTGACAGTTTGAGGAAGAACACATTGGTGTTCTTTGATGATATTTTAGTATACAGCAGGGAATGGGGTGAACACATTCAGCATTTGAAAGGGGTACTCAACAAACTGAGGGAAAACCAATTATATGCCAAAAGGAGTAAGTGTCAATTTGGCCAGAGACAGATAGAATACTTGGGACACATTATTAACCAAGAGGGGGTGTCCACTGACCCCCAGAAGATTGAGTGTATGATCAACTGGCCTACACCCAAGACTGTCAAGCAATTAAGGGGGTTCTTGGGCCTGACTGGTTACTACAGGAAGTTTGTGAAGGGATATGGGTCATTGAGCAAACCACTGACCAATTTAATAAGGAAAGACAAATTCAGGTGGGGGGATGAAGCTGAGGCAGCTTTCCAGCAGTTAAAAAGGGCAATGACAACCACCCCTATCCTAGCATTACCTGATTTCTCTCAACCCTTCATTCTAGAGACTGATGCCAGTGGGTATGGGATTGGGGCTGTACTTATGCAACAAGGGAGACCACTAGCTTATAAGCAAACTTTTATGCCCCAAGAACCAAGCCTTATCCATATATGAGAAGGAGTTCCTAGCTGTTCTTATGGCTATACAGAGGTGGAGGCACTATTTGCAAGGGCACAAATTTATTATAAGGACAGATCAACAGGCACTTAAACATTTATTGGATCAGAAAACTATGAATCCTACTCAACAGAAATGGATCACTAAGCTCTTAGGTTTGAACTATGAGATCCAATACAGAAAAGGGAAGGAGAATAGGGCAGCTGATGCCCTATCCAGGATGAATGATGTACAAGGAGAAGTTAATGCAGTTACTACCCTAGTGCCTGTATGGATGCAGAAGGTGACCCACAGTTATAAGAGTGACCCTTTCACTAACAAGATATTAACAGCCAAAGTCCTAGATGCAGATTCATACCCAGAATTTAAAGTCAGRGAAGGGCTCCTKAGATACAAGGGCAGGTTGGTAATAGGCCATGACACAGAGCTGAGGCAAATGATACTTGATGCAATGCATGGGTCAGCATATGGGGGACATTCTGGGATTGGGGGTACATACATGAGGGCAAAAGGAGTGTTCTACTGGCCTAAGATGAAAATGGACATAATTCAAATGATTCAGAAATGTGAAGTTTGTGCTAAGAGCAAAAATAACCATGAACCCTACCCAGGCCTGTTACAGCCTTTACCCATCCCAGAACAAGCATGTACACACATAAGCATGGATTTCATTGAGGGATTACCTAAGGTGAATGGGAAAAATGTGATTCTAGTTATAGTGGACAGGTTTACTAAGTATGGACACTTTCTACCCTTGTCACACCCTTATTCAGCCCAATCAGTAGCCCAGTTATTTATGGATCAAATTTARAAGTTGCATGGTTTACCCTTAAGCATGGTAACAGACAGAGACAAAGTGTTCACAAGTGTGTTTTGGGGAGAAGTTTTCAAATTGATGGGGGTAAAACTCAATTTATCTTCAGCTTATCACCCTCAAACTGATGGACAAACAGAAAGACTCAACCAATGCTTGGAAAACTACCTAAGATGCATGGTGCATAGCAATCCCAGATCATGGTTAAAGTGGCTTAATCTTGCTGAATTTTGGTACAATACCAATTATCATACAGGCCTAAAAACTACCCCATTTCAAGCATTGTATGGATATGCTCCTCCCCTATTTTCAATGCAACCATATGACAGGCATGCAGATTCAGAAGCAATGGAATTCATTAAAAACAGACAAGTGATGGTTAAACAGCTGAAGGAGAATCTTATTCAAGCTCAAAACAGGATGAAGTCTTATGCAGATAAGTCAAGAATTGAGAAACACTATGCAGTGGGCGAGGAGGTATACCTGAAATTACAACCGTACCGGCAGAATACAGTGCAGCTTAGGAAGAACTTGAAGCTTTCTCCACGCTATTTTGGTCCTTTTCGCATTTTAGAGAAAATCGGCGAGGTTGCTTACCGCCTGGATTTACCGCCGGATTCGAGGGTCCACCCCGTGTTCCACGTCTCCTTGTTGAAGAAGCGTTTAGACCCTAACCAGAAGGCTTCTCCCGAGCTACCGATTGAAGCTGTGGATGGGGTTTGCGAAATAATTCCGAGATCTATTTTGGGTAAACGTTTGGTAAAAAGGGGAAAGGAAGGAATTGAACAGGTTTTGGTCGATTGGGGGTTTGATTTACAGAACAAGGTCACTTGGGAAGACACGAATTTCATCAAGAAGAAATTTCCAGGGACAAATCCTTGCGGACAAGGATTTCAAATTCGAGGGGGTGATGTTGTGAATCGAGTTCTGCTGGAGAAAGGGGATGAGATATTGCCACGTCAAGGTGAAGTTCCGAGTTTGGTTGATAAGATTTTGGATTGAACAAGTGGCTGGGCCTTAATTCCAACAGGTGGGGGAACGAATAGGAATAAATGCTGGGCTGGGAGCTTAGTTATTTAAGTTCTGGGCCCAGTCTAATTAAATTAATTCTATCAGCCCACTTGAGGGCATTTGAGTCTATTTTATGTTATTTTGTCTTGTTGGAAGAWAMTTTCAGCACCTGAATGTAACAAATCACATTCTCAACTCCTATATCTACGGGATTGTGGATGTGAAAAGGATCATTAATGAAATTACATAATTTCTTTCTTATCTTTCAGCTGAAATCTCTCTCTCTCATCCCTCTATCCCTTTCAGTTTACATTCGTTCAAATTTCCCAGAAAAGCAATTCAAGAAATTCAACAAATTTCATACAAATTATCAAAATCACTACATATTTTTCTGAATCTTGTATTTTTTTGTTGTTGTTCTTCCCAGCAAGTAAAGTCTACATATTAGTTTTTACTATTATTGTTGATCTTTAGAACCTTCTTAGGACATGAATGATTCTAAAGAGGATATGTGATCAGCAGAACTGATTAAATCGAATTTTAAATTGATGGTGCCATGGAGAAAATATAAAATAAGTCGTTCAAGAACTTTTTTTATGGGTTTTTTTTAACCAACCAAGTTTAAAGTTTAAAATGACAATGTTATTATCTGAAAGTAAAGTGAGTGAGTTGAGCTCTTGCCTGATCGTGTGAATCCACACAAGTGTGTGTATAGCACAACCACAAATGAGGCACACGGGCGGTGGTTTTGGCCTGAGTTTGTTCGAACAGAGGAGGTCCGAGCAGCAACGATTTTGGGTTTGGTTGGTGTTGAAAAAAAATCTAGGAGTTGCTTAATGAACTTTTGTTGTCCTTTTTACATCTGTTTAACATACTATTGAAAATACTACAAAGGATTGAAACTTTTATCATAATTGTCTTGGCAGGTTCAGGTTGCTAAGATTATAAAAGCGGCAGAGCAACATGCCTTTGCATTTTAACAAGAAGTATTTGCAGGTAAGAGACAATTATTTTCCTGTTTTGCATGCCAGAAGGGTTTTTTTCCCTCTATTTACTTATTGTTTGGTGGATAAATTAGGGAAGCTTTGAAAATTTTATGGTCATAAGGATTTCTAGATTAGAGGCATTTTCTCATTCATATATAAAATTTGGTGATAGTTATAATTTTTTTGTTGCAGTTAATTTTTTTTTTTGTTATGTATATTTTGTGATAGTCATATATTCTTTCCTAACATCTTTTTTTGTTATGTATATTTGGTGATAGTTATATGTTCTTTCCTAATATTTGGTGTTGTGCGGCTAACCGTTCGGTACCCACTATAATTAATGATCGTTACGAAAGCGTCGACTAGACCAAACAATTTCTCTCTTGGTTAGTCGGCTCGGATAGCAAGCACAAAGCCGCTGTCTGTAATTAGCCTTGCGCAAGAAATTCAACAGCCCCTCCAATCCTTGGCCCAATAGTTTGTCGACAGTAGCCCGATCCACGATTAAGGGGCCCGAGTTGATGAAGCAGCCCCCTTTAGTTTTCCAGGCCGTTCACAGCCCGTTCGAAGGTGCACGACTTCGACATACACGCTGGAACACAAAATAACGCAATCAAAACACACAGGGGAATTAATACCGAATCGATTTCTTACCAATAAAATCTTGAACAAGATCTTGAAAAACTCAAGGATGATGGAGAGCACGATTGTCGATGACCGGCTTAGGTATCCAAGCCCTAATTCGAGCAAACTGGAGACGCACGAAGCAACCACCGGGACGAAGCCCATCCCGCAACTGCACCTGATGGCCGTGACCATTGCCGTCTGAATTCTACTTCAATTCACCGCTTTTTCACGTAAAGGGATTGCTTAGAGACAATTGCCATCCCACGGGTCACAAAAAACAAAAGAAATAGAAAAGGAGCAGTTTGATGGTGGGGGCAGAAGACCCTTTTATACCTAGGGGAGCAAATAGAGTTAGGTCAAGTCAAAGAGGGCTGGGCAACCCATGTAAAGCGGAAGGTCCTGATCGGCCAAGATCACAAAGGAAAGGGACGACCAAGATCACAAATGAGGGTCCGAGTTTGGGCAACTTGACCCGAACTCAAATACGGGTTAAATTCGGGTTGGCCTTCCATGTGAGCGGTTTGGGCTGAACTTTTCTTGTGGGCCTGGCAGAGAAGTGGGTTGCCCTTTTAAGATTTTCGATTGGGCCTACTCCAACATTTTTCACCTTGGCCAAAATCTAACGTGTTGACCCCGATTTGCTGCTAGGAACCACAAAGAATCTCATCATAGCCGTTCGGGTTCCTACACTCACAAAAAATCTCAACAACAAAGTTAGCACAAATACCAAGAAAAAAATTCCGTACAAAAGAATATGCCTTACCTCACACTTACAACCACGGCCTAATCGGTCGTGTCAAAGCTCAAAATGTTCAAACACATTTGTAATTTACTCGCGGGCAAACACTTAGTGTTCATATCAGCCGGATTATACTCAGAAGGAATCTTTTCAAGATAAATAATATAATTAGCTACAATATCACGACTGAAATGAAGACACACACCAAAGTGCTTGGTGCGATCATAAAAAAAGGATTTTTGCAAAGTTGAATCGCAGCTTAATTGTCAGAAAATAACACAATATTACCATCTAAAACACCTATTTTAGACAAAGTATTCTTTGAGTAAAGAATATATTCTTTAACCAAATATATTATTTGAAAGAATCAGTTATGACAACATATTCAGCTTCAGTTGTAGATAAAGTAATAATAGGTTGTAACTGAGATTTTCAACTAATACAAGAGCCACACAAAGTAAAAACATACGAGGTTGTGGATTTTTGACTATCTCTATTATTTGCGTAATTGGAATCAACATATCATTTGAGTAAAACACCATCAGACGATTTGTAAAATCTCAAACTAAAATTCACAGAAAATTTCAAATAACGTAATAACCATTTCAAAGCCTCCCAATGGAGTCTGTCAGGATTAGACATATATCTACTCAGACAACTAACAACATAACTAATGTCGTCTAGTACTAACCATGAGACACATCACAGAACCAATCGCATTTGAATAAGACACGTTTTTTATAGCATCAATTTCAATTTCAGACTTAGAGGACTCACACTTAGCACAGTATTCGGAGTAAACGGAACTTCAGTAGGATCCGCATTAGATATAGAAAACTTACTCAAAATCTTTTCGACATAAGAAATTTGATTTAGAAATATGGAACAGTTTTTTCCTATCCCTAATAATGTTCATGCCTAAAATACTTTTTGCATCTCCAAGAATTTTCATATCAAACATTTCACTTAAACACTTTTGAACATGCTCAACAGATTTTATGCAAGAATTAACAAGTAACTTTTTTCAAAATAAATGAGCAAGAAAATAGGAACATTTGCAGTTTTTTTTTAAAGTAAAGACAATGATCATACGAGCTACGTTTAAACTTTAAAGAAAGTATACATGCATCAAACTTTTTGTTCCATTGTCTAGGAGATTGTTTCAAACTATACAACGACTCTCTAAGCAAGTAAAAAAAATAAGGGTTCGTTTTGTCAATAGAATTTTTTGGTTTCCTCATAAAAATTTTCTCATCTAATTCACCGTGCAAGAAAGTAGTTTTAACATTCATTTGTTTTAACTCCCAATCAAAATGAGCAACTAATGCAAGCATAATACGCACAGTGGTGAATTTAACAATCGTAGCTAAAACTTTCGTATAATTTACCCCCTCTTTTTGAGTAAACCCCTTTGCCACAAGTCTAGCCTTAAATCTAACCCTTCATTCTAATGCTTGTATTTGTACAACCACTTACAATTTACGACATGATAATCATCAGGTTTAGG
Source organism: Phtheirospermum japonicum (assembly GCA_014905375.1). Taxonomy (NCBI): domain Eukaryota; kingdom Viridiplantae; phylum Streptophyta; class Magnoliopsida; order Lamiales; family Orobanchaceae; genus Phtheirospermum; species Phtheirospermum japonicum. Next base: position 1,124,648 of record BMAC01000125.1, on the reverse strand, counting down.
CACAAGTGTCCACGTTTGGTTAATATGCAAAGAGTTAATTTCATCATGAATAACATTTAACCAAGCACGAGAATTCGTAGATTTCAAGAATTCATGATACGTTTTCGGTTCACTACTATCATAGATTTAAACACACTAAAAGCATAAGAAATCAGATGATAATCACGTAAAAGCACAGATTTGGAACGAGTCATTTTCTCCCTATCTCTACCAAGTTGATAATAATCTAACACATGCATATTTTCAATGTTTTCAGTATGCACATCAGAGTTTTGAACATTTTTGGCAGGTAAATTTCTAGAAACATCAACAGAGACATCGCCAGACATATTTTCAGTTTCAATAGGTATATTTTGAAAATCATCAAAATTATTAACATGCATACGCTCCACCTCACTTGTAATCGGGTCAGGTTCATTAACAACAGGCAGAGACGCATGTAAACTTGGAAATTCAAACTCATTGAAAATCACCTCACGACTAATTATAACATTAAAACTCGGTTCATTCCTAAGCCACAACCTACAACCTTTAACACCCTCCGGATATACCAAGAAAAAACATTTCACATAACGAGGTTCAAGCTTATCAAGTTTTTGATGAACGAAAACAGCACAACCAAAAATACGCAAGTCTAAATTATAAGTGTTATAATTGTGGTGATTCTAGTCATTATATTAAGCAATGTCCCCACCCCAAGAAAAACAAACACCTGGTCATGCGAATATGGCGTCTTATAATGATAACATGGGTGATGTTTATATGGTTATTGAGTCTGATGAAATGTATGATAATGTGAACTCTGTGCGTTCTAATCCATGTGATAAGGAGTGGCTTGTTAATTCTGCATGCACGTTTCATATGTATCCCCATAAATATTAGTTTTTGAATTACAAGGAAGTTAAGCATGGGCATGTTTCTATAGCAAATGAGAAAATATGCGATGTTGTTAGTTTGGGTGATGTTTGCTTGCGCTTTGAATCCGGTTATGTCTTAACTCTTAAGAATGTAAGACATGTGCCTGGTTTATGTCATAACTTGATTTTTTATGCTGCGCTTGAGGATGATGAGTTAGAAGGTAGGTGCGGTAAAGGTATTATGAAAATCATGAAGGGTTCTCTTGTTATTTTCAAAGTTGAAAAGTGGCGAAATTTGTATGTTCCCACTGTTGACTGTGAATCTATGCCAAATTTTGTGAACTCTGTGCAAGTCGATTAGACTGGTTTATGGCATAAGCGTCTAGGTCACATGAGTAGCAAGTGGTTAGAAATTTTTCATAACAAGGTTGTTTTGGTAAGGATAAAGTTTCTTGTATGCCCTTCTGTGATACCTGTATGTATGCAAACAACTGCGTGTGAAATTCCCTATTTTTCCTTCCCCGAAGATTTATGCATGTCATGATATTCTTGAATATGTGCATGATGATGTGTGGGGTCCGGCTAAAGATCCCACACAAGGTGGTAATAGGTATTTTCTGTCTGTGATCGATAATTTTTCTAGAAAAGTCTTTGTGTTTCTTTTGAAAAATAATTCTGGCGTTTTCGAAAAGTTTAAGACTTGGAAAACCTTGATTGAAAATCAAACTGGAAAACGGATCAAATTTCTTAGGATAGACAACGGATTGGAATTTTGTAATAACTCTATTGACAAACTTTATGGCGAGTCCGGCATTCAAAGGCATCGGACTGTTGCGTATACCCCGCAGCAAAATGGGGTTGCAGAACGAATGAACCGTACATTACTCGAAAGAGTTAGATGTATGATGTTCACTTCTGCTCTTCTAAAAAAGTTTTGGGGCGAGACTTATTAACTACTGCATATTTGGTTAATAGGTCCCCCTCCGTGCCTTTGAATGGTAGATGTCCTGAGGTAGTTTGTTATGAAAAAGAAATTGCGTATTTTTGGTTATGCTATTTACGTTCATCAAAAACTTGATAATCTTATACTTCATTCTGTGAAATGTGTTTTCTTTGGACATCCGTAGGGTGTTAAGGGATACAGGTTGTGCTTAGGAGTGAATTAGGTTTTAAAGTTATAATTAGTCGTGATATGATTTTCAGAACAAAAGGAGGGAGAAGATGTAGGAGACGATAATGAGGTTCAAGAAGTTCTTCGAAATTGCGTAACCAGCGGAGAAGATCTTTTCATCCAGGTGACAAGTATTTAGTATCATGTTTTTGATACTTTAGTTTTCATATATTACTTCTTATTTTTATGTATTGATCGTGAACAAGAAAGTAATATAGTTTTCGGGTTTGTACACCCAAGTTCACAAGTACTTTTACTTGTGAACTAAATTTAATTTGCTGTGTTCTTGAGTTTATATTTCCGCTGCATATTTTTAGTTAAACTCTGGTTGATGTTGGTTTCAGTGTTGGTTAACATTGAAAACAACATCATATACTGATACTTATTTTCAAAACCATAGACTTTCAAGTTTCACACAAGTGATCTATTTCTTAGGCAACACGGCCATGCACGCTAGTGTCGCTACCAATGTCAATGAGCAGACTGATAAAGGCATATCTTAAGGATTTTATCGATGCAGAATATGAATTTGATAGAAAATATCAATAAGCAATTAGACAAAAATAGGAATAGACACAATTTACCCAGGTTCACCTCAATTTTAAGGCTACGTCCTGCAAAAGGAGTTCACTATATTATTATGTCTTGTTTTTCACACACGCAACTCGTTACAATGATATCACTATAAATAGGCTACCATACGAGTATATAATATTGGGTCTAAACCTAGCCCATTCCCAGAATCCTTTTTAACCCACACCAGACGGGCCAACATAGATAAAGCCCGCCCGCTGACCGGGCAGCGGGACCCCCAACTCGGGGGCGCTGCCCCCAATCGGTTCATACCTCGATTCCCCTAAGCTCACGTGGGCATCCCCGATGTGAGAAACAAGGTTCCTCGAAATATTTACCAACTCCAACAATCTCCCACTTGATGGATATATCGAGCAAATGAGAGCCTTCCCGATGTCAACCGTCGTTAAACCAATCGCGGCAGAACACCATTCAAACTTCGTAATTGAGACAGCTTTAGTAAGAAAGTCTGAACTATTCTTCACCGTGTCAACCTTTGTAAGCTGAATCACTTTCTTCTCCACCTTTTCTCAAATGAAGTGATACCGAATGTCGATGTGCTTTGTTCTTGAGTGAAACGCTGGATTCTTAGCTAAATAAATAGCTACTTGATTATCACATCTCACCTCCGTGGCTCCTAGATCAAAACCAAGCTCCAAACACAAACGACGTAACCATATGACTTCTTTTCTAGCATGAGTAAGAGCCATATATTCAGCTTCCGTTGAAGAGAGTGCTACCACTCTTTGTCTCTTACTCATCCAACTCACCGCACCTCCAAATAGTGTGAAAACATATCCGCTAGTGGATCGCCTACTATCTATATCTCCACCCCAATCAGCGTCTACATGGCCTACGATATCAAGAGTTTTTCCAACCTCTACTCCTTCAAAACACAAAGACAAATTTGAAGTTCCACGAAGATACCTGAAAACTCTCTTGATCGCAGTCCAATGCTCTTTACATGGATTGGACATATATCTGCTCAGGACTCCCACTGCATGAGCTATATCTAGACGCGTACATACCATAGCGTACATTAAACTACCAACTGCAGTTGCGTATGGCACTCGAGCCATCTCCTCAGCTTCCTCATCTGTTTTTGGACACTGTTTCACAGAAAATTTGTCCCTTTAGATATAGGGGTACCAACAAGTTTGCAGTCCGCCATACGAAATTTCTTCAAAATCTCGTTGATGTACTTCTCCTGACCTAGCCACAGTTTTCGTTTCTCACAGTCCCTCTTAATTTGCATGCCCAGAATAAAATTTGCAGGTCCTAAGTCTTTCATATCAAACTTCTTGGCCAACAGACCTTTTACCGATTTTACCAACTTCATGCTATTTTCAATTAGTAGCATATCATCCACATAGAGAGTAAGAATCACGAATTGATTGTCTGGCCTCTTCATGTAGACACAATGATCAGAATTTAAACGGACAAAATTAAGTTGAAGCATGTACGTATCAAACTTTTGGTACCACATCCTTGGAGACTGCTTCAGCCCATATAAAGACTTCTTTAACCTGCACACTAGATTCTCCTTCCCTTTTGTTTCAAACCCTTCTGGTTGCCTCATGTAAATCTCCTCCTCCAAATCCCCATGGAGGAATGCCATTTTTACATCCATCTGTTCCACTTCAAGATCGTACGCCGCTGCTATGGACAGAACAAACTGTATTGAGGTCACTTTTGCCACAGGAGAGAAAATTTCGTCATAGTCTACTCCCTCGATCTGAGAATACCCCTTCGCAACCAGTCTCGCCTTGTATTTCTCCACAGTTCCATCTGGTTTTAGTTTTTGCTTGAATACCCATTTACACCCAATTGCCTTTCTATCCTTAGGCAATTTGCACAAGTTCCATGTCACATTTTTATCAAGCGACTGTATCTCATCTATCATTGCGAGCTCCCACTGATTTGCATCATCCATTGATCTCTCATCTTTTACAGAAGTAGGGTCATCACCTGTACTCAAAGCACTGAGTGAGTAGCGTAGAGGCGCTCGTCTGTCCCTTGTTGATATCCTGAGAGCCAGTGTATTACTTGTATTAGGAGCTTCATCAACATCATCAACCAAGTTAACTTGATCAGAATTAGAACCAGAATCAGAATGGTTCTCAACTGATGTGCTTTGTGTCACCGATTCCTCAGATTTATCTCTCATGTTTTCTTCAAGCACTACTACTTTGTTTTGCTCATCCTGTTTCTTTGTACCATCCTGGGATTGAGTTTCACGAAAGATAACATCCTGCTGTAGACAATAGATCTTGATTCAGGATTCGACAACTTATAGCCTTTGACCCCTTCCTTGTATCCAACGAATATGTTTTTTTCAGACTTGTTGTCAAGTTTCCCCCTCTTCTCCTTAGGTACATGAGTGTATGCGTCACACCCGAACACGCGAAGGTATGAAAGGTTTGGCTTCTTTCCAAACACTACCTCGTATGGTGTACGGTTCTTCACTGATGTGGTTGGTGACCTGTTCTTCAGGTGACAAGCTGTGGCAACTGCTTCTGCCCAAAATTCAGGTTTTAACCCTGCCCAACTCTGCATGCACCTCGCCTTTTCCATGAGTGTTCGGTTTAGTCTTTCGGCCACTCCATTCTGCTAAGGCGTATATGGGGTCGTCTTTTACCTTGCTATACCATTTTCCGCACAAAACTGCTCGAACTTGTTTGAACAAAATTCACCTCCGTTATCTGTGCGAACTGCTTTGATTTTCCTGCCCAATTGATTTTTAATCAAAGCCTTAAACTCTTGAGATTTTCCAAATACCTCAGATTTACTTTTAAGAAAATAAATCCAACTATATCGTGAAAAATCATCTATGAAAGATACATAGTACCTGGATCCTCCTATAGATGGTATGGGAGTAGGTCCGAAAACATCACTATGGATTAGTCCCAGAAGCTCTGACGTTCTTACACCATTTCGTGGGAAACTAACTCGATTCTGTTTTACGTAAATGCAATGTTCACAGAACCCGAAAACCATAGAGCACTCTGGTACTCCCTCCACCATTTGACTCGAAAACAAGGTAGATAAACCCTTTTCTCCAATATGCCCCATCCTCTGATGCCACAACAGAGAAGTATCATGTACATCTTCCTTTGCCTTTTCGGACACGAAACCACCACTGAGAGTGACTGTTTCCACTAGTTTGTATAACGTCCCATAACGGACTCCTCGTGCAATTACAATGGAACCTCGAGTCATCTTGCACGAATCCTTATCGCAACTAAAGTTAACCCCTGAGTCGGCCATCGTGCCAACTAATAACAGATTTTTACTCATAGAAGGTATGTGCATCACATTCGGAAGAGTTTTTATTATGTCGTCTTTCATCCTCAGCTTCACCCGACCACGCCCAGTAATCTGAACTGCAGTATCATCTCCTAGCATGACGTCTCCACCATCATATTGCTCATATTCGCAAAACCATTGTCTATGAGGAGTCATGTGGACTGAAGCACCAGTGTCAATGTACCAGATATATTTGTCTGATTGCGCTATACACGCAGTGGCCACATACATATCTCCTGTCTCGACTTCCTTTACAGGAGATGGTTCTTCTTCCCTTTTATGAACCGCCTTATTTTTACAGTCTCGTTTCATATGTCCCCACTCTTCACACTTTCAGCACCGTACCTTCCGTTCTTTACTCTTCGATCGCCCACGAGATTTAGATCGGGACCCTTTCCATTTTTGAGATTTCTCTGTTGGTCTACCCCTAGCTGCAAGAGCCTCTTTACTGGAGTTCCCTAACCCCCTTCTTCCTGTCTCCTCTAATAATAAGGCCGCACACACAGTTTCATATGAAAGTTCTTTGTCCCCACCACCAATAACCACAATCAGATTATCCCATGAATCCGGCAGTGAACAAAGTAGTGTTATTGCCTTATCGTCATCTTCAAACTTAACGCCAATTGATACAAGTTGACCGATCAATGTGTTAAATTCATTTAGATGTGTTGAAAATGAATCACCCTCATGCATCCTAAGGTTATACAGCTTTTTCCTTAAGAATAGTTTATTGATGAGTGACTTACTCTAGTATAGTGACTCCAACTTCCGCCATAAAGCCCTGGCTGATGGTTCGCTCATCACGTTCGTCAGAATGTTGTCTGCGAGACAAAGCCGGATCAAGCCCTTTGCCTTCCGATCGATTCGATCCCAGTCTTCAACCTTCAGTTCGGAAGACGAACCCGTTTCCTCAGCAACAGGCCTTTCCGTTTCGATTGCCAGCCAGAGATCTCGATCGCAAAGAAGATCCTCCATCTTCATCTTCCACAGATCGAACCGCTTTCCATCGAATTTCTCTATCTCAATTCGCGACCCTCCTGTCATCTGTGACAAACCCTAATCCCCCGAAACTTTCAAATTTTACACAAGTGATCTATTTCTGAGGCAACATGGCCATGCACGCTAGTGTCGCTACCAATGTCAATGAGCAGACTGATAAAGGCATATCAACATGCCCATGCACATGTAGATTATTATATCAAGGTTTTTAGTTTTATATATAGAAGCGAATAGTAGGCTGGTACAAGGGTATTGTATATCATTAACTGAGGACGGTTAAAACACGAGAATGCAAAAGTTATAGTTATCATAATGTACAAGAGACTTTATTCCTCCTCATATTCTTTGAAACACTAGTTTTGATCATGAAAGCGTTGTACGGTTACACTGTGAAATTAAATTTATTTTGACATATCGATTATTATCCATGCTTATTTTGATTGATTGTTTAATTTGTAGCTTGATTAACTATCGTTCTATTACTATACTCACCAATCTTTTGGCTTGATTAATACTTTAGCAGGATTAGATTATATGGTATTCGTAAAAAGCAACCTGAGATAGATAATCGGTTTGATTATGTGTTATTTCTCTTAAGTGAAATAATCAAACGGTTTGATTATGTGTTATTTCTCTTAAGTGAAATAATCAAATAAGCTAGTATTTAATGGATTATTTATTTATTAATTGAATTGTCGGTCTCTTGAATTTTTGATGCTATCGTCGAGTTAATTCTGCACAAACTTGAGAATTCTTGGTAATAAGAGTTTAAGTGAATAATTTATTTTTCGTAACTAATTTAGAAGATGAAATAATTAGTTCACGACAATTGCGTAAGCTGTGACTTGATATTTTGGCATCAAGGATCGTTGAATTAGCTTAAGGTGGAAATCAATTTTAATCAAGGCATCTTCATTTAATAGTAGTTTTTGTATTTGACTTGAATTTATTTTAATTGTTTAATTGATATTTTCCTTAGTTTGTTCTCGTATTTTTAGTTTATTAGGATAATTAAATTTTAAACCAAAACTCGCAATAATTTCATTTTTGTTCTACTATATTGGTCACTTTTCATAAAAAGTATGTGATATTGGCCAACATCAAATCACGTCTTCTAAGTTGACAAATTTATCAAATAAGGTCCATTTTTATCACGTTTGGGCCCAAATGTTGACGTGGCATGATCATTTAATTTCTTATCATTTTTTATTTAATTTTAAATATTAAATTGAGGAAATAAAATCATTTTTGCCCTTCCCATTTAGTTTTTTTTTTCTTTCTTTCCATTTTCCATTGTTCAGAAATTAGGGCTGATGAACAGAAATTTCAATTCTTCAATTGAGTAAAAAAATAATTTTTTTTCCAAATATTCCGATTCTTAAAAAATGGAAAGAAAACCAGATGCCCTTGCGTTGCTACTGTTCATCGCCGTGGAGAGGGGGCCGTTGTGTCTTCAACCGCTGCTCGTTGTTGCCAATTTTCCTCCCTTTTGCACATCACTGAAACCTACATCTGCTCGCCAACCCAAATAATAATACCTTTTTGTTTTTTACCCGTTTATCAATTATTGATTATTAATTGATAAACTTGATGTTTAGTTTGCTTAAGGGTTCATGGTCCAAGCATGCTCCCGACGTTAAATCTCTCCGACGACGTTTGCTAGTTGAGAAGTTGCCACACAGGCTGGGGAGAGTGGGTCCAGGTGATGTTGTTTTGGTGCGTTCGCCAGAAAACTCTATGAAGACCATAACGAAGCGCATTTTAGGGGTGGAGGGCGATACGGTGGCGTTTTTAGTCGCAGTGATCTCTCTACCTCATTAGTGGTACGGATATGAATATGAATAATGCTAATAGTTGTTGGTTTTTTTGACAAAATTAGTAATATTAGCCGTGAACGTATTGAACAATATAATAGAGAAGTCAAGATTGTAAATACCGGTACAAATTTTATTTGCATTTTCGTAAATCACTTTACTGTTCAAATTATAAGAAAGGAAAAAAATTGAATGGGAGGGGCAAAAATGATCTTTTTCCTCCATTTTATATATATAATTAAATGAAAATGATAAGCAATTAATTAATCATGCTACGTCATCATTTGGGTCTAAACGTGATAAAAATGAATTTTATTTGATAAATTTGTCAACTTATAAAACATAATTTGATGATGACCAACATCAATGTATTTTTTGTGAAAAGTGACCAATAAAAATGGAAAAAAAAATAAAAATTATTCCACCAAAACTCCTTTTTTAAATAACAATAGTTAAAGAAATCCAATTAAACTTCTTCCGAGGATTTTAAACTCTCGTTACTAAAAAATTGTTTATTAAACTTTTATTTGGGTGTTTTGTCAGCGCTATCAAAACTCACGACAAATCTACCATTAATATCCACACACTTCACTAAAGTAACATGGAATAAACCATGTGATGTAATATTTGATTGTAGATCGCTTCTCATGAAGTCTACGGGCGATTATTATTGCGTGGTGGTACTAGTCAATTAATCAATTTATGCGAGTGCAATGGAGCCCATACGCTTCTTTTTCCAATATTAATTAATTTATGCGAGGGTAATGGAGCCCATACGCTTTACTTTTAACAATATTTATTCCTTCTTGGCAGCTTCGTCAGGCTCAGGGTATATGGAAAACGGAAGGTTATTATTATTGTAGTAGTAGTAGTATAAGGAAACTTATGTCCCTATCCTTTTTTCTTAATTAGCTTCTCAATTTATTTAAATCACTTTATTGAGTTTAAATTTGGTCCCATGACATGCTAAAAAATATGGTCCCATGACTATGACTTGGATTGTAAGTCGTCGATTGCAATTTAAATAAAACTTTTGCCTCGTTTATACTTCATGTGCAATGAACTTCTGATATTTTTGAAAAGGTTGCTGAAGAAAGATCAATCCGTATAACTCCCAATGTAAATAGTTCTTTCCATCAACTGGTCATATCGAATAAATCAATCATTGGTACTATTACTCTTATACTCTGCTAGTTTATATACACGCGTGTTAATTACGCGGGTATATTGAATAAATACATGTAAGTATAAAATTTATTAAAAAAATTATTAATTTCAAAAAATAAAATATAAAATTTATCAAAAAAATTATTAATTTCAAAAAAATTATTAATTTCAAAAAATAAATTATTAATATAACGAAGAAAAATATATTATTCACATTAAATTTTGAAAAACTTCATCATAGTCTACATTAGCTGTCTCTATCACAATTATATCATCATCCTTTCAAATGGGAGTTTTGCAAGCTCCTAAGAAAACCCACCTACATTGATCTATAAATTTTTTGCTTTTTCTTTTTTTTTAATTCACATAATATTGTTCACTTTTCCAAGAAAAGTCATCTTATATATAAAAAAAAGGGCGCGGATATAGCACCCCAAAAATTTATAAGTTTACCCCAATTAAAATTTTTATCACAAAAATACCAAGATTACCTCTTTTATTTTAAACACTCAAAATATAATAGGATCCGATATACGTACTCCAAAAATTTATTAATTTACCCCGATTAAAAAGCTTTCAAAACTCGACAAATTCTGCATTCAATTCAATTAGACAGTCGAGTTCCTTCTCTCTCTTTTGGTTTAATAATATAAATAAATAAATATGCATCAATGAGTTGGGTTTTGAGTTAATGAAAGAAAAGGGAAATAAATGATTATTCTGTAAAAAAGAAATAATTAAAATGGCTTCAGTAATTGGTGTTTTTGATGTTAAGTTTGATATGGAGTGTAATTAATTAATGAATGCCCAGGGTGTCAAATTGATCAACGCAAAGAAATCCAAAGAAATAAAAACACTCTCACTTTATCTTCTTTAATTAATTAATTAGCTTTCGCACACACTTCCAATATATAATTACCTGCTCTCATTTGCAAATTATCTATATTGCAGTTGGAATGCATTCATTCAGTTCTTTCAATCATTATTTCCTACCGAATTAAATTAAATAAGAAGATTAAGCATAAAATCGAAAAAAATGAACTGCTTTTGATTTCAGAAGTGACAGCAAGTGGCGGCGGCAACGGTGGCGACATGGGGTGGTAATGAAGGTTGAAGAAGATGAATTATATTTTGGGGTGCTTAAAGTAAAAGGGATAATTTTGATATTTTTGTGATAAAAAACTTAATTGGGGTAAACTAATAAATTTTTGGGGTGCTTATATCCGCGCGCCCGAAAGAAAACTACCTCCTTTTTCGGTCATGTCTATCAATTATTCTCGGCCATTCAAAACTAATCTTAGTTCAATACTATATAAAACGCAAACAAACACACGCGCGGAAGGAATAAAAAGATTTAATCTAAGAGAAATTACAGGATGTGAAACGAAGGAGAGGCAATGCTCTTCAGCCGGCGCGTCATATTCATTTTACTATCCAACTTCACCAACCCAAACAACGATCAAAACTCAAAATCCCATATGAAAAATAAAATAAAACTTTATATAATATCAGGTATTCATTTTGTTAAAACATGAACACTTTGAAGAAGTTGATTTGCAGATCCAGGTGATGGATTTTAAAAGGGATGAATAATAAGCAACCAATCATTTCTCGTCGGTTCATCCAATCACTTCTCGCCGAGTGATCAATCATTTTACACCTCTACGTGCTAAGTCAAAATGACGATTAAATCGATCAAAGGCGACGATCAAACTCGGACGCTTCGCAAGAAGCTGATGAACTTTAACGGACATAGGAGACACTGGATTGTCGCAGCTGAGGAAAAGTGATGTCGGATATGGCATTGAGATGTCGCATGTGGGGGCCGGCGGTGGTGCAGATGGTGGGGCCAGAAATGGAGTAAACGGGTCGCCCATTTTTCTCTTGCGGGTTATTTATTTTTCGTTTCTCTCGCCTCTCAAGATGCAATCTCTTAGCTTCTGAATGTCTGCGAGCTTAACCGGCTTTACCATGAAATCTTTAGCACCTTCTTCTAAACACCTGAAAATCGAGGCACAAATATATAATTAACAAAGGTAATCGACTGCTTTGCTAAAAAAATAAATAAATTGATCTTCAGCTTCTACTTGGGAAAATACTCTTTTTTTATTTTTAATTTTTTATGTACAATCTGAGAATTACTCATTTATGGCAAACACTCCCATAATATATATGATATGCATAATTCTAGCTAAGAAGGTTTTAAATAATACAGGATCCATGCATCATGGTAAAGAATTAAGAGAACGTCTTTAAAGGAAAGATTTAAATAAATATAATATGAAAAAAGATGTGTTAAAGGCCAGGAAATAAACAAGAGACAATACCTATCGACGCGGGCCAAAATGTTCACAACCGGGATCTCTCTCAGCTTGGAGGAGCTCCATCAGTTTTGAATGGCTAAAAAGAACAGAGAGAGTATAAATTTATAGTTGAATTTATTCTATATTTCCATATATGCAGAAAACAAACGCCAAACGTTAATATTTTGGAGAAGTTGAAATCCAGTCATTCCAAATGAAATTTAAGTGATTGGCAATTTCCGTGAAGATGAAACATGATTGACAATTATAAGCTGATTACAAAAGCAAAAGATCTATTGAAGTAAACATAATTTGCACATTTGGTTTGTCTTCAATAACTTCAAACAACACAAACATCCGATCAGAAAGATGGAGAAATACACATCAAATTATAGACTATATTTTCATTTGACGAAAACACACATCCAAAACAACATCTAATAAGTAAAATGCTAAGTAGCTTTTGGCCTTCACTACAAATTCTCAAAAAATACATGTCCAATAATCTGATATACCCATTATTTTGCACAAATTCATATCAGAATACAAAATGAAATATCAATTGGGATTGCAAAATCTACATATAAGAGGATTCAGTCCCGTTTTAAAAATCGAAAGAGATGAATATTTGTTAAACAGAAATCCAAAAAAAATAAAATTAAAAAACCATAACAAAAAACCATTGGTTTTAGATTAGAAGGCTGGATTTATTCAAAAATAGGTGATTTTATTTTATCAATTAAAAGGAAATAATAATTAATAAATAAATACATTTAACGAAAGTAATCTGAATTACCTCCTCAAATGATTCAATCCACCGCCTTTTCAGAATCCCATATACCTCCGGATCACCTTCCAATGCCGCTTAATCATCTCCATTTCCAATCACTCACTCCAAGCGCTTCCATCAACTCCCTCAACCCCTCTGTAGACTCCACCACTCTGCCACTTTTCATATCATCCCTAACCACCCAAAATTTTCTATCTAATTCCAAAGCAACCCCAACAAACTCCAGATCTCATTTTTATCTATCCTCTCCTGCCTATTCTCCACAATCTCTCGAACGATCCTTCTGACATCTGCCTCGATCGGCTGATCGGATATTAGGCTCAGCAACACTGCGACATCGTCAAATAGTTGTTCAGATTTGGAAATAACATCGGAGCACTGCGTGAAGAGGGAGGCGAACTCGTCGTGGTGCGACAGGGAGTGGATTGAAAGGCGGATTTGATCCAGAGCGAGTGGGCGTCGAGGCGGAGATCTTGAACGGATTTTCGAAATATCACAAAGTTATACTTGATATAACAGGAAAAAAATGTTCTTTTCCGTGAATTGAGCACCAAAATACTATTAAAGACACATCAAAAATCTCATAGACAGGGAATTGGATTCACCCAAGGGTGAATGACACTTTTTCTATTGCAAGGGTGAATGGCACTTTTTCTGGGAAGCAAGATGTTTTCTTTATTATTAGTGCTAGAAAAATAGATTCAATAAATACGAACAAACAGATTCAGATGAAGTTTTAAAAAAATAAATAAAAAGAAAACACTTGTGTTATAGGTCTGATTAATCAATCTGATCCAATAGTATAATGTATTGGGTTTTATACCGTAATGTATTGATTTTTACACGAAAGTATTAATTTTTAATAAACTCATAATATATTGGTTGTTGTACTTTGATGTATTGGTACTATAATATATTGATTTTTTAATTGTAATTTATTGATTTTTGTACTATAATGTATTGGTATGAAATTTTAGTATAAATGATGATTCGTTATTACGACCTAACAAGAGTGTTGCCCAAAATAAAAATAAGAAAAAGAAAATAAGTATAGAAACAAAGAAAACAAATGAAGAAAGAGATACGGGAGAGAGGGGCAATGGGAGAGAGGTAGAGCGACTAAGAGAGAGTTATATTTTCCAACCCTAAATAATCAGATGATGAAGACAAATGAAAAAAGTTTTATATTATACCTAGTCAAAAAAAACTAAAAAAAATGTAGTATATTAATTCGAACTACCCGAGGCTGACACATCAGCTTACGGAGCTATTAAATGACGACACGTGTAATGCGGAGTAACCTTTAGTTGTCACATAGGATAGTATGTCAATAGTATTAACAAATATGATGGGTTTAGTGGTTAGATAGTAAAATAGTAATGTGAATTGTTTTTTAATTGAAAGTTCATATATTTATTATTTAATATTCATTATTATTTTTTAACATAATAAACGTGAATTTCTTGTGAAAACATAATGCATATTATGTTAGAAATGAGTGAGGCTATATAACAGGGATTGGTTTAAGGATTGGTTCAGGTAACTCTAGTAAATTGACCATCTTGCTCTTAATGAGAAATTCTTTATTTAAAGCGAATAAATTCGTAAAACCCCTAGTTTTGATTTTATTTGCTCTAGCCTTATATTATTTTTTTGAGTTGTGTTATCATGAAAATGGAAATAGTCTAATACGATAATATCAGGCCCAATATACTTTCGTAAAATTAAAATGCCCCTATAATTTCATACCTCTTTGACCGAATTAGCTCTGGGTTAAATGGGTCGCGACACCACCATCCAAAAAATTACCGCCTCTAGTTCAGTTTACAGATGGTTCCTCACAGCCTAACTTTCTTTAGAGAAAGTTGAACTACAAGTTATCCGACTCCTTTAGTAGCTAATCAGCACAACCTTGGTTCGTTTCCTACTCCAAGCGTACGAAATACTTTTATTTATAGAAATAAATTAAAATATAGCAAACACATGTTGAAGCAAAAACCTTTATTTTATTAAGAACTCGAAAGACAATCTATTATATCAGTAATCTTCTTTTGGGAGGAAACAACCTTTTAGTCTCTCACAGAGAAGGCTTGCACTCGACAATACATAAACTCACTAATACAAACTCTTATTAAAATACTCTTTATTCTTATACTCAAAACACTTAGATTTTACTTATTATTATGAGAAAATAGAAGGTAATGAGATGCCTTCTGCTTCCTCCAACGACTTGAAATCGGGAATTCACATTTCTTATAATTTTATTGACATCATTTCTTACTTCAATTCTTGTGTTATTATCCTTCTGCTAGCGGATGAAATTTTCTATTCGCAGACGCATATTCTCTAGGGGACTCGAAGTTCACATGATCCATTTTTTATTTTCGGAGGGCCTTTTACTTTTTCGATTTGTGCGGTCCTCAGGCAAAACGCGTTTTTGGTGGTCCCTGACCACTTGACTTGTTTTGTTTGGATCTTGTACAAAACTCTGACTCTGTCTAATTTGAGCATTCCGGATATATTTTATCCATCTATTTCTAGATGTGGGCCATAGTGCAATATTTCTAGCGAGTCTCTTTACTCCCAGTAGCTTGTTACCCCACATAAGAGCTCTCTTCTTTTTGAACAGATCTTCTGCGAATTTTGATGTGTTTCATGTCATCATATATATTTAACAGGAAATATCCATTCACTGTATTTTGAGAATATTTGAATGGGAACTTGACTTTATCCATTTATGTGAGACAGATCCAAAAACCTCATGCCCTTCTTGTAGACATGTCATTTTCTGTGAGTGCTACTACTAACGGAACTACTTTAGACGATGGAAAATTTTTTTTGCCCCCCAATGTATGATTTTTTTACACTTAGCCCCCTGATGTACAATAGTTTTCGACGTTGCCCCCTAAACTTTATTTCTGGCGGAATATTCCTTTTATATTCCATCGACAGGCAGTTGGGGGGTAAAGTGCAAGAATCATATAGTTTAGGGGGTAAAGTGCAAAAAAACTTAAAGTTTGGGGGATAAATTAAAAAACTATAAATATTGGGTTTTTGTCTTAAATTTTTATATTTGATAAAGATATAGAATTTTTATCTTATACAAACACACACACACAAAGTTGTCAATGCAATTCCAATAAAATTAAAAAAAAAAAAAACATAAATTTTCAATTAATATTTATAATTTTCTAAATATAAATGTTGTCAATACATCTTTTATATTATCAAATATGAAATAAATGACTATTTAATTATGTAAATTACTAGGCTAAATAATATAAAAAGATATTATTATGTAATATGATTGAACAAAATAGAATAAAGGCGTATTTCGTATATGCTTATAATATTATGATATAAAAAATAAAATCATCATTCGATATTATTATTTCTATAAAAAAAGTATGATTAAATACTATTTTAATCACGAGTACATTGTTATATAAGATTGTATCACCATATTACTTAGAGAAAAAGTGTAAAAATGACTTTAATATTTGCGTCCAAGTGCAATTATACTTATATTATAAGATAGTTTTTTATATCTTTTTAACTATATTACTAATTACTATGGTGTCATTTCACAATTATATATATATATATATATATATATATATATATATATATATATATATATATATATATATTCTATATCGTTTTAATAAGAGAATTTTTTTAATAATATCTTTTTAACTATATTACTAATTACTATGATATCATTTCACGATTATATATATATATATATATATATATATATGAGATATAAATTCTATTTTATTAATAAAAATAATAATTGTACATAAAAACTCAATATTAATATTATTTTAATTTCTCATCCAAATTATAAGATTTCTACACTTTACCCCCCAAACTATAAGATTCTTGCACTTTGCCACCTAGCTGCTGTCAATGGAATCTAGAAGGGATATTCTATCGAAAATAAAATTTAGGGGGTAATGTTGAAAATTATTGTACATCAGGGGGCAAAGTGGAATAAAAAATACTTTGGGGGAGCAAAGTGTAAAAAATAGCATACATTGGGGGGCAAAAAGATTTTTTCACGATGGTGCTTTGATTCTTTTTATTGCCTCTTTTTCTGGTCGTCTGAGATTGATGAAATGGAATATCTCATGCATTCCTTTTCCAACTGGCTCTTGTGCTATGCTAAAGAAATATAACTCTAGGATATCACCTCGTGCGAGATGTGGGTTATTTGCCCAGGTCTCGTGTACTGCATCTCGGAAGTTGTTAATTTTTGAGAAACTTGGTGATCTTGTATGAACCGATGCTAAGTCTCCGAATTCATATCAAGATTCAGCTTCTTGTGGATGAGATTCCAACTTCATCCAAACTCTAAGGTATCTTCCGGACAAATCTACTTTACATTTGGCCGGATTAATCCCCACCCTAGTTATTAACTTCTCCATTCTTTGTTGATAGACTTGAAAATGAGAAGTTTTCAAAATCTCGTAATATCGATCTTAGATTTTCTTATTTGTGGCCTGAGATCAATATCTTCCTCATTAACCCTTGAGGCTATGGGTTGACTCCAAGACTCAGAATTTGATTCTGGAGTTTCAATTTTAGTTTGAGACAATTCATCCGTAGATGAATCCTTCTCAGCTCTCGTGCTAGGGGTGTTAGAATCCCTTACTACAGGTCTAGAGATCTGTCCTCGGAGAGTCTCCTTTTTCACTATTGAAGATGTTTCCTAGAGAAGTGGCTTTTTCAATATAGACCATAACTGTTCATTGGCCTGTAAACAACCTCGTATTCGATCGAAAACTGTTCCCCAATCATCTCGTTGTAAACTTCTGGCTACCTTTGCATTGAGAGGCAATGCATCGAACTCGCGTTTGTATCTCCAAGTGTTCCCTTAGATACCTCGCTATTTTGAAGAAGGAATCGATTTTTGATCCCTCCATCTCTTGTTAGGAAATCTACAAGAACATTTTCATGAGATTTTATAATGATAATATTGTAATCATAATATTTATATTCAGCTTGCCATCTAAGTAATCTAGTCTTTTCTGGTTTAGATTCAATTTTGATTTTTAAAAGGCTTTAACACTCGAATTATCAATCTTTAAGGTGAACTTCTTGAATAGTGAAAATAAAGGTCATTTTTTAAATGCCTTTCTGACTGCAAAGAACTCCTCCTCATTGATATGCCGTCAATTTATTTCACTGTTCAAAAATAGTCCTTTGCAATATCTACATAACACTTCTTCTTTTGGCGTCACTCTCATAAGAACGACTGCCCACTAATAATTACAGGCATCTGTGTATAGCACCAGTTTATCTTCGTCATTTGGAATTGCCATTTTAGGAAGCTATTTGCAAACCTTGTTAAGTTTTTTAATTCCTTCATGGTTTTTCTTTTCCCATTTGAGATCGGCATCCTTTTTTAGTAGGGAAATAAACACCTTCCTATAATGTGTCAGGTTATTTATAAACATCCCATCAAAATTAAGAACTTCCTGTAAACTTTGAAGTTTCTTTTTGTCCTTGAGCGTGTCTGGAAACTCTTGTATCTCTTATAGAATATGATTTCGCAGAATGATTGCAGACTCGTCGATTTCTATCCCAATGAACTCGATTTTTATTGTTGAAATTATTGCTTTCTTTTCTGAAAGCACTGATCCCTCATTGTGGCAAACATCTGAGAAAGTTTCTAAATATTTTAGATGATCTTTCATGTTCTTTGATGCGATGAGTATATCATCAATGTATACAAATACAAAACTAAAGTAATCTTTAGAGATTATCCATCTACATTTGATATATTTGGGGTGCATTTGCTAGGCTCATGGGCATAACATTTCAAATATAGTGTCCTTGTGGTGTGGAGAAGGCCGTGAATTTCTTACTTCCTTCTTCCATCTTAATTTGGTAAAACCCCAACTTGCAATCGAACTTGGAGAACACCTTTGCATTTTTAATGTAATTCACCAAATGTTCTTTGCTTGAAATATAATACCCATATAATTCCAAGATATACTAGTTTAACACACGCATATTATGCGGCATTTAAAAAATAGTAATATTCATTAAAAATACTAAAACAATAATATTAAAAATTGTACATACAAATCGTAAAATTATTTGTTCTATTTAGAAGAATATTATTTTTCACAATAAATAACTTTTACACACAAATCAGAATATTATTTGTTCTAATTACAGTAAGAATGATTTTCACAATAAAAAATTTCAAGTTTTTCTTACCAAGAGTCACGAAATTAGTTGTAAAACTTATTTTCACAATAAAGAGTTTTCAAGTTTTCTTATCGAGAGTCACGAAATTAGTTGTAACGTTTATCAAAATACTCTAAACTTGACGGCAAAACCCGTAGAAATTGAGTTTGAAAAAATATAAAACATACAACACCCGCGTGTCATATGTGAATATGTGATTAAAAAAATTAAAATGTATAAGGGAATGATAATTTTATTGAAAAACGTCGCAAACCTAACTTGTAATATATGTAAAAAAAAAAACTCTTCTGTGTAAGACACAAATTTTTTCGTATAGATATATAATGTGAGTATCAATGCATAATATTGGAATTAGATAAAGAGAATTAGAATATATTTAATATTTAATTTTCAAGGCGTAATAATTTATTATTTTTTTTGTTTCATTTTTTTTCGACGTAAAAATAGTTTTTTCATATATAATTTTAATATTATTTTAAATTTATTATATTAGGATTAGATAAAAAAATTTAATTTTATATTTTTATATTTATTTTCCTTTGTAATAATTTTATATAACTCATATTTTTCTTAAATAAATATTTAAAATTCTAAAAATAAAATTATTTCAACTTTTATTATAAATAAAACTTAATTAAACTCATATAAATTTTTTTAATTAGATATAAATTTTTTTATATTTTTATATTAGAAAAATAAAAGTAAGATATTGAATTACATGTTAGAGAAAATATTATATTAGGTAACATGTAATAAAATAAAATATTGAATTAGACAAAACATAATATTAAAAAAATATTTAATTAGGTAAAATATAATAAAAGAAAAATAATAAATTAGGTAAATATTAGACTCGAATGATACCGAAATTATTTCCAAATCTAACAAAGCGTGGGACGCAAACACATGGGATAAGAGGATTTTGCATTAATATATATGTGTGTGTTGTGTGTGTGTATGAGTGAGTTCAAATGAGAACCATGTCATTATATGTTAACCTGTGAACTAGTGCTTTTATTATACAATCACAGTGCTTCATTGATATTTTAGTTATATACACTAGTAGTGTTTTATTATACAATTCTAATACTTTTAATCAAATAAGGAAATACAAAAAAAAAATCTGATTCATCCATTTAATTAGATCTAAAACTCATAATTGACCATAGGTTCACATAGAATGAGACCACATTTTACCATTTTGTAAGGTGACCCAAACCTAGAAAACAACCCAAAATTGGACCCAACCCCCTTCAATTTTTTAAATTTGTCAGAAAAATAGTAAAAAAAATCAAAAAAAATTTGAAAATTTGCAGGTTGATGCGCAACACTAAGAAGAACAATCCTACAGCCCAGAATTGCAATACGATAAACAACGAATATTTTGTGAATTTCTCAATTTTTCAAACTAGCCGGAAAAATAGTAAAAAAATTCGAAAAAATCTGAAAATTTGCAGGTTGGTTCCCAACAATAAGACGAATAATCTTACATCCCAAAATAGCAATACGATGAACAACGAATATTTGGTGAATTTTTTCAGTTTTTTCTAGAATATTTGGTGAATTTTTTTAATTTTTCAAACTAACCGAAAAAATAGTAAAAAAAATCGAAAAAATTTAAAAATTTGCAAGTTGATGCGCAACAATAAGACGAATAATCGTACAACCCAAAATTACAATACGATGAATAACGAATATTTGGTGAATTTTTCAATTTTTCAAATAAGTCGGAAAAATAGTAAAAAAAATCGGAAAAATCTAAAAATTTGCAGGTTGATGCCCAACAATAAGACGAACAATCGTACATCCCAAAATAGCAATACGATGAACAACGAATATTTGGTGATTTTTTTCAATTTTTCTG
>BMAC01000125.1:1016439-1102009 GCA_014905375.1 Phtheirospermum japonicum | reverse complement strand
ATTAAAAATAGGTATAAAAATTGTGGTATTTTAATAATCTTTTGTGATACTTTAACAATATTTTGTGATACTTTAACAATGTTCTGTGATACTCAAATAATTTGAGTTAAAATGTTACTTAACTATGTTTTATTGTAAGAATATGTATAAAAAATTTGTAATACTTTAACAATATTTTGTGAAACTTAAACAACTTGAGTTAAAAAATATTATTTAACTATACTTTAATTAAAAATAGGTATAAAAAACTTGTGATATTTTAACAATCTTTTTGCAATATTTTAACAATGTTTTGTGATACTCAACTACTTGAGTTAAAAATGTTACTTAACTATGTTTTAATGTAAAAAAATGTATAAAAAATTTGTGATACTTTAACAATCTTTTGTAATACTTTAACAATGTTTTGTGATATTTTAACAATCTTTTGTAATACTTTAACAATGTTTTGTGATACTTGAACAACTTGAGTTAAAAACATTACTTAACTATACTTTAATTAAAAATAGGTATAAAAAAACTTGTGGTATTTTAACAATTTTTTGTGATACTTTAACAATGTTTTGTGATACTCAAATAATTATAATCCAATCATCTACAAGTTTTACACTTAGTTGATTAAATATATTACAAAAGGTTGATAATGTATCAAAAAATATAGTTAAAGTATCATTTTTTTTTCATACTTTTAGCTAATTTTGTGATACTTTCAATGCAATCTATAATTTTTTTTTGAAGGCAAAAAATTCATCCTTCATTGAATATTCACACTCGGCAAATTTATTCCACTCAAATGGATTTTCACGGTACTTTCACCTCGGCTAGGTGGTACCTAGCGCCCATGCACCTGCATAGGCCTAGCCCGATTCTTAGAACACCGACTGTCATTGGAATTAATCTTATTTATTTTAGTTAATGATAGAATATATGTAACTAATTTTAGAATATATGTAAGAGGCACGCGCTGACAAATTTCAGTTGCGCAGCATGAGCATAAAATTAGGCACGCAACTAAAAACTTATATATACATCATTTTATTATTATTCACACACTTACAAAAATAAGGTAAACATAAAATACATAGATATAAATCCATCGTACATGTCTCTATACACCTGGTACAACATAAAATACCCGGGCCGTGTATTTCAAAACTCTTTTCAGCACAATCTCGTAGATAAATATAATACATGGGGTAATTACGAAAAAACCACCTAAGAAGGATAATGAATTTAAATATATGTGGGTTTAGAAAGCCCTTCTCCTTCAAGCTTTCAACAGTTTCTTTGAGCAACCAGAAATTAATGCAGTAATGTATATAAATGTATACTATGTCCATCCCCACTTGGAAGACAGAAAAGAAAAATCAACATATTCACACAAGGCAACAATACAACACAAATAATTTCATTGCATTGAAACTACTTCAAAAAGCACGCAAATAAACAAAAAGAAAATCAATTAAAAAATAAAAATAAAATAAGAAGAAATAGGCTCAAGTAGGGAAATAATCATAAACAATACACTCTTGTTGATTCCGTGTATGTGTATTGGTGTTGGTTTCGTCCACGGCCAGAAACTTCAGATACATTAAGCCGTCTCATCGAATGCCATCACATTGCCACAGATGGGGCAGTTATCACTTCGTTCCATCCACTCATATATACAACCAATATGGAAATGGTGAGAACATTTTGTAATTATTTTTGGGTTTTCTGTGGTGTATTCTTCAAGACACTTGGGGCACACATCTTCTTCTTCCGAAGTAGCATAAATATGAGCAAACCCCATCGTCGGTTCGGCCGTCGAGAGCTTTAGCATCAATTTCGAATTATATTCCTCCAACCCCTCATCACACGTAAAGTCGCTCTATTTGCCTTTGGCACTCACGGACTCGGACTCCTCGTGTAGCTCGTGCGGTCTCAGCAATTCGGTTTCCTCGTTCGCGTGGCTCGACCCTTTCTCCCTTCTAGAAACGAGCCCTTCGAGCGGCAAATGAAAATATCTCGTGTCCGCGTCGTAAGGTAACGACCTCGGAGGCGAACGGTACAAATCAGCTAAGGAGTTATCGGTCGAAGCTGTAGAAGTTAAAGACGATGTCCCCCGAGTCGGTGAAGTAAAGCTCGTTCTTAGCCTCCGTGAAAAAGTGTAGCGTACACGTGCACAAAATTCTGGATTAAGCAATGAAGGCATATACAGTTCCTGTAAATTGAGCTGTTACGATTAGCAAAATCGTATTCATCCCTCAAACAGCAACATGCAGCGCCCATGATTTAAACAGTGTCAAACCACTTTAATCCCTCAAAAAACATGTTTCTTCATAATCGATTTTTCACATAATTAAACCCAAAAAAGAAAATTACAACAGTGATATTTTTCAATTGCTGATTAAAAAAAAGAAGGCCACTTTTTCTCCCTTCTTAGGTTCAACCATGGGTTATTACATGTTCCTTTTCACGTTAGTATGCCTACTCAATTTTCACACAGCATTTGTAAGATCAGCAGACCCCAATTTGGAAACATATATTGTCCATGTTGAGTTACCTTCCACCTCAACTCTGAGTAGCCTTTCAGGCGACTTGCAGGGCTGGTACCAAACATTTTTGCCTTCAACCTCATCAACGTCATCGACCTCCACCGACGAGGAGCCTCGCATCCTCTACTCCTACCACAACGTCTTCAAAGGCTTCGCCGCCAGATTATCGCCCGACCAAGTCAAAGCCATGGAGAATAAGCCCGGTTTTATCTCCGCCCAACCCCAAAAAACAATCCCTCTCCACACAACCCATTCTCCCAATTTCTTGGGCCTCAACCAGAACTCGGGATTTTGGAGGGACTCCAACTACGGTAGAGGCATAATCATCGGCGTCTTGGACACCGGCATAAATCCCGGCCACCCCTCATTCAACGACGAAGGCATGCCCCCACCGCCTGCCAGGTGGCGAGGGACTTGCCAGTTCAACACCACGGCGTGCAACAACAAGCTCATCGGCGCGAGGTACTTCACGATAGGCAACGGCACGCCATTGGATGAAAACGGTCACGGCACGCACACAGCGAGCACCGCCGCCGGCAATTTCGTCCGAGGTGCCAACGTATTCGGCAACGCCAACGGCACCGCAGCCGGGATCGCGCCTCTCGCTCACATAGCCATTTACAAGGTGTGTATAACTGCTTGCTCCGAGAGCGACATTGTGGCCGCGATCGATGCTGCCATCGACGACGGAGTGGATATACTCTCACTCTCCCTCGGACATCTCGTTGGCGACTTCTATAGCGACAACGTTGCTATTGGGGCCTTTAGCGCGGTCGAGAGGGGGATATTCGTGAGCGCCTCGGCCGGAAACAGAGGACCGTCCCTCGGTACAATTGAAAATGGAGCTCCGTGGATACTCACCGTCGGGGCTAGCACGATCGACAGGAGAATACGAGCAACCGCGGTGCTCGGAAACGGCGAGCAATTAGACGGCGAGTCCGCCTTTCAGCCTTCCGATTTTCCGTCGACTCTCCTACCCCTCGTTTATGGGGAGTTCTGCTTGCCCACATCCTTGGGAAACGTTGATGTCCGGGGACGAATCGTGCTGTGTGAAGTCGGCGGAGGCATCGGAAGGATCACCAAAGGGCATGCCGTGAGGAATGCTAGTGGGGCCGCCATGATTCTCATCAACCAGCAAGCCCAAGGATACACCACTGATTCCGCTTCTCATGTTATTCCGGCTACGCATCTCAGCTACGCCGATGGATTGAGAGTCATAGCATATTTGAATTCGACCTCGTCACCGACGGCCACAATTTCGTTCGGAGGGACTATAATCGGCGATGACCGTGCCCCTGCAGTTGCGGCTTKTTCCGCAAGGGGTCCGAACATGGCAAGCACTGGAATCCTTAAACCAGACATTATCGGCCCGGGACAAAACATCCTAGCAGCCTGGCATGTATCGGTCGAACGCAACCCCAACACGAATTCCAACTTCAACATCATATCGGGGACCTCAATGTCCTGTCCTCACCTGAGTGGTATCGCAGCGTTGCTGAAAAACGCGCACCCTGACTGGTCGCCAGCTGTAATTAAGTCCGCCATGATGACCAGCGCCGATATAGTAAACCTCGGTGGCAATCCCATCCAAGATCAAAATCGAAGGCCCGCTAGTGTTTGGGCACGGGTTCGGGCCACGTCAACATATTAAGAGCTACGGATCCAGGGCTGGTTTACGACATCCGGCCCGAAGATTACTTGCCTTACCTTTGCGGATTGGGTTACACGGACGGACAAGTAGGGATAATCGCGGGCCGGGCTTTGAGGTGTTTGGATGTTGGAAGCGTATCTGAAACGGAATTGAATTATCCTTCATTTTCTGCGATTCTTGGAAATGCTTCGCAGACGTATAACAGGACGGTTACCAATGTTGGTGAGGCTAACTCAGTTTATACGGCAGGGATTGCTGGATTGCCGGGTGTTGATGTGAGAGTGGAGCCCACAACGCTCCAGTTCTCGGGGATTAACCAGAATTTGACATACCAGGTAACGTTTAGCAGATTGGCTAACGCAAYCAGCAACACACTTGTTCAAGGATTTCTAACATGGACCTCTGCTAGGTACTCTGTTAGAAGCCCTGTTCTCGTGCGTTTTATTTGATTGACAATCTTAATGGAATTTCTGCATTGTATCAAGCGATTACATTTTGCTATTTTTCGCATCTTGGTATTACAAATTTAAATCTGCGTGTTTATAATCAAGYGGCCTGAGCTTCAGTTTATTTTAAGAGTACGATAATATCAATATTCTATTAATGCTTGCTTAATTTGTCTTTTTCTATTTTGTTTTCAWAATTTATATGCAAGAAAAAGATGCCAAAGAGGCAATAGTGGCTTGACTACTAATAAGCGGTCACTAGCACTCTAAAACTTGGTCAATGTTTTTAACCCCATAATTGGATATCGAACTCACAGTTGATTGGGTCATTGGCGACTGAATCGATTGCTTCAACCGTTGATAAAATGATACCAATAATCGGTTACATGGTATGATGTGTGAAATTGGATATCAATTATCTACTATATACTATTCACCTAAAAAACTGAATATATATGTCAAAATATAATGAGACAGGCAGACTCCTTTCATTTATAACTAGTAAGGTCATATACTGCACGTAATTCTTATTATTTTATAATTTAATAATGAGAGTACTAGCGTTAAATATATTCATGATAGGACTTATTTAATAGGTTTCAATTATTGTTTGTGCTTTCATAAAATTTTTTAATTCATTTTATATTGTATGAACATTATTATGTATTTTATATATTTTTGTTGTTTTGCAAAAAATAAAGTTTATTTGGGCCAAAAGAATATTTTAATGATAATAATAAAGGTTTGGGTCACAGCTAAAGAAGAAAATAGATCATTGGAGCAAGTCTGGATCAAGACCATAAGCCCACCGAACCAACGGAGCCTAACAAACCACTATTGACCCCATTAGCAGTCGATAGTTAGCAACCCTAGTATCGGTCGCTAACGAGTCAAAGACGTTACATGCTAACGGGTCAGAGTTAATGGTTGGAGTTTGTTCTAAACTATAACAACCCAGAACAGGTCCACAAATATCACTTCTTATTAGAGACACGTGTCATTACATCATTGGTCACTGAATTTTTTGGAATGAGTTAACAAAGACCCTAATCTTAATTACGCATTTTCCGCCACCTCAACGCTGGTCTCATCTCTTATTAGCGTCAAGTTAATTTGATATAGTTCCATGACTGACATGTATGGGTTGGCTTGGTCAAAATGTCTTGAGCAACGTCTTGCATGCCAACACTGAACGCACTTTGCTTCGGGCCAAATCGATATGGCCTAGCTGATGAGCTTAGGGGTCGTCCATGGCACCTTGTGTTTATTAGATATTCAATACGAGGCCATGTTGACTAGGGCAGGCTGGTCAGCAAGTCTGCTTAGCCAAGTCCCGCCTGCTTAGCCAGGCCGGTGTCGTGCACGATTGCCAGGTAGCGTGATTTCTTTATGGCAAGCTAGCGTGATGACTGTTGGAAAATGTGGGCTCAAAATAAATTGCAGCGGAAAAAATATAAACACTCTTGTTTATTAACACACAATTTAATAATGAACTCTCTTAAACAACTCATACAAAACTCATACTTACAAATGACAATTTACATGGCTATTTATAGGACTAAAATGAAAATACACAACTAATCATGTAAAGGCACAAAATATGAAAGGACACATGTTCATGAATGGACACTATATCAAAAGTCACATCCATTTATGAATCTAGCTTATATTATCTAACTTTCAACATCCCCCCTTAAGCTTGATTCTCTCGCATTCCAAGTTTGTGCCTCAACTTATCAAAAGTTTCGCGTTTCAGGGGTTTCGTGAAAATGTCCGCCACTTAGTCTTCGGATTTCACGAACTTAATTTGAACATCTTTTTTAGCAATGCATTCTCTAATATAGTGAAATCTTGTGTCAATGTGCTTGCTACGATCATGAAAAACAGGATTTTTTGCTAGTGCAATCGCTGATTTGTTATCGACAAATATTTTCGTTGATTCCACGTCACCAAGGTGAAGTTCTTTAAGCAAACTCCTTAACCACACAGCATGACAAACACTTGACGTTGCAGCAACATACTCAGCTTCACATGTCGAAAGAGTAACTATTGGCTGCTTCTTCGATGACCATGTGAATGCACATCATCCAAAATAAAATACAAAACCACTCGTGCTCTTACGATCATCGGGATCTCCGGCCCAATCGCTATCGCTATCGCTATATCCGAACAACTTCACTTCTCCAATTTTTGGATAAAATAAATCAAAATTGATCGTACCTTTGACATACTGAAGTATTTGTTTAGCCACTTTGAAATGATATTTTGTAGGATTTTCCATATAACGACTAATGAGACCAACTGCATATAGAATATCGGGCCTCATGCAAGTCAAATATCGCAAACTTCCAACCAAGCTTTTAAACAAAGTTGGGTCGACACGATCTCCATTTATATCCTTCGAAAGTTTGGTCCCAACATCAATTGGAATATTGGTCGGCACGCATTTCTCCATCTTGAATTTCTTTAAAATTCCGTTTGCATAGCCTTCTTGGGAAATAAATATCCCATCTTTCTTTTGATGCACCTCAATTCCAAGATAGTATGCCATTAGACCAATGTCCATCATCTCGTATTCTTTAGTTATCTCTTGTTTGAATTCGTTAAACCACTCATCATTATTTCCTGTAAAAATAAGGTCATCGACGTACAAACACACAATCAACATGTTACTTTTATCATCAACTTTTACATAAAGGGCATGTTCATGAGGGCATTTTTTAAATCCTTTCTCCATAAAAGTTTGGTCGATACGGCTATACCAAGCTCTTGGCGCTTGCTTCAAACCATACAACGCTTTCTTTAACTTCAACACTTTTCCCTCATGTCCTGGTAACAAGTAACCTTCTGGTTGATCTATGTAAACTTCTTCTTCAAGTACTCCATTCAAGAATGCCGACTTCACGTCCATTTGATGAATTTTCCACTTCTTTTGGGCTGCCAACGAGATCAAGAAATGGATGGTTTCCAAATGAGCTACAATGGCAAAAACTTCATCATAGTCAATTCCAGCCTTTTGTTTGTATCCTTTGACTACGAGCCTTGCCTTATATCGTTCTATCTCTCCTTTTGAATTCTTTTTCGCCTTGTAAACCCATTTGACTCCAATGGATTGTTGCCCTTTTGGAAGAGAAGAAAGTTCCCAAGTCTCATTCTTCTTAATTGCACTAATCTCATCATCCATGGCTTTCTTCCACTTTTGACTCTTTGACGCCTCTTAAAAGTTTATGGGCTCAGTATCAGCAAATAAGCAGAACAAGTTTGGATTTTGATTGAGCTCGTAAATTTCTCTCAACGATCTTGTCTTTTGAGGTCTTCCGCTATTTGAACTCTCGCTTTCKGATGAAGGTTGGTCACATGYGGGTGGCGATGGAGGACTCAAGGGCTCCATCGGCTCTTCTTCGACTTCTTTCAAAATAGACTCAAAAGGGTAAAATGTATATTGCTTCTTATCTTGAATTCTCCAGTCCCAAGAACTCTTTCGTCAAACACGACATCACGACTAAGCTTACTTTTCTTCTCAACTGGATCATACTACTTATAGACTTTCGATGCTTGATCATAACCAACAAAAATATATTTTTGGCTCTTCACATCAAGCTTGCTCCTATTTTGATCTGGTATGTGGGCATGTGCAATACTACCAAATACTCGCAAATGTGAAATGCTTGGTTTGAAACCACTCCACTTCTCTTGTGGTGTTTGATCACGAACACTTCTTGTCGAACTCCTGTTGGACAAATAAACAGCACATTCCACAGCTTCTGCCCAAAATTCTTTTGGCAAATCTTTGCTCTTCAACATGCATCGAACCATATTCATAATTGATCGATTCTTCCTTTCCGCGATACTGTTTTGTTGTGGAGAATAAGCAACGGTAAGAGATTTTCGAATACCATTTTCTTCACAAAATTTCTTGAACTCCATTGAAGTGAACTCGCCTCCATTATCCGACCTTATTGCCTTAATTTGATAGTCACTTTGCTTTTTCAACTAGAGACTTGAACCTTTTGAAGTTTGTAAACGCCTCTGACTTGTTCTTTAAGAAAAACACCCAAGTCTTTCAACTAAAATCATCAATAAAGGTCAGAAAATACCGATTATTTCCGAGTGATGATGGTTCGATAGGTCCGCATATGTCCGTATGGACTAGCTCCATCGGTTTCTTCGCTCTTGAGAGAGATTCTTTTGGAAAGGAGTGTCGATATTGTTTCCCTTCAAGACATCCTTGACAAATCTGATCAGGATGATTTATCACAGGTAGTCCTCTCACTAACTTCTTGCACGACATCATCCTCAATCCACTAAAATTTATGTGGCCGAGCCTCAAGTGCCATAACCATGACTCGTCTTCAAAACACGCTTTCAAGCACTTTGCCATGTCGTGCTGAATTTTCAACATGAACATTCTATTATTTGACATTTGTACCTTGGCTATCAACCTCCCTTCGGAATTTCTTAGGTACAAGCTTTGGCCCTTCATGTGCACGTCGTACCCTTTTTCTCCCCCCTTAAGCTTGATTCTCTCGCATTCCAAGTTTGTGCCTCAACTTCTCAAAAGTTTCGCGTTTCAGGGGCTTCGTGAAAATGTCCGCCACTTGGTCTTCGGATTTCACGAACTTAATTTGAACATCTTTTTTAGCAATGCATTCTCTAATATAGTGAAATCTTGTGTCAATGTGCTTGCTACGATCATGAAAAACAGGATTTTTTGCTAGTGCAATCGCTGATTTGTTATCGACAAATATTTCCGTTGATTTCCACGTCACCAAGGTGAAGTTCTTTAAGCAAACTCCTTAACCACACAGCATGACCAAACACTTGTGTTGGAAAATGTGGGCTCAAAATAAATTACAGCGGAAAAAATATAAACACTCTTGTTTATTAACACACAATTTAATAATGAACTCTCTTAAACAACTCATACAAAACTCATACTTACAAATGACAATTTACATGGCTATTTATAGGACTAAAATGAAAATACACAAATAATCATGTAAAGGCACAAAATATGAAAGGACACACATGTTCATGAATGGACACTATATCAAAAGTCACATCCATTTATGAATCTAACTTATATTATTTAACTTTCAACAATGACGTCTCGCACGCGCTGGCCGCGAGATGTCCTGGTCGACAAGAATCGGGTTAGCAGGTTGTCGCATTAGGGTGCCTCACGCGCAGGGGCGGATCTAGGATACTTAGTTTGGGGAGGCCATGTATTGAAAAGCAAAAATAATTTGATGAAATAGCGAGAATCGACTCGTGTTATATAAAGGGGAAATAAATTAGAGAGAATATGAAATTAAATATAAGAAGGAAAAAAAAAGGAACTAGGGAGTGGTGAAAAAAAATAAAAAATATATTTTTTTACTTTTAAGTTGGTACCATTAATTAGTGGGAATAGGAAAAAAAAAAGATGAGGAAGAAAAGTGAGAAAGGGTGATATTTTTTTAATTATATATATATATTTAAATTAATTAACGAGAAAGAGGAAAAAAAAAAGAAGAAAGAAAGATAAACAAAATACAGAAAAATAGGAAATAAAAAGATAGAGAGTGGTTGTTTTTTAATTATATATTGTTATTTCTAAATTTAATTAATGAAAAAGAGGAAATGGAAAAATAAAGAATATATAAAATAATGGATAAAAAGAAATAAAAAAGAAAGAAACTAAAAAGGAACAAATGAGAAAGACGAAAATAAAATGAAAGATAAAATAACTTTGAAAAACAAGATATAAAGAAAAAAAGAAGGAAATAAAAAAAAATGAATATAAAAAGAAAGATAAAAAATATACAAAAACAAGATATAAAAGAAAGAATGAAAAAAGAAGGAAAAATAGGCAAGAGAAAGAGTTGAATCATGTACCATTTGAAAAATAATCAGGTGCACAAACCACTAGACCTAGCTACAAATTTGTAAATCTTGGGAGGCCATTTTATATATAACTACAAATAACATTACGATTTTGTATTTTTTTGAGGGGGGCCATGGCCCCCTCAAGGGCCAAAGTAGATCCGCCCCTGCTCACGCGTGCTTGTCAAGCAACGCAACTTCTGCTCGACAATGGCCCGGTAAGCGAAGAATCAGCAGGTTGTCGCATGAGGATGGCTTGCTGATTAACATGAATTTGTCTTGATTTTAGTTAGCGTTTTAGTTAGTTTTTGTTATTAATTTCGGTATAAGTTGGATAGATTAAGCATATTTTTGTTATTTTTCCACAAGAATTAAATGTTACTTTATTATTTTTACCCTACCTTTATTATTACACACATTTAATTATTTTAAACAAAATATAAGAATTAAATGTTACTTTACTACTTTTACTCCTACTTTACTATTTCACACTTTTAATTATTTTAACAAAAAAATATTATGATCATTTAATTATAGTTATAACACAAATCATATTTTTAATCTCCATAAAATGGTGAATTACAACTGACAAAGTACTTTTTGTCAATGAAATAATTTCCGCACGTTGAATTTGGGGTTGAAAGTGAAAGAATCGAGAAAGAAAACAAAAAATCATAACCAATCATATTTTGAGGTAAAATAAATAAATCTGGCGAAACGAAAATGAAAAACCTCTTTCATACAATCGCAACCCAGTATTCTTGCACTCTCCGTTCATGATATAAAGCCTTGGTATCTCACCAAATATCCCAAATAAGAAGAAACACTCATATCATCATGATGCGAATGGAACTACACAATATTCTACTTGCATGCATCCTCTTATTAGCTACTTATCTTTTTCTTCAAATTCCAAATGGACTATCCACCAAGAAAAAAAGGCTTCCTCCAGGCCCTAAGGGTCTCCCACTCATTGGGAGCTTCCTAACAATTGGAGACAGAGCCCATGAATCTCTAGCCAAGCTAGCACAAACCTATGGACCTCTCATGACGGTCAAGCTCGGCTTCGTCAACGTCGTTGTTGCCTTGTCCGCCGAGATGGCAAAGAAAAATCTTCAGGACCACTCCAGATGCCGTCACCGCAGAAAACGGCTACGAGCTTGCTCTGCCGTGGTTACCAGCCTGCTTACAATGGAAAAAACTCAAGAAGATTTGCAACACCCACATTTTTTCGCCTCAAAAGTTAGACTCGCTGCGCGATTTGCGCCATCAAGCGATGAAAAACATGGTCCAACGCGTGATCGCAGCTCAAGAAGTCGGAGAGGTCATTCCAATCGGAGGGCTGGTGTTTGCTACGGTGGTCCAGCTGTTGTCGAACTCATTGTTTTCTAGTGACATGCTCAATCCTGCATCGGATGCCATGAAAGAGCTACAAGTGCTTAATTCCAATATAATGTCGCTCTAATCTTCCTGACTATTTGTTGTAAATTGGATTAATTCTAATTAAATGGTACAGCGATAATTCATGTTAATGAATTATATAGGATTATTCTACGTGTCGTGTAGATAATCGTAGTATTTTGAATTTCTCAAATCCATTTATTGGTGAGTGAGAAATGATGCTTGGAAGTTGAACGGTTTGCTTTAATGCTTTATCGGTTATCCCACATTGAATGTTAGTCAATGTGGAAGAGAGTTTAAAAATGATTACATTTCTTTAATGTACATCAAATGGGCCAGAGAGTGTTGTGGACTTTGTGTAAATGAAGTTCATGCGGGCTCTTGGACTTGGGTTCGCCGGTCCGCCTTCGGCGGAGCCGAGCGGATCCAAGCCCGGACCCGGACCTCGGACCTCGGTCCTGGGGCCTGGGCTCTGGGCCTGGGACCTGGGACTTGGGACTTGGGTCTTGGGTTGGGCAATTGGTGCGAATTGGCTGGTCCGATAGAGATGGTCCG
Organism: Phtheirospermum japonicum; assembly: GCA_014905375.1. Classification (NCBI taxonomy): domain Eukaryota; kingdom Viridiplantae; phylum Streptophyta; class Magnoliopsida; order Lamiales; family Orobanchaceae; genus Phtheirospermum; species Phtheirospermum japonicum. The sequence continues at coordinate 1,089,554 of BMAC01000125.1, read as the reverse complement.
AGTGGGGTCCTGGTCATGGTTCAACCCTGGCTAACCTTTTATTCACATGCTTTATGGACCCTCCTGACTCCTTTACGTACGTTTTCAAACGACTGAAAACTCCTGACCGTTCAGGTCATGCGTTTAAGAACGTCTTTAATAGTGCTGTAACCTCCCAGATGGCAACCCTATAAAAGGGTGAGAAGCTCCAGTTCACTTTTTACTTTCCATACACGAATAACACCTGGAACACCTGAAAAGCAACAAACATACTGCACTGCATATTGCTTCTGGTTTTTTATTTCTTTCATAACTCAGTCCAGTTTCTTTTAGGTCGCCGGAGCTCTGGTTTCTAACAGTGCTGTTAAACCAGAGACGAAAAGTCGTTTTACCTTTGGGGACGAATTGCCTAAACCGAAGAGCACTACCGGGGCAATATCGTCTTGCGGGAAGAGATTTTCTCGACTCGACTTGAATTATTATTTTCTGTTTTTCTGATCTCTTTTCCAGTTTTATGTTATTTAGTTACATATTTGTTCGTGTTCGACTCAGAGTTGTAATACATTCAAACAATCGCAAGACGATATATCTGTAATTTTATTTTTCTGTAATCCCTGACTGGAAAAGAGAGATGTCAACATCCAGCACTCCGACGAGCGACACTATTCCGGCCATCACCTCCACCACTTCGGCGACGATCTCTGCCCCCGCAGTCATGAACACCACGACGATTGGCATGTCTACGCCAATCTTGAACACCACTCAGAATGAGATCTTTCTCAACCCAGGAACACTCGATTTCTTACTCGAGACGTTGACGAAGCGCATGGCTCAGTCGAACTCATCCACAGCTTCGGCTGTTGGAACGATCCCTTTTGGGATAGGGACTTCGGTCCAAACGATGTCAGCTCCGGCTGTGACCCATCCCATTGGGATGACGGGAACTTCGGTTCTGAATTTGTTTCCAACTGCTCCCCAAACAGATTCAACTTTTTTGAATACACATTCAACGGGTTCGGTGGGGACTTTTGTACCAACGATGAACGCGCCGGTGCACTCCTCTTGGATCATGCCCGCGGCGGAGAAGCCTCTAAAATTTAATGGGGAAGGTTTCAAGAGGTGGCAACAAAAGATGCTGTTCTACCTCACGATGCTTGGTTTCGCCAAATTCGTGAAAGAAGATGAACCACCTACTCCGGACAACGATGAGACCAGTTTCCATGTTCACACTGCCTATGATAATTGGCACAATGGGGACTATCTATGTAAAGGTTTTCTTTTAAGTAGCCTAGAAGATAGTTTGAGTAATTTGTACTCGGACGCAAAGACCTCCAAAAATATCTGGGAGGCACTTGAGAAAAAATACAGTTCCAACGAGGCTGGAATTAGGAAATTTGTAGTCATGAACTTCATGGACTACAAGATGGTGGACTCTCGCCCGGTTATGGAATAAGTTCAAAAGTTCCAAATGCTGGTGAATGATGTCCACGCCGAGGGGATGATTCTCCCGGATGCTTTCACGACCGCTGCCATGATTGACAAGCTTCCACCAAACTGGAAAGACTTCAAGATGTACCTCAAACATAAACGAAAGGCGATGTCTCTTGAAGACGTTATCCGGAAGGTACGAATTGAATCCGAAATTCGTGTTCAATACAAGAATCCAAAAAGTTCGGATGAACCTCGGGTGAATTTGCTTGAACGAGGAGAGAACTCGAAGAAAAGGCCGCGTCCCGGCAACTCGAAGCCTAAAGCTCCTTCTTCTAAGAAATTTGAAGGCAAATGCTACAATTACAATTATCCTGGACACATGTCAAAGGATTGCCGCAAGCAAAGCAAAAGAGGGCTAGGCCAAGTGCACACATTGCCGAGAGAGAGCTGACTAATGATGACCTCGTTGCGGTTATCACTGAAGAAGBTAACARGATCGAGAACCGTGGRCAATYGTTTATCGACACTGCTGCAACCGCCCATGTGTGTGCTGATCGGAGCTTGTTCTCCAAATACCTTCCTTGTGAGGGAAGGAAGTTGAACATGGGTAATCAAGCTTCTTCGGAAGTTGCTGGTACTGGTACGGTTATCCTCAAAATGACTTCCGGCAAGGAGATCACTCTGAATGAGGTGCTGCACGTTCCGGACATCCGGAAGAACTTAGTCTCTGGTTCAATACTAGTTAGTCGTGGATTTAGACTTGTATTTGAGGCTAATAAATTTGTACTGTCGAAGTTTGGAACACCTCTGGGTAAGGGTTACCTTACGGATGGTTTGTTCAAACTGAGTGTAATGGCGATACGCCCAAAACAAGTCATTAATAAAATTGCTTCTGATTCCTCTTACTTGACTGAGTGCTCTAGTTTATGGCATTGTAGATTAGGCCACGTTAATCTAAATGCAATAAAACGTTTATCAAATCTCAATTTACTTAAGGTAAATGAATTTGTTAATAAAAGTAAGTGCGAAATTTGTGTAGAAGCAAAAATGACTAAGTTGCCGTTCAAATCGGTAGAAAGGAGCACGACACCTTTAGAATTAATTCACACGGATGTATGTGATTTAAAGTTTGTGCAAACTAGAGGTGGTAAAAAGTATTTCATTACTTTTATTGACGATTGCACAAGATACTGTTACCTTTATCTTTTGAGAGGTAAAGATGAGGCTATTGAAGCTTTCAAGAACTTCAAAAATGAAGCCGAAAATCAACTTAACTGCAAAATCAAATCTATCCGAAGTGATAGAGGAGGGGAATACGTATCTCCGTTTGAGGAGTTGTGCAACGAAAGTGGCATAATTCATCAAACTACAGCTCCGTACTCACCTCAATCGAACGGAGTTGCAGAACGCAAGAATCGTACTTTGAAAGAGATGATGAATGCATTGTTGATTAGTTCTGGGTTACCTCAGAACTTGTGGGGGGAAGCTGTTTTAACAGCTAACTATATCCTCAATAAGATTCCACTTAAAGGAAGGGACGAAACTCCCTATGAATTGTGGAAAGGATGGAAACCTTCTTACAAATACCTCAAAGTGTGGGGATGTTTAGCGAAGGTAGAAGTGCCTCTAACGAAACAAGTGACAATCGGACCAAAAATGGTTGATTGTATCTTTATTGGTTATGCACTGAATAGCAGCGCCTATCGATTTATAATCCATAGGTCGGATGTTCCGGACATGAATGTCGGAACCACTATTGAGTCAAGGAATGCAATATTCTTTGAAGATATCTATCCTTGTAAGGATAAAGCTGCGTCCAGTTCTAATACTGGTAATGTTGAAGGAACTACAAGTCACGAACTTGTGGGGGTTGAACCTAAGTCTCGTAAGCGACCTAGTTCAGAACTTGATACTCAAACTCCTAGGAGGAGTACTCGAGCTAAAGTTGCGAAGGATTTTGGTCCCGATTATGTGGTTTTCATGTTGGATGAAGAACCAAATTCCTTGAAAGAAGCTTTCTCACGAACTGATAGTTCATTTTGGAAGGAAGCTGTTCAGAGCGAACTCGATTCAATCATGCAGAACCATACGTGGATCCTAACTGATTTACCTGAAGGRTGTAAACCTTTAGGAAGTAAATGGATTCTGAAACGAAAGTTCAGAGCTGATGGATCAATCGATAAGTATAAAGCTCGTTTGGTTGTGAAAGAATTTCTCCAAAAGGAGGGTTATGATTTCTTTGATACATACTCTTCTATTACGAGAATTACCTCTATCCGGGTGCTTCTAGCGATTGCTACTTTGCACAATCTAGAGATTCACCAAATGGATGTAAAAACAGCTTTTCTAAATGGCGAGCTAGAAGAGGAAATTTACATGGAACAACCCGAAGGTTTTATTAAACCTGGACAAGAAAGAAAGGTGTGCAAACTGGTTAAGTCATTATATAGCTTGAAACAAGCACCTTTACAATGGCACTTGAAATTTGACGAAGTGATGATGTCAAACGGTTTCAAGATAAACGAGTGCGACAAGTGTGTCTACATTAAGAATACTAATGACAAATTTGTTATAGTATGTCTTTATGTAGATGATATGTTAATCATGGGCAGCAACCTACAAGTGATTAACGAGACGAAACTCATGCTAAAAAGAAATTTTGACATGAAGGATCTGGAAGTTGCTGACACTATTCTTGGCATAAGAATCATTGAACTCCAGATGGAATTGTATTGTCACAATCTCATTACATTGAGAAAGTGATCAAGAAATTCAATGCACACGATAGTCTTCCAGCAAAGACACCTATGGAACTCGACGTTCACTTGAGTAAGAACAAAGGCGATRCTGTTGCTCAGAAGGACTATGCTAGGATCATTGGATGTTTGATGTACATCTCCAACTGTACAAGACCTGATCTAGCTTGCTCGGTAAACAAACTGAGTTGACATACAAGTAACCCAAGTGGAGAACACTGGAAAGCGCTTGTGAGAGTTTTGAGATACTTAAAGTATACTCTAAACTTTGGGCTACATTTTGGAAGACACCCCAGGGTACTTGAAGGTTACTGTGATGCAAACTGGATATCCGACACAAAGGACTCTTTGTCTACAAGTGGATATGTGTTTGTAATAGGGGGAGGAGCTGTTTCTTGGAGATCCACTAAACAGACATGTATAGCTCGATCCACCATGGAATCTGAGTTCATCGCTTTGGACAAAGCGGGTGAAGAAGCAAAATGGCTTCGTAACTTTTTAGAAGACATTCCATGTTGGGAGAAACCCGTGCCGCCTGTTATGCTTCACTACGATAGTCAAGGTGCTATTGGGAGGACAAGAAGTGGTTTGTATAACGGCAAGTCTCGACATATTCGTCGGAGACACAACACCATGAGACATCTGTTATCGAGTGGGATTATCTCTATTGACTACATAAGGTTGATAGATAATCTAGCGGATCCATTCACTAAGAACATAGCTCGAGATCAGATGTACAAGTTGCTAAAAGGAATGGGAGTGAAATCCACATCTTAAAAATTATTGTAGTGGAAACCCAACCATGATGAGTGGAGATCCCACAAACTTGGTTCAATGGGAAAACTAAACTGCAAGAGTCTGGGTAAGTAAAACTCTACGAACCTATTCCTTAACGCAAAAGTAGAGTTTATAATCTGTCACGTGGTGAGGTTAAATCTCTGATTTTTAATGATTCTTGTGCAGGTCTTTAACTTGAGTATGACAGAATGCTAATTTGAAGAATCACCTATGTAAGCGAGAAGTGAGGGCCGCTTCTATTGAAGCCTATGAATCCAAAGAAGTTGTCCATGGCCAGAAACGGACACAAACGTGAGAACGGAAGAATTTTGAGACCTTAGTGGGTTGGTACTATTGTTTAGTATACACAAAGGGGAATAGTTTAAGAATTATGTTCACTAATCCGCCGGTATACTCGGTAGTATTAACTAAGGAGGGTTCAAGGCCACAAGCCACCTATCCCTATTCTCTATTGTCTCTTAAGGACTGAGCTATGTATTTGCATTCATGCATGACATTTTGGAGTTTCTCACTCATGTGGGGAATTGTTGTAAATTGGATTAATTCTAATTAAATGGTACAGCGATAATTCATGTTAATGAATTATATAGGATTATTCTACGTGTCGTGTAGATAATCGTAGCATTTTGAATTTCTCAAATCCATTTATTGGTGAGTGAGAAATGATACTTGGAAGTTGAATGGTTTGCTTTAATACTTTATCGGTTATCCCACATTGAATGTTAGTCAATGTGGAAGAGAGTTTAAAAATGATTACATTTTTTAATGTACATCAAATGGGTCAGAGAGTGTTGTGGGCTTTGTGTAAACGAAGTTCACGCGGGCTCTTGGACTTGGGTTCGCCAGTCCGCCTTCGGCGAAGGCGAAGGCGGATCCGAGCCCGGTCCCGGACCTCGAACTTCGGACCTCGGTCCTGGGTCCTGGGCTCTGGGCCTGGGACTTGGGTCTTGGGTCTTGGGCAATTGGTCCGAATTGGCTGGTCCGAGTGGGGTCCTGGTCATGGTTCAACCCTGGCTAACTTTTTATTCACATGCTTTATGGACCCCTGACTCCTTTACGTACGTTTTTCAAACTCTTGACTGCACGCTGAACCCGTCCAGGTTCATGTTGGATGATGCTGAGTGTTTGGATGCATTTAAGAACGTCTTTAATAGTGCTGTAACATCCCAGATGGCAACCCTATAAAAGGGTGAGAAGCTCCAGTTCACTTTTTACTTTCCATACACGAATAGCACCTGGAACACCTGAAAAGCAACAAACATACTGCACTGCATATTGCTTCTGGTTTTTTCTTTCTTTCATTACTCAGTCCAGTTTCTTTTAGTTCGCCGGAGCTCTGGTTTCTAACAGTGCTGTTAAACCAGAGACGAAAAGTCGTTTTACCTTTGGGGACGAATCGCCTAAACCGAAGAGCACTACCGGGGCAATATCGTCTTGCGGGAAGAGATTTTCTCGACTCGACTTGAATTATTATTTTCTGTTTTTCTGATCTCTTTTCCAGTTTTGTGTTATTTAGTTACATACTTGTTCGTGTTCGACTCAGAGTTGTAATACTTTCAAACACTATTTCCCTTTCTTAAGGCCATTTGACCTGCAAGGGATAAAGCGCACAATCAAGTTGTCATACGATCGATTGCATGAGCTAATCGATGACATGATGGATCGGAGGATGAAGCAAAGGAGTTCTGGGTCAGAAAGGTATGGAGATATCTTGGATGTTCTTCTTGATTATACAGAAGATGATGGTCCACAAGGGCTTACACATTTAGATGTCAAGCTTCTAATCACGGTTAGGTTTCTTCATGAACTTTCCCTCTGTACTATCTGATAAGTATGATATTTATGAGTCCCATGGATATTTGGCCATTTGACTATGAAAAACGGATTTTATCCACTAAAAAAAATTGTTTTTAGCCAATTTTGGGTTGAGTTGCCAAATTCAACACTACTTTCATTTCTTGGGTGCAATACACATCTCGGATCAAAAATCACTTATTCATGTTTGGTCAACATTGATAAGTTTTAAAAATGGCCAAGATTTTCTTCTTTTTTCCTTAAAGATGTATGGCCAATTTGCTACGTACATTAACACGATTTTATTTATGTTATCAACCATCATAATGAGCTTTATGTAAATGCTAGGAAGTATTCATCGGAGGCATGGACACCAGCATCGTAATCGTGGAATGGGTCATGACGGAGCTCCTTCACTATCCAACCATACTTTCGAAACTGAAACAAGAACTGTCCGATAAAATCATACCTGGAGAAACAGTTCAGGAACAAGACATCCCTCGACTCACTTATTTAACTGCTGTGATAAAAGAAACAATGAGGCTGCACCCAGCCACCCCTCTCCTACTGCCCCGTCGAGCCGAACAAGAAGTGGAAAATTCAGGGATACACCATTCCAAAACACACTCGGATTTGGGTGAGTTTCTGGTTGGTTTCAAGGGACGCTGCATATTGGGATCAACCCACATGTTTCGTCCCAGAGCGGTTCCTAAACTCAGATATTGTTTTCAGGGGCAGTAGGGGTTTTTCATTCATGCCGTTTGGGGGTGGAAGGCGGATATGCCCTGGACTAAATCTTGCTGTGAGAATGGTGAGCCTGATTGTTGCTACCCTTGTTCAGAAATTTGACTGGAAGCTGCCAGGTGGGATGGTGCCCGAGGACATGGACATGACTGATCAATTTGGTGTGTCTCTCCGAAAAGCTGAACCACTTTCAGCCATTCCTTTATGAATTACAATCCGATGATCATCTCTCTCTCTCTCTCTCTCTCTCTCTCTCTCTCTATATATATATATATATATATATATATATAATATATATATATATATATATATATATATATATATATATATATATATATATATATATATATATACCGACGTGTATCGTGCAAATACTACTATGTGATGTTATTATTCCTAATAAGCATGGTAACAAATAAATATTGTTGATGTAAAAGCCGGGTAAACTGCGTATCTATCTATCTATCTATCTATCTATCTATTTAGATAGATAAAAAGAGAAGGATAAACACTTGTGTTAGGTGAGATTGACGGGTCATGACCCGTTAGGCCAAATGATCTGATAATATAATGTATTGTTTTTTGTACTGTGATATATTATTTTTTGTATTCGAAAATATTGATTTTTCATAAATCTATTATGTATTGGTTTTTATACTATGATGTATTGAAATTTTGGTTTAACGGATGATCGTTAATCCGGGCTTACAAGAGCGCTGCCCAAAGAGAAGTATGGAGATAGAAAAAAAAAAGATGAATAAGAGAGAAAAAATAATAAGTAAAAAAATAGAAAAAAATTCCACTTATGATTAATTTCTTTTTTGAATTACTTAGGAATTTTTTGGACATAATTAGGATAGATATTCTAATTAATATTAATGATGATTTAAGTATTTCTTTAATTGAAAGCCTCCTAGGTTAGTTTTTTTTTTAATTATGTGATTTTTTAATATAATTAGAATATACACCCCTAATTAATATTAAAATAATAAAATAATTTATTAGATTTTTTATAATTATTATTAAAAGAATTAGGGTGGCACTATTTAATACGATTAGAAAAAAAATATTTATGTGAGCTTCTGCGTCAAGTGGAATTTACATTATCACATCAGATTTGGTAAAAAAATCAAATCATTCCCAAAAGAAAAGCAAGAAGGCGTGCCTCTAAGAAAAAATCTTACTAATCACAGTAATCATGATAGTATTTTTTATTAACTTTAATATTAAAAATAATAAAATTATTTGAATATATATATATATATATATATATATATATATATATTATATATAAATATATATTATTATATATTATATATATGTGTGTGTGTGTGTGTGTGTGTGTGTGTGTGTGTTACTTATTTATTGTTTCTTATTGTTTATAGCTTTTTTTAACAAAAAAGTATCAAATAACTATTAGATTTTTTATAATAATTATTATGAGTTTTTTTCTAAATAATAATAATAATATTTTTTATTGTGTTTCTTTGAACATGTAAACCAACAATTTCTAACTATATCAGATACCATATTAAAGAAGACTATGGTGGCTCTATTTAATACGATTGAAAAAAATGTCCATGTGCATTCTGCGTCGAGTGGAATTAACATTATCACATCAAATTTGGTAAAAAAAAAAAATCAAATCATTCCAAAAAGAAATGCAGGAAGACCGCCTCTAAGAATAAATCTTGTTAATCACAGTAATCATGATAGCATTAATTCTTTATTAAATTTCTATTCATGTGAAGTTTTAATTTTAATATTAATTATATTGTTAACTTATGTTCAACCTATATTGAACATGATTGCAGAAAATGATTCCTTATTTAATATTATTTTATTGACTATGAACATGTTCATGTATAAAAAATAACTTGATCACCCTTTTTGATTTAGGTATAAGAAATGTGCAATACAATATAAATCAATATTTATTTATTGACTATAAATATGATATTTATTAAATATTATTACAATTCAATATATTCTTATTTGAATTAATCTCATAAAATAATGTATTTTGTTACTATCTTAGAAATCACAAACCCAGGATCAAGTTGAACAGTGTGACAACAACTATATTAGATTTGTAAAAACCCAACCAATTCTAAAAACCAAAAAGAGGAAGGTCGCCTCTGAAATAAAATGTTGTTATACACGGTAATTTTGAAAGCATTCATGTTATAATTAGTTTCTATTGTAAATTAAATCAGATTTTATTTTAATTATATAGTATATTGGTTTTTAAATTATAAATAGCTGAGTTTTTTTACAAATTTTAGTTATCGTTAATATATTTTTAAATACATGATCTTAACTGTCGTAATTTTAGATTTCAAACGAATTGATAATTGTAAATTTATTCACACTACAAGTCGAAAACATTATAGTTCCGGAATACCAGTTAAGCTTGGTTGGTGAAAATGCTTCCGCATCTTATTCATCTAATAGAATAATGACAACAACCCATGTAATAGATTTGTAGAGTGCTAAACCACTTCCCATACCGTCACGAAGAAGAAAGACCAAAAAGAAAAACCTTCCTAATGATGGTATGTTTTATGAACATCAATTTCAATACTAAGTAAAAAAACTCATATTAATTTGGCAATTCAGTTATACATATAAAATTTATTTATTTAATTTGTTAGTTGTAATATTAAGTTATTTATGATAGTTATATTATAATAATTTAACTATATTATATTATAGGGACCTTGTCAATCCTTCCTTCAAATGTGAACATTGTTTAGCATGTTTTTGGTATAGGGAGAGATTAAACCAGCGTGAAAATACCTCTATTCCAATATACTTAGGATGTTGTGACAAAGGAAAAAATCAAGTTACCAGAATTTAAGAGCTACCGCAACTTCTCTATAATCTAATTTTCAGCTTAAGTAATAAAAGTCGACACTGTTTAGTTAATATTAGATCATACAACATGTTTTGTTTCACTTATATGGGTGGTAATATTGATTCGAGTATGAATATGGGAAACTTCCCACCAATATTCAAAATTCACGACCAACATTATCATTTAATTACAAGTCTTTTTCCAGAGCAAAGTTCTATTCTAAAATGTGCATAGCTTTATATATATGACACTGAAAACAAAGTTCAAAATCAAATTAATTTTGTTAGATATACATTTACGTTTACATCCCAATAACTTCAACTTCATTGGGATATTTATATTTTATTTTGTGTTTTTATATATCTGCTCACTATGCAGAGGAAATAATGAAAATAACTCTCTTCACACCGAAGTTGTATTAGACCTACAATCCATGCTAAATAGTGTAAACAATTTGGTTAAGTCTTTTAGAATAGCCAAACAAGAGTTTGGAGAGTATGGTGTTGTTGAAGTGAAATTTTGTCTACTTGGGAGAAGTGGCAATGATGGAAGAACGCACAATCTTTCAGAAGTGACGAATTTTCTATATTAGTTATTGACGATCTTGATTCTCAAAGAGGTAACAGGGGTATTGTAGTAGAAAAAAGATCTAGTAAATTGAAACGTATCAAAGAGTTACATCCTTCGTACCTTGCTCTACAATATCCATTGAAATTTCCTTATGAGAAAGACAACTACAGGGAAGATATATTTTTTGTTAAACATCAAGAACCTAAAGGAAATGGTAGACAATATTTGAGCCAGAGGGAGTTCTTTTTCTCATCGGTTTCATGAAAGAGATATTGAGGTGTCCACTATATAGTCAACGACTCGTACAATAAGTTGATGGATAGACAATGACTGAATCCTTAAAATTGTAGTACGTCAGAACCCATGAAAAAGAATTGCAAAGAGAGATGTATAATGAGATTGTTGATGCAATGTTACGAGGAGAAATAAATAGTTGAAATGTTAGTACTCGCGTTGTCTTGCCCGCAAAATTTACTTGTGGTGCTTGATTTATGATTCAAGATTACCAAGATACTATTGTTGATGGTTGATATCGTCCTGAAGACCCTGGGGAGGAACCGAGCCGGATTACTTGGGGGGACCAAAAAACCCACCCAGTAGAGCAGGGTTGCCGTTGACCGACGCCGAGCAGCCGAGGCCTCCCGCACGACCTGTCGGGTCCTGTCAGGCCATCCTGTCAAGCAGGAAGCGCCGAGCAGGCGAGGGCTCCCGAGCGACCTACCGAGTCCTGCCAGGCAACCCCGTCGAGCAGGAACTGCCAAGCTGGGTTACGCTGTCGGCCCGTCCGTCGATCGACCCCGAGCAGGAAATGCCGAGCAGCCGAGGCCTCCAGCGCGACCTGTCGAGTCATGCTGGGCAACCCCACCGAGCAGGAACTGCCAACAGGGGCTGCAGAGCTGGGCCACCCCATTGACCCCTATCGATCGACACTGAGCATCGACGCCGAGTCATGCCGGGAAACCCCGTCGAGCAGGACCTACCAAGTTGGGTTACCCCGTCGACCCCCGTCGACCGAAGCACATCATTGACGTCGAATCATGCTGGGCAGCCCCGCCAAGCAGGACCTGCCGAGCAGGGGATGCCAAGCTGAGCCACCCCATCGATCCACTGTCGGCCGACATAGAGCATCGACACCGAGTCATGCCGGTCAACCCCGCCGAGTAGGACCTGCCAAGAAGTGGCTGCCGAGCTGGGTCACCCCGTCGACCGACGCAAAGTATCAACGTCGAGTCATGTTGGGCAACCCCGCCAAGCAGGGGCTTCCCAGCTAGGCCACCCCATCTACCCCCGTCGACCAAAGAAGAGCATCGACACCGAGTCATGCCGGGAAACCCACCGAGTAGGACCTGCCGAGCAGGGGCTGCGAGATAGGTCACCCCATCGATCGACACAGAGCATCGATGCCGAGTCAATGCCGGAAACCCCACCGAGTAGGACCTTCGGAGCAGGGGCTGCCGAGCTAGGCCACCCCATCGACCCACCATCGACCGACGTAGAGCATTGACGCCGAGGTCATGTCGGGCAACCCCGCCGACTGGGACCTGCCAAGCAGGGGCTGCCGAGTTGGATCACCCCGTCGACCCATCGTCTACCAAAGCATAGCATCGACGTCGAGTCATTCTAGGCAACCCCGCCGAGAAGGGGTTGTCGGAGCTAGGTCACCCCTTCAACCCACCATCGACCGACGCCGAGCAGGACCCACCGAGCTGGGCAGCACTGTCGATCAGGCACCGTAGGTCGACGCCGAGCACCGACGCTGAACAAGAAGCACCGAGCAGAGACCCTCCGAGCTACCGAGCTGCCGAATGCCGAGCTGCCTAGCACCTTCTGCCAGGCTGTCGGCCATACGTACCCGCTCACCCGCGGAGCTGCTGAGCACCTTCCGCCAGGCTGCCGGCCATGCACGCCCGCTCACCCGCCGAGATGATGAGCATCTTCTGCTAGGCCACCGGCCATGCGTGCCTGATCGCCCACCGTGTTGCCATGCCGAGCTGCCAAGAACATTTCATCAGGCTGCCGGCCATGCGTGCCCATTCACCCGCCGAGCTGACTTGGTCGGGTCGGCCTGGTCAAACAGCTAAAGTTGGATTGCTTGTACCATGATCATAATGGTCGATCTAACTTATCCGAGATGACTACACTCCGGTCTACGAGAAGCTCATCCGGCTCGACTTGACTTTCGGTAGGAAGATTGGCTTTATTCACCCATCATCTTCGATTGAGAGTAGGCTCGAAAAGTGAAAATGGTTCGACCGAGATTGATCGTCTATGAGGAAAGGTCAGCTCGATATCAAGGCGGGTCGAGGACGGCTTCGAGGCGGCGGAAGAGATATGATCAAGGCTTTATACTCTGACTCAAAAAGGGATGCACAAGTTCCAGGTGTCTGATTCAAACTTTTTGCACCTACTTTTACTAAATTTGTCAATTTTAAAAAATTCGCCCGCAAGAGTACGGGATCCCATGTAGGTTGATAAGTTAACTCAAGTCAATCTCTCGAGGAAAGCTCGATTTGGAAGTTTATTTTGTGTTTGCATTTCACAAATAAGAAATTAAAGAAAAACACACGGTCCAATATTTGTTTGAGATTTCGAGATCTAAGGATTAATCAAACAAAATTAACTCTAAGGATTATCTAGGCTAATTAATTTAAACTAAAGATTATTTAATCTAAGAATTAATTATCTAAAACTTAAGATTAATTTAACTAAGAACATTTAAATCTAGAAATTATTATTAATTAAATGACTTTTAAAATGATTTAAGAAAACTAGGGTTCTAGAGCTTACATTCGTCTCCACGATCTCTTAGAATAACCCAATTGATGGTTCACAACGAATATAGGCTCTAGACCCATTAAATCTAGCCAATAATTATCAACATAATCAATATCTCAATCCCAACACAATCAAAATCACAATTCGTCATGAAAGTAATAATTATTCTAAGAGAATCAATTAAATTAATAAAAAGCATGCAACTAAATTTAAGAGCATAGAAAATAAATATCTACTAAATAAACGAAGACGAATTGACAGCGTTTGGTTGAAGTAATCTTGAATCTGAATTACCTAAAGCTAGAAATCTAAATCTAAGAACTTTGAAGAGAAACTAAAAATAACTCGCCACTCGTTGGGGTTATTAATCTCTAAGATGCCTTAAAAAACCTAGGAATAAGTTTAAAGTATCTAACTACAGCTTAGGTAACTTAGAAAATCGGATTTATGGGGTAGTATTTATAGATTTTCGTTTTTGGGCCGCAAGTCTTCTTAAGTCGGTTTCTGGGCAAGTTAGCGGTAGCACTTAGCGGTAAGGAGCTACCGCTAACAGCTACCATTAGCTTCTCTTTCGCGCAGTCAACACTGGGTCAACACTGGGTAAGTTCAGTGTCAATCAGCATACCCAGTGTCAGCTCAAATAATTCAAATTGAGGCCCGTTTTCGCTGAAACTCCACTCGTACGCCCATCCTCGTTTACATCCAAACCATAAATCTCCAAAATTCCTAAAATAAATATAAAATTAATTAATTATAATTAAAATAAGATAAAGTAAGTTGGAGATAAGAAAATATGAAAATATGCTTAATCTATCCAACTTATACCAAAATCAATAATAAAAACGAACTAAAATACTAACTAAAATCAAGACAAATTCGTGTTATTCAGTGTCCGATTAGGTTTAGGGTTTTTGGCTATCTTATTGGCCAAGTAAGTCGGTGCCCACTGAGGTGGTGATACGTGTCCAAATAGGGTTTGGAAGGAAAACTATAAATAGCCTCTCCACGAGAGAGAGAAGGATTCTCAATTGGCTAGAGAGAGAAGTACATAGAGAGTTTAGAGAGAGAAAGGCTTGTAACAAGAGAATGACCCTGTAAAAGAATCCGGCCAAGGTCGATCCGACTTTAATTAAGGAATAAAAGTCAAGCATTTTTTTTCTGCTTTTTGTTTTTATTTGTTTCATTGCTGATCTGCTTGTTTTTTTTCGGTATTTCATTGCTTAGATTATTCTTGGTCCAAACAATTCTAAGGTAAATAACCAAAAAGAACTCGACAAAGTAAATTGAGGTTGACCTAGACAACATGGTCAGTCTGTCAAACATATTTACAAGGTTGAAAAAGATATCTAAGGCCAAAAAGCCATCATTGGCCAACCCAACATAGCCAACCACAAAACCAGGCAGAGTCAAGCAAAATTGACATAAGGCCGAACTGCCAAAATCAAATAAAATCGACCTAGCAAAGGGTCAGCTTGAAAAACAAACTTAAAAGATTGAAAAGATCTTAAGGTCGTGAACCACCCAAAAGACCCGTTTCCGGGATCAACCAACCAAACAAAGTCAACCACAAACATAACATAAGGTCGGCAAAAATAACATAATCACCAAACACCATCAAAATTTCCAAAGACGAGCAAATATCATAAATAAAAGCTGGCCAAACAAAAGAAGTCGACCATGCTAGAACATATAGAACAAGTTCATTAAACAATGAATTATCCAGAAGCAGATCAAAGCAAAACAAACAAGCCGAGCTTCCCAAAAGTGACAAACGGACCCAAACAACAAGGCAAAAGCCTAATCATCTCCTTCACCCTCCTGGACATCATCCTCTCCACCGGTTCCATCCATGTCATCGTCCGAGCCGCCCATGCCGAGCTCGGCTTTCCTCTCAGCAATGTGTTGAGCAAGATCTCGAAGAGAGGCACCGCCCGCAAGCATATCATTGGCCTTCTTCATAATTGAAAGATACGAGGTGCTGATCATCGGGTCCATAGTCTCAGCCTCATATTGGGCAACCCCCTCCATTTTCCCTCTCTCGAAGGTGGCGTTGACCTGCTCGGCATGATTCCTCACCAGCTCGACATGTTTTTCCTTGAGGGTATTCAACTCTCTGACCATCAACTCTGTCGAACGCAGCGCCTCAACCAAAAACTGGTCAGACTTCTTGGATCGTGCCATCCACTGATCGCGATCAAGGACAAGAAGAGTGCAAGCAGCATGACTCTCTTGGGGGGCTTGATGATCATTCAGAAGTTGTTCATGAGCACATCGAAGTTTTGAGAAATCGTGACGAAGCAGCGCCATGGAAGACATAGCCCGGCATAATACAGTCTCGATGAAGTTGAGCTTCTCCTTGGAGGGAAGACCCGAGACCCAATTATGCAAGTCAGGTGCCCAAGAAAGATTGAGCGCTCCGGTGAAGGTTGAGCCATGCGACGATTCCTCACCGTAATGCGGTGCGTACGCCGTAGGTAGACCGGCTCGACAACCAGGGGTTGTGGCTGCAAATATGAATCCACATAAGCAGGGGGCTCGGGACCAAGATCGACATCGACGTAGACCAAATGCATACGATACCTCCCCTCGATTCCAGTAGGGACCGCAATAGGCTCGACCTCGGGCGGAGGCGGCGCGCTACTAGAGGGAGCGCCACCCTCCTTACTTGACTTCTTCTTCAAACTCTCCATGTACCTTCGGGCCTCGGACATCACATTCATCGCTTCGGTTTGATCAAAGAAAGGGTAAAACACTTCAAAAGAAGAGACATCAGAACCAGGAAGCCGACCTCATCAGGTCGACAACAAAACAAGGCTCGACCGATAAAAAAAAAGGATGTCGAGCCAACCAGTATAGACAAGCCGACCCGACACCCAACAAACATCATTAACCATACCAGGGCGAACTCGACCAAGACCCAAGTCAGGGGAAAGAACCTGTGAACCAGCTTTGTAACACTTGGCAGGATCAAAAAGCTCTCTCCACCTCCGTGGTTCAGGATCCGAACTCAGAATGGTATATAGGCGCTCAAGAAACTCAATATCAGGATCAATAGTTTCCGGAATAGCTGTAAACAAAAGAAAATAATGAGGGATTAGAATAGAAGAAAGTAGTGAAAGACGAGGACATATACCGACCAAGTTCAGAAATAAAAGCAAACGGTGGACTGCAGACACGCCCATCAGATCTCCGCGTCGGCTAGTCACCCCCCACATAAAACCAATACGACTTCCACGTGTGGAGACTCTCCAAAAGATCCGAGACCAAAGTTTTGAACACACCATCTCAGATCGAAGCATAGAACCAACCCATCCTGGCACCCCCCAAGGGTTTCCACTGGTATAGCCAGTTCACCTCATCAAAGGTGGGGAGAGGCCAACCGTTTTCACTAAACAAAACCACCACACCCAAGATTTGGGCCAACGACAAGGGATGGATTTGAGAAAGGGGAATACCCCACCTCCTAAGTAAGCGTGTGACATAGGGCGAGAGCGGAAAAGAAATGTCGAAATCCAGGCTGTCACGGAACATAGCCGTACAAGAACAAGGCGCGCGGTGTATCTGCTCAGCTGGGTAGGGCAGGAACAAATGAACATCACCAGGCACGAGATGCTCATTACGGTATTTATCCAAGTGCCTCTCAATTAGAGTGCTACCCTGCACAGCAATTTCCAATACTAACTCCACCCTTTCCAATGGGGCCAGCCTTTCCCAATAATGTCCGATTAGGTTTAGGGTTTTTGGCTGTCTTATTGGCCAAGTAAATTGGTGCCCACTGAGGTGGTGACACGCGTCCAATTAGGGTTTGGAAGGAAGATTATAAATAGCCTCTACAAGAGAGAGAGAAGGATCCCCAATTGGCTAGAGAGAGAAATACATAGAGAGTTTAGAGAGAGAAAGGCTTGTAACAAGAGAATGACCCTGTAAAAAGATCCGGCCAAGGCCGATCCGACCTGAAATTAAGGAATAAAAGTCAAGCGCTTTTTCCTACTCTTCGTTTTTTGTTTGTTTGTTTCATTGCTGATCTGGTTGGTTTTCTCGGTATTTCATTGCTTAGACTATTCTTGGTCTAAACAACTATGGTAATTTGTCAGTTGGCAGTTTATCCTAATTTGTTTATTACATGCACGTGCAATCCTAAATGGTTGGGGATTGTTCACTTTATTGATAAAAAGAATTTAAAATCAAGACATAGACCTTATATAATTTCTAAGATTTCTAAAATTAGGTTGGATGATTTGATAAGAGATTTACATGATAGTGAAATTTTCGCAAAAATTATTTCGGGTGAGTATAAGGAAATTTTATGTTTTCATTTTATTTAATTTAAGAGTAATAAATTATTAGCATTTGTTTGTATTTTATAATTTTTTAGTTATTTACACCATGGAGTTCCAAAAGAGAGGTCTTCCTCATGCGTACATACTTCTTTTTCTATCAGTGTAAAAGAAATGCCCAAATGCTGGTGCTATTGATCAAATCATTTTAGTTGAGATTTTTGATGAAAATAAAGATCAAGATGTTATTTTGATGTATCGGAGATGATGATTCATAGATCATGTGGTCATTTATAGAATTCTTCTCCTTGTATGGTTGATTAAAGTTTTACAAAATATTTTTCAAAGAGGTTTATTAGTACCACTACTGTCGATAATGATGGTTACCTGGTAAATAGATGTAAAAATACTAGAAGAACCATTACAAATAATGGTATTCATTTAGGTAACCGGAGAGTCATTCCACATAATCATTATCTATTGTTAAAGTATGGAGCTCATTTGAATATTGAATGATGTAACCAATCTAAATCTATCAAGTATTTGTTCAAATATATCACCAAAGATAATGATAGGGTCACCGCAACGTTCTATCAGAACAAGGAAGGGGATTCAGAGGAGAAAAAGATTGATGAGATCAGCATGTATTATGATTGTTGTTACATTTCTCTATGTGCAGCGGTATAGAGAATAATACGTTATGAAATCATGTATAAAACTCCACCTGTCATGAGATTGAGTTTTCATCTTCTATGAGAGCATAATGTATTATAATGATAATGATCAGCTTGACGAGGTAATGAAATGCAAATCAACACATCATAGCATGTTTATAGGCTGGTTCGAGACACATAAGAAATATTCGGAAGCACGAAGTTTTACTTATGTTGAGTTTTCTCAAAGTTTTATTTGGAACTCAACAACAAATAAATGGACACATAAACAGCTAGATTCGTTCTCATTTGCACAATTTACTATGTCCCACCAGGATCTGGTGATAAATATTATACTCGGTGCCTACTAAATGTAATTCGAAGAGCCCCGATGTCACGATTATATAAAAAAAAATGATGACACACAATACAATACATATCACAATGCATGTTATTCTTTGGGGTTGTTGTAAGATGATAGAGAATATATTAATGGTATATCAGAAACAAGTAATTGGGGATCAACACATTTCATGAGGTCTTTATTCACAACCTTGCTTGCCTCAAGTTTTTTAGCACATTCCAAAAAAGTCTGGGAGAAAAGTTAAGCACATTCCAAGTTTTTAGCACATTCTATAAAATCAACGAAAGTTGAGAAAATCCAAAGGTAGCAATTATTGACATTTGGTTTTATTCTTTATAAATTATTTTTAATTTTTATTACCAATATTTTTAATGTATTTTTTCTTTTTTTAGATTTACAAATGAGTGATACTTAAATTCATAACCTTTCTTTACTCGAAGTTGACAATATATTTCAGAGTATGTGAAAAAACTAAAGGATTTTTCTCCCATACCAATTCCAAAGGTCATCGATTCTAGTACGTTTCAAAATATATTTAATACTGAAGAATTGGAGTATGATCATGAGACACTCATCGAAAAGCATGGTAAATAAGTTGATAATTTGAAAGTTGATCAATGTCACATTTATGATAAAGTCATGGGTACAGTACATTCGAACAAGGTTGGTTTGTTTTTCATCTATGGATACAGAGGGATCGGTAAAATATTTATTTGGAGGACTCTTTATGCGGCCGTTAGATCTAATAGTGGAATTATTTTGAATGTAACATCTAATAACATAACTTCCTATTAATCTCCACCAAAACTTATCATGTTCGATCTTTACTAGAACTCCACTTGCAGAATTAATAGAGTGTGCGCAACTTATTATTTGGGATGAAGCTCCAATGATGCATAGATATTGTTTCAAAACTCTTGATAAAATATTGAAAGACGTGATGGGATCGCAAAATAATTATAACATGTGGAGGCAAAAACATTAGTTCTTGGTGAACACTTTCGTCAAATTTTATCGGTTATTCCAAAAGGCACTAGACCAGACATAGTCATACGAGCATCAATTTTTCATATTTATGGACTTATTACACTGTTTTGAGGTTGGCCAAGAGCATGAGGCTGCAAGATCTCAGTTTAGATCTCAATTGTGCCAAACTAAATAAAATTGTCGACTGAATAAATAGTATAGGAGATGGAACAGTTGGAGGACCAAACGATAGTATATTTCAAATTGAAATCCCAGATGACTTGTTACTAAAAGATGTTGGTAACCATGTTGCGTCAATCGTGGCAACACATATCCACAATTTGGAAAAATTACTTAATGCTCCACTTATTTGGATGGACGTGTTATTCTTGCTCCAACACTTGATGTAGTCAATTTGATTAATGAATATATGACGTCAATGAATGAGGGGGAATGTAAAGTATATCTGAACTCTGATAGTGCGTGCAAATCCGATTCAAACATTAACATATTGTAGAACGTCCGCTCACTGTAGTTTTAAACACCATCAAATGTTTTGGATTGGCGAACCATGAGCTCAAACTGAAAATTGATACTCTAATCATGTTGTCGAGAAATATCGATCATTCTCTTGGTTTGTGGACAAAACAAGGTTGGTTGGTACAAAATTTGACAATCATGTTGTACAGGCTAACATTTTTCAAGGAAGCAATGCATGTGAGTTGGTGTTGATCTCTGCCATGATTGTCGTACCATCTGATTTGAGGTTGTCTTTCAAGTTCCAACGACAAAATTTTCATGTGATTGTGTCATACACCATTACGATCAATAAAAGTTAAGGACAATCTCTCTATCATGTTCCACTTTTCCTGAAGAAGCCGATTTGTAGACATGGTCAATTATACGTTGTTATATCAAGAATCGCCAATCGTAGAGGTTTAAAAATATTGATTGTCGATGATAACAAAAAAAATGAATATTGTGTCATAAATAAGTTTTTTATAATTTGTAATATATATTGCGTTCCTTTTATGAACCATATTATACAATTTACAATACTATTCAATCATTAAATAAATTTTATATGTATGTGTGTATGTGTGTTTATAATTTAATTATAAATAAGTGCAATAACTTAATTAAATTATTTAATTCATTCAAACCAATTATTGTCATTTCAAATAAGAATAAAACAAACAATTATTTTACAACGCACGGATACAATACTAATTTATTTTATTTCTTACAATTTTTAGTTTTGATATAAATCTATCTTTTAATTAAGTATAAAAATATCCTGTACCATACCAAAACTGCAAATGAAACTAAAGTTAATTTAGAGCCGTGCATTAATTCTATTCAAGCTTATTGAGCTTGCAGACAAAATTTCTCCAGCATTTTTAGATCTTTTCTTGTCGGTACCCTGAGAACAAAGGTAAGATAAAGACTGCACCCATGAAACCAGAGCAGGTTTACGTATAACATCGTCAGAATCAGCAATTTGTTGATACAATTGATTCAGGAGCGAGTACTGGCCATTTAAAGGTAGTTCGGCGATCAGCTGGGCCAATAACTTCATCAAAGTAGGTAGAGCCTACAAAAACAGTCTCAGGGTTTTACTGAATGCGGACACCAAACAGACAGATAAAAAGTCGAAAACTAGAAAACAGTCACAAAACTATTTGGAGGCACACTTTTCTACAACCGTCAACTGTTAGGCACGTCTCCTAAAACTAAATCTTAATAATAATAATAATAAATTAAAAAAATAGAAAATCCTAAAAAAAAACTAAACTAACTAAAAGAACCTTAAAAACAAAGGGAAAAAAAACTAAAAACTCTGAAAAAACTGAAAAATAAAAAATAAAACTAAAATTAAAGGCCATAAAAAACTGGAAAGCCCTAAGAAAAACTAAACTAAATATTTTTTTAAAAAAATTAAAAAAAAAAAAAAAAAAAACTATAATTTGGGTCATGAGTTTGACACGAGTTGTTGTCAACTATTTGAAGTCAATAACCAATTTCAATTTTATTTAATTAACGGTGAAAGTATCCTTTTTTTATTCAAATTATTGAAATTCCAGGTAAATTTTCACAAAATATCAGATTCATGCACCTACATGTAAAAAAGAATAGAGGAGAAAAGCAAGAAATGAAAATAAAAACAAACGAAAGTGTATCATGAGGAGGCAAAAAATAAGTACCTGTATATCAACTAGTGAGAGTAGCCGTAAAAGCAGATCTAGCAACTTTTTACAAGACTCCAACTCTCCGTCCCAGTTCCTCCACAGATCACTGTCATCATGCCTGCTGATCGTGCTGCAGAAGCTAATAGCTTTCTCGACAAGACTATGAATGCAACAAAATATAGCTGGACTACCAGCAGGAACATGTCTAACAATTGAAACAACTCCAGAAGCCATACCCTCAAATGGCGTAATATCGGGATATCCCTAATTTTCCAATTTAAATAACCAGTACAGAAAATGTAAGACATTAACAACCGTTAAATTAGACAATGACATAGAGTACGAGAATCAAATACCTCCAACGATCTCTGTAAGTAATAAAAGACGAGTTGCTCTTTCAGTAAAACTCTTTCATCCGGAGTAGGCTCTTTCCCGGAAGAAATAAAAGCTACAAAAACCGAATGTGTATATCTGGCAACTTTTCCATCGGGATGTCCCATATATCTAAATTAAATGCATTTTTATAAGGAACCCACAAATAATTTAAATTGATTGATGTTTAAGTCTTCAAAAATATTATTTATGGTAGTAATTTGGATATAAGAGGATACAGGAACATAGTTGGAACCACAACCTTCTTAAATACCGAGGCTGGTAATTGATCGACACAAGTTGGAATAACACGCATGTAAAAAATGATACGAGCAGTCTGCACATCATCAGTGGACCACAGATACTCCGATTTGGGCAACTTAGACGAACCTGCTAAACATGTGTTAAATTTAGGTGGGATAAGAAAATAAGACGCACACTCTGTCAGACAACCTAACCAATAAGCAGGTCCCCTAAAACTAAAATTTAAAATTTAAAAAAAAAAACCCAGAAACAATAAAAAAAGAATCCTAATAAACTAACAAAAAAACTTCTTTAAAAAAAGAAAGAAAAAAAAAAGAACCCTAAAAATGAAAAAATTAAAATTGAAAACCTAAAAAAATAAAAAACCTAGAAAAACGTAAAAAACCTAAAAGAATAAAAATAATAAAAACTATAAAGAAAAACTGAAAACCTAAAATTTGGATCATGCCTAACGGAATGTACTCCGTTAGGTGGACTGACACAAGTTTTCTGTCGGAATAAAATAGCACCAATTCAAGTTAATACCATGATTATTGATCAAATCATCATAAGAAGGGATCGATTCTATGTACGCGACACAAGCCGATTCATTCTCCTGAACGCTCACTATAACCGCTCTGATCGTATCCATATACTCCGGCAACCGCATCCGACGAAAATACTCCATACAAGAGAACGAGACCAATATTCTCAACGATATCTCCAGTTGAGTTTCTCTGTTTACCTTTTTCGAGTTCAACCTGTGTATCGTCACTCCAAACGCAAAAACCACAACCATAAGGAAAGCAGATTCAGCCATTTTCTCAATCTCCCTGATTAAATTATCCGCCCTTCCCACA
The DNA here is from genome assembly GCA_014905375.1 of Phtheirospermum japonicum. Classification (NCBI taxonomy): domain Eukaryota; kingdom Viridiplantae; phylum Streptophyta; class Magnoliopsida; order Lamiales; family Orobanchaceae; genus Phtheirospermum; species Phtheirospermum japonicum. The sequence continues at coordinate 1,065,926 of BMAC01000125.1, read as the reverse complement.
AGCATCAACCTTATCTGCCGATGCCCCGAGTAAACATCCTCACAATAATCCCATATGAGATTCTCAACTCTACCCCGGCTCTCTTCGTCGGCAGATGCGTATTGATTGCAGAACACACCCGTTATTGCACCCGCGTCCTTGAAAACGAGGCTACTTAGATGTTCGTTGATCTCATCAAGCACTGCAACCTGATTTTTTTCATCATTACATTTAAGAACCTTATTATATAAACGCTGCAACGGGAACACTTCAGTCAACAATGCCAACGCGAGGGACACAAGAATAGAATCTCTATGAGAAACTGAACCACTCCGAGACAAAGCTAATGCAATGAACTGTAAAAGAAGGTTAACCCCAGGTTCGGTTCTCGAGACGACCAAGTTTCTGGCCACAATCTCGATCCGTTCCTCTGCATAATTCTTAATATGCATGAAACCACTCGACCCAGATCTATTTACGGATCTGAGTACACCAGCAGCAAACATGACAACAGCACACGAAGAATGAGTTTGCTCAACGTTTTCCAAAAGCTCTATTAGGGTATCGATTTTGTCCAAGGACCGTGAGTTCAAGGAATTAGACACGGCCCACTCGATCAAATGCAGAAGCATTAGTCCCTGCGAAACACCAAAGGGAACGCGGAGCAATATATCTAGAATTCTTCGGAAATGTATTGTCAGAGAGGACGAGAGAGCATAACCGGCGCCCGCGAGTGCAATGGACGCCAGCTCATTGGTCAAGAAAATAAATCTATATTCCTCTTCCAGAAGCTTACAAAGCAACTCCAAGCAAATAGATTTTGATTTCTCAGAAGCAGAGGATTGGAAAGAAAGGGCGCCCAGGAAAAGAATCGCTTCGGACAAGAAAGTAGAGCTTTTGTTTGATTCACGAGAGAAAAGGCTTAACAGGGTGTCGACGGCAGAATCAACAACCGGAGATTTTGTTTGTCTTGATTTTCTCACCCAGATATAAAGAAGCCTAAGGAATAAGGGATAAGATTCTTGTGGGAGGGAGAGGCTACTATGCGAAGATAACATGGAAATTAGAAGCTTTGCTTGTGGATCGGCGACGTGAAGCGCGGATTGAGAGTTGACGAGGGTATTTAAAGCTTGGAGGTGGCGAGCTTGGAAAGATTGATGTTGAAGTGATTCTCGAAGGTGGGCCCAAGCTTGGATTATTGCTTGAGCGGATGAAGAAGAAGAAGAATGCGAAGGCGACGAGTTATTTCTGTTGCTACTGATGACGATAATGCTACGCAACCACTCTTCGAGGAAGAAATTTGGAGGCTGCTTTGCCATTTTTTTCTATTGTAACTGCAGTAAAAAGTAAAATGTTTATAAACTAAAATGATTCTCCTCTTAAATTTTCCACAAAAAGCTCGAAGCGAATTTCGTTCAGAACTTTGATGGGCATCAAATTGAATTAAACTAACATAAACACCCAATTCAAGAACAAGAATAAAAACTATAAAAATAAAATAATAAAAAAATAAAACACTGTTTTGACTAACCCTATTCACTCGTAAATAGAAAGACACGAAAAATTGAGCTGCATATGATGAGATGAACATGCCAAGCGCCTGGGCTACGAAAAGAACATATAACCCAACTTACTGGAAAAGGCAAGAGAAATCATTGCAAAGAAAAAGGAAAAAAAAAAAAACACCATTAATGAGAATTCATGAGACCAATTAGAGTTCAAAACATAAAACTTGTAATAAAATCAATAAAATAGCAGTATACAAGATAGGCGACAAAAAGGGGATTGAATAACCAGAAATTGAGAATAGGTAAGTAGATGAAGTTACATCGCAAATAGCTCTTTCTCTGTGAGGTGTTAGTGAATAAGCAAAGTTTTAATTCTCACCAAATGGAACTTGCCTGAGTTGTTATTGCCGGAGGCGACTGCAAGTCACCGCGGACGACGGTGGTGCTAAAAAATGGTGAAAGACCCTCGATCGAGTAAGCACAGAAAACAGACCCAACAGACCGTAGGCCAAACAGAACCCGGCCCATTCAGCTTCGGAACCACGCCGGTTTTTATTGGGTGGTGTGCTTTCTGATAACGTTATTGGTTTTCGAATAGGGGTGTCAACGGGTGGGTCTCCGGGCCAGGGGCGGTTGGATCCATTTAGGATAGATTTTAATTTATTTTATAAAATGCACAAATACTTCAATATTATAATAGTAATAAAATAAAGGAAAAATGACCGTTTAGTGACAATACCAAACTTGTATTTACCATTTAATCTTTTTAATTAGTTTTGTCCATATAGGCCAAATTAATATTATTAATTAATAAATGGTTGATAGGAATGGATCCCTAAATAAATTCACGATACTTTTCCCTCACCCGTCTACCAGATTTTTCGTTCTGCGTGCCGCGTAAAATGAAGATCGATTACTCTAATAATTCTATTTCATATTTATTTTCTCATCTCAGTCCTGGAAGTCTCTTTTCACCATCTTCTCTCAAATTTCGAATTCTAATAAGGACCAATCAAATCCGTTAAATTAGTATGAAATTCTAAAAGGTTTTTCCACATTAGTATGAGATTCTCAAATCCCGTTAAATTAGTAAAAAAAATTACAGTATGAAATTCAAAAGAAACGTATGAAATTCAAGACCACTAGGCTTGTCCAAATTAGTATTAAATTCTCAAATCCCGTTAAATTAGTACGAAATTTTATTATTAGTATGAAATTCTCAAGAAAAGTAAGAAATTCTAAAAGGCCTTTTCGAAATTCTCAAATCCCGTCCGAGGACTTGATAAGTATTAAGGGTGAGATTTGGGGATGAAATCAGAACAATTTTATTTGTGCGCTTTTGGAAAAGATATATGAAATATCTTTTGGACTTAGAGCATCTCCAACATGTCAATTAATTAATATAATATCTATCCACGTCAGATGAATGTTAAAAGAATAAATTTTGGTTTCAAAAGTTATCTCCAATGCATAAAGTCTACGGCAATAATTTTGTGTATGTGAGCATTTATTTTTTTAATAATAAAAAATAAAAAAATATATAAATAATGCAGATAGGTTTGACTAGCTAGATAAATTTAGAGTCCAAACCAATGGAGTAAAACATCAGTTCCTAGTTTTTGCTACTTCATTCTTTTTAACATTCTTTCAAAAATCAGTCAGTGCGATTGAAAGTGTTGAGGTTATTTTTTTCCATGTCAGCAAAACACTGACTAAGACACTACGCATTGGAGAATAAATTATATGTTTGAACAACTCGAACAACTATTTTATATATGACAGAACGTCATGACAAACTCTTGAAGGAAGTTCAACGTGCTGGACATTGCGGTGGCAGGAGGTCATCGGTGGGCAACTGAAGGGGTTCAAGTTTCTCGTCAAGAAATTGGGGAATCACTGTACAAGTAGTTGAGATATGTGATGATATAAGGATATCTTGCTTAGAAGGGAGTCCTTAATTAAATTTGTATATTGCAGGGACAAACAATATATTTTAATGAAAGAGTTTCGAAAGGAAAGGGGATTTTTTACTTGAAAATTTTTATATTTGCGAGTTATTTAATTTTTAATTATTGTTATATCTCTATTATTTGAACAATAATATAATATGCACTCTTTGTGGTAACAATCACTTATTGTAGTTTGTATAGTGCACACGGGCACATATTCTAATCTTACAATTAAAAATTAAATTAAGAAAAAATAAAAATAAACTAAAAAAATTGAGATTATTATATATTTATCACCTTATCCATAAGTTTATTTAATTTTTTTTATTAATGTACATTATTTATCAAAATTATAATTATAAATGTTTGTGTGTGTATATTTATATAATATGTAGAAAATAAATACAATATATATTTAAAAATAAATATACAATGAGGGGCGAAAGTATCTAGGCCTGCTCTGATCCGCTTATCGAAGAATTCTTAGCACTCTAAGAAATCTTCTCCGCAATAGTACGGAGTCGATTGTAGAGCGGTAAGTTTTCCCGAGTCCTGTCTCTCGAGGATAGATATTATCGACGGTCGGTGTTTTTACTCAATCTCTTGTTAATCTCAATTAAACTAATCTACTTCTAAGAAAGCATTAATCATTGGTTTGGTTTGAATTTTGTGCTAAACCTTGAATTTAAAAGGAGACTTAAATTGAAATAATGAATATGAGGGTTTAGGGTGTTCGGTTCGTCTCCACGATCAATCGGTTTTTGCCGAGCACTTAATCCACGATTCGAGGTTGTCAATCTCAAATTTTCGACCAAGTGTAGGGATCGTCAATCCCAATTCTTGACAAGCTCCGATTAATGGTTCTAAACAAACTAATACTAAACTAATTGCATCAAATAAAGCTTACAATTAAAAGAGAATTCATGGATGGAAAATCAAAGCATTTGAAATTGAAATTGATTAAAAGCATTAAATTGAAAAGAAAGTCAAATCACCAAAGAGGAAAGCTACTTATAAGTTTCAAGGCTCCAATGTTTGTTTGAACAAAAAGGGTAAAAAGCTTCAACATGCAAGCTTCAATGGAGATTTTTGCAACAAGAAGAATGACAAGCTYGGAAATGAAAATYAGATAATTGAAATGCAAAGAACAACAACATAAGCTTAGATTTAATAACCAACACACAACAATAACAATTAATCGTTAACAATAATTAAGCTAAACACAACTTCAACAAAACAAGAACAACAAATGAAGGAGGTGTCACCCTCTCCCACACTTTCTAAGAACAACTAAACCTAACTAAACTAACTACTTAAGCTAAACTAAACTACATAATCTAAGAATTAAGCTAGGGTTTTAAATTGCAAGAGAAAGGAAATGCTTAGAGGAGATGGAACTAGGTCTAAAACCACCAAGGAGAGGTGTTTTTGTGTGTGTGTGTGTGAATAATGGGTGGGAATCATATATGGGTAGATAAGGTGCAAAATGGTCTTTTTTCCCGCCAAAATTACACATCCTCAGCATTCAGTCGATCGACTGGAAGTTCAGTCGATCGACTGACCTGTTCAAACGCCCCAAACTTTCTGCCGAGCATTCGATCGACTGACAAAAACACGGAATCAGCCATTGATGTCTTCATATTAAATCTATCCCTTCCTCTTGGATTTCATTTGGCGTTTGATTTGTGTAATTTGAAATTTTTCTCCAAGAGTTATGGGCTCCTCACCAAAACATGCCACAAGCGAGGCCGCGGCGAACCGTCTACACTTAAAGCTGCGTTTTACCATTCTTAAACTCAGAATTTGGGAATGTTGTAAACACAAGAGTTTTAGAGATTTCTCTCAGATTTTCAATGATATAAGGTGGAGGCAAATAACACAAGTGATTTTTGAGTTATGCTTGCATTACGACAACTGAGACATCCACCGAGCGAATGCATGAGGTGACAATGAAAATGGCCACATTTCCGGTCGATCCTCGCACCAAAGACATGTCGTGGATTGGCAATGAGTGTCTAGGGTTTGAATCATCTTCCTATCTCGTCGTTGGCCCACTTTGATCAAAGTTGACCTTCAAAACAAAAACTAATAAAAAAAACTAAGAAAATATAAGAAAAACTACTAAAAACAAAGAAAACACTACAAAACCTAAAACTAACAAAATATGCCAAAACGACTCCTAACACCCATAAATACAAGCAAAACACATGCAAACGCAATACAAAAAGGTAACAAAAATGCGTACAAAAAAGTACAAATCATCCGCCACGGATCATTAGGGCCCCCCAAAACGTCATGGACCCAGGTGGTCAGGTCGAGAATGGCATACGTATTTTCAAACAACAGACCAACTGAAAGAAATTTTATCATGGTTAAAGTTCACTTTACAATGTGAATTTATCCCAAAAGAAATATAATTTTTTTTGACTATGTAATGTACTCAATAGTTTTAGAGATAAGGACATAAATACTCAATTTTTTAAAAAACTAATAGATATTTTTATCTTTTTATTCAAAAAAATAATTTGATCGCTACCTTTTATTTCCACACTCCTTTCTCAGAAAAATATGTTCTTGTTTCATACTTAATTCATTGCTCATATTTTATATTTGTTTTATTGTCCATGCTTCATCGCATCACTCATGATTCATAATTGTTGCATGTTTCAAGACTGGTGTTTCATAATTGTTTCATCGCTTGTGTTTCATAATTATTTCATACATATTTCTTAGCTTATGCTCTCTCTCTCTCTCTATCTCTCTCTCTCTCTCTCTCTCTCTCTCTCTCTATATATATATATATATATATATATATATATATATATATATATATATTCAATTGGTTTAGAGATTATTTCATAATTGTTTATTAACTTTATTCTTTAAAAAAAATCTCAAATACTCCTGTTAGACCATTTTATTTATGATACTTTAACACACATTTGTGATTATGATATTTTAATTATAGTTTATGATAATTTAATCACATTTTGTGATACTTCCATGTGCTCTCAATGTGAAACCACAAAAATGTTAATCACCTTGTGCACCGACAAGGGTAGCCAATTTAGGAAATGTGTTTTATTTGTAAGGAAAAAAACTGTAAAAAAATCTAAGATGTCTATATTCAAAATACCCGATTTTTAGAGTTAGAAGACTTACAAGAGGAGAAAACGTGAAACCCAATCGAGTTCAAGAGGAGAATCGAGATGAAGACTCAAGACGGATCGCGAGCTTCGTAGCGAATTCCACATCTTCTTTCTCCATCTTTTTATTATACTATATCTTAGTTTGGAATGTTTGGATTTACTTTGTCTATAAACTATTCCATCACCATGTCCAACTATATCATGTGATTTCGATACATGAGAGTGGATTGATATTTTTGTTTTCACGATAATTTCTTATAACTAATTTTAATATTACAAATATTTTTAAACATCGTAAGTTGATTGCATGATTGACCACTTGATCAATATTTCTACATTTGTAGCATATATTGTCTTGACTTGAAAGCATTAGCTCATATCACGCCTTGGATATTTGATATATATACTTGCAAAATTTGTGTAGTTTATGGTTATTTATGAAAACCTTTGATCTTTTGTTCTTGTGGAAGTTACATTGCATAGGTTGAGTGATAACCCCAAGTTGTGTAATTTACAATTTTAATCTAATTGCATCAGGAGATAAACTTAATTCACTATTTTATTGGAATACTTAAAATTCAAATTCGGAAAAGTATATATATATATTTTTGTAATCTTAACTACATTTACTATATTTTCTTAATCTTTGTGACTTTTTTCTCTGAGCCTCTCTTAAGCGGACGGAGAAAGCAATTATAACTAGAGGAAATTGCCAAATACTACACAACTTAAAATGTTTTTGTCAAATACTCAAAATAATTATACAAAATGTCTAATACTCCACATACAATTGTACATTGCAAAACTAACCCTCATTGTTTTAACGCCCTAATGCCAACCCAACCATCTCTTAGCTTCCTCTCAATTTCTTTCACTTTACTTCAAAAAACCTCACACAAAGATCTCATGAAATAAAATAATGAAAAAGAAATCAAAGAAAGCAGTGGGAAAAGCAATGGCAATTTAAAAAAAAAAAAGATGCAAGAGCTAGTAGAAATAGATCAAATTGGAGTTCACTTGAAGAGACTTACGAAGAAGAAGAACATTCCACCTTCAGAGAAGAAGAACAATCCAAATTCACGGTAAGTGTTTTGATTTTCCGATTCAGTAATACGATTAGGTTTTTTGAGGATTTTTCTTCAAATTAATGTGTGAAATACCGTGTTTTGATTTTCTTATTCAGTAAGAAATTGCGATTAGATTTTTTGAGGATCTTTTTCAAGTTAATACGTGAAACACCTTCGTGTTTTGATTTTCTAATTCAGTAAGAAATTGCGATTAGGTTTTCTGAGATTTTATTCAAATTTATGTGTGAAACACCTTCATGTTTTGGTTTTCCGATTTAGTAAGAAATTTCGATTAGGTTTTCTAATAAATTTTTACAAATTAATGTGTGAAATACCTATGTGTTTTGATTTTCCAATTCAGTAAGAAATTGCGATTAGATTTTTTGAGAATTCTTTTCAAAATAATGTGTGAAACACCTTCGTGATTTGATTTTTTGATTCAGTAAGAATTGTGATTAGGCTTTTTGATATTTTCTTCAAATTAATGTGTGAACAACTTAATGTTGTGGTTTTGCGATTCAGTAAGAAATTGCGATTAGGTTCTCTAAAGATTTTCTACAAATTAATGTATGAAATACCTTCGTGTTTTGATATTTTGCTTTAGTAAGAAATTGCGATTACGTTTATGTGCTTTTCTTCAAATTAGTGTTTGAAGTTTGATATATGTATTTATATACACATTTGATGTTCTGTTGCTATGTAGTGAGAGATTGCTAATTGCTATGTAGTAAGAAAATTGTGATTTGATGCAACTATAATATGTAGTAAGAAATTGCTATTGATTGATTGTCGATCTTTTTCTAGTGATAGTGAGCAAATGAGGTCTACGATGTAATAAGGACTATTACAGGCATAAGAGATCAATTGAAACAAGAGCATCTCAATGTGATTAAAAACCCCTTTATTTTTGTTATTTAAGTGCATTTATGATGAGAAATCAACAATTACAGATTTTTGAAAGAATGAGAAGAATATAGTTTCAATAATTCAGAGTTTTAATAAAGATACACGAACGATTAAGCTTGGGTCTCACGATATTTAGATACATGCAAAGTTATGGTGACGGACACTCCATTTTTTACCCCGTAGGCGAGTCGGATACTCCGTGGACATGACACGCGCTCGACACGCCTCCGACACATGTCCTATTTTTTTCTTTTTGAATTTTGAAATTTTGACATGGGACACGGCTCGGACACACCTAGGACACGACGGGACATGTGGGGACACGGCACGGATGAAGACACTGTCAGAATATTGCAATTGATAACCATTTGTTCACTATTCTTCTGTACATTTGGGACTTCAATATCGTGGTAGTGGGTTTAGTACATTGAATACATTGACAAGATGAAGATATATGACTAGTGTGAGGCTATATTGAGTACTCTTGTTCAGTCCTTGGTTGAGAAGCATGATCAGCCATCAACAGTTCTAGGATGTACTACATTCTTGATGGTAAGATATTTCATCATCAATTATAGCTAATATCATTTCTTCAATTTCTAATTAACTATTTGAAAAAAAAACATTGCAGTATTGGCTCTGTGAGCATGCAAGAATAACTACACAGAGAAAAGGTGCATACCAAGAGTTCTAAAATGGAATCTGCCTGGTGTGTGGGAAAAAGTGAACAAGGAAAGTTTGTTAAACTTGTCGGACGATAAGGTAAATAAATTTTCAAAGTTGTTACATTATTTATGCCTTGTCTTTATAATATGAAAGTAATTTTTTGCATACATGTAGTAATAATAACATACAGTAAGTAAATAAAATATTTTTATTTGGATATGTAGTAGGAATACATGACATAAAGTAAGAAATTTAACATATGTGTAGGAAAAAGTGACATTGAGTAAAGAGTTTAACCTGTGGTAATACTGAATTACAGGTGATCGACGGTGCTCTAACACCAATAATTAATGAAGCAGACATGTACAATTTTGAATATTTTTGTCAATTAAAAACCAACTAAGGTGAAGTTGAAACTCTGTCAAAAAACTAAAGTACCGTCGATTGAGGGGGGAAGAGTTTAGGAAACTCAAAAATTATTGAAAAAAAATAAACAACTTCAAAAGGAAAGGCATCAAGCAGATGAAGAGCTAGTGACTGCTCAAATTTTTTATGAAGATCTTCTACTTAAACACAATGATATCGAAGCTCAATTCAAAACTCTCGAGCAAGAAAATCAAAGTTTGAAGGACGGGATTTGTGTGTTGGAGGCTGAGCAGATCAAGAAAGATGAAAAAATTGTGAATCTTAATGCTGAGTTATTTGCAGTTCAGGATGTTGATCTACAAACTGTGAATGATGACCAGTTATCATACAATGTGGCTATCGATAGGCTGAGGAACTTGGAGAAATCAGGTCAAAAGAACTAAATGAAGCAACAACGAAAATTGCTACTCTTGAACAAATAATCAAGTTTCTTAAAAAGAGCAGATCAAGAAAGATGAAATCATTATGGATCTTGATGCTGAATTATTCAAAATTCAGGTTGAGGATGAGGTGCATAAAATCACCCAAGCTCATTTGAGGGGAGAAATAACGTTGAAGGTGTTGAAAGCAAACAAAATTCAATGATCCCAAGAACAAAAAAAGGAAGTCAGCTGAAAGCGAAGATTATGATTATGGGGAAGGGAGAATGAATTCGAAAGATACGGGAGAGGCTCCAGATTGCAACAGAATAATATATTAGGAATACACTGCTAGTCAAATCAAATTCCTCAAAAGAGTAGACAGACAGTCACCGGCAAATTGTGGATGGAATTCACCCCCAGAATGTTTGGAAATCTTTATACTATTGGGCAGAAAGGGATAATGTAAGATTTCTTACTTTATGTTGTAGTTTAATACTATATGTTACTCTTTCATACTCGTGTAGAATCTCATTATTATTATTATTTTTATTTTTTTTTTAGAACAGGGAGACAATTTTCTATAACAAAGAAAATCTCATCCTCGTGACTGTGGAGAATAACTTTGATATATTTAGATTCAAATACATCAGTAATTGTGTAAGCAAAGGAAATCTTGATTTATTTAATCCAGTAATAAATATTTTTTTATGTACATTATCATTGATAAAGTGTATTCTTATTGTTGACCCATTACAATATTTTTAGGTGATTGATGCCTACGCACAATATTTGTTGAAAACAAGTAATTCGGATGGCAAGGCGGTGATAGTTCGTGCACATTAGTGGGTGTTGAGGAATTAATTCTTGGCAATAATTCCTATTTTGTTATTTGCCTTTCTTGGGCACAAAATAAGTTAGGAAACTAGATTTAGGAACATATTGTGTTTCCTAGTTCATGTACAAGACTTTAATTATTCCTAGATTGTGATTAGGATTTGTTTTTAGGTATTTACCAAGTTTAGGATTTTAGGATTGTCTATTTAAGACAAAGAATCCTAAAGCTTGTACACACGAATTTTAAGCACGGGATTTTGAGAGAAGGACGACGCAAGACGCACGGCAAAGCAAGGAAGAACACGAAGAACTACTTGGAGCCATTGATCGATATTAACAAGCTCTTCGAAGTTGCGTGACCAACGGAGAAGATCTTGCCATTCCGGCAATAAGTATTTAGTATCAAGTTTATTGATATTTAGTTTTCATATATTACTTTATATTTTTATTTTGAACGTGAACAAGAAAGTAGTATAGTTTTCGGGTTTGTACACCCAAGTTCACAAGTATTTACTTGTGAACTGAATTTGTTATCTCGTGTTCTTATCGATTTATTCCGCTGCATATATTTATTTTACTCTGGTCGATGTTGTTAACCAGTGTTGGTAAACATTGAATAACAACATCGTAAAATTGAGACTTATTTTCAAAACCATAGACCTTCTAATTATACAGTGGGTACGTTCTTAAAACTTGGTTAGATTATATTAGTGTCATTTTGAATCATATCATATCATAATATTTTGTTGCCCAAAAAAATTCTAACTTCTATTGTTAAGCAAAAACCTATCGAAAACTCTATTTACAAACAAGTGGCGGATGCATCGACAGTCAAGGATGCAGTTGTTCTTTTCCTAGTCGTGTCGGTAGGATACAACAATAAAACAAACCTATTTCAATGTACTCTCTTAGAATATGATGTTTTTTCAAGCAAATGTAGGTTCTACAACTCCAAGCCTAGAAAGAATAGAAAGGATGCATTCCATGAAGAAGCAAAAGTTATGCTATGACAGAATCTTTACTTAAACTAATGTTAGTTATAGTTACTTTCTTAATTAATTGAGTAACAACGCCATTCATTATTTTTTCTATTAATAGAAAGAACTTATAGAGACAAATATGGGTGAAATATTAAGTAAGGATGAAGAGTCTACTCACTTACCAGTCGAGAGTGTAAGAGAAATCCCTCAACAAGGAGCAGACACGTAAGTGTTTTAAAATAACATTAATAGTTTATTTTTCATACTAATTAGCTTATTGTTGCATATAACTGTTCTCATATTAATTGTTTCATGTCCCAGGAACGACTGTGCAATTTATGTTTTCTACTTCTTTAAGCAAATCATGCAAAGGGAGAAGATTCTAAAGAAGCTTTCAAAAGATGATCTTCAAGTTTTCAAAGCAGAGACTGTGAAGACTATTGTAATGAATGGCTAGAGATTGTAATACAAATATTTTGGGAATCATTTATTTTCTATTTTGATATGACTAGGATTTAGTAAGAATGCTTTGATGTGCATTTGTATTCTATTTTGATGTGGCAAGGATCTAGTAAGAAATGCTTTGATGTGCATTTGTTCTTTATTTTGATGTGAATAAGATCTAGTAAGAAATGTTTTGATATGGTTTTGTACTTTATTGAATCGTATATCGATCAAATAGCGAATTTCAAGTTTAATGCAGTGTATATGCATGATCATTGAGATTGCATGGTTTCGATGATTCAATATACATATAGGAATAAATTTGTTCAAACTGTAAGAAATTCACATATTACGTAAGTTTTTTTTTCAAAATGTAAGAAAATCTTAGTTACGTAATATGTGAATTTCTTACTCAAACCAAAATTTTTTACTCACATAAATGCAATTTTTCCATCAAGTAAACATACGAGTTGGACAAAAACATCAACACATTAACAAATGCACATAAATTTATCACCCCCAACTAACAAACAATAATATAAGTAAAAATACTTATAGTCAGTAATTGTTTCAAATAACTAGTGGTATCAGTACAAATATCATTTTAGCAAAAAAAAATAGTATATCAATAATTAGGTCTACTAAAGAGTGAGAAATCTAAACAAGAGGTTCGGTGCATATTTTTTTTTATGATTGCTGACATGTACGCATCTACCGTATTTCATAACTTTCGGAATGTGTTTTCCCTAGATAATTGCTCTTCCTTTTAGGTCTTCCAAGAGGCCTCTTTAAACCGGTGGGACAATCAAAGCATTGTCCGGATGGGCTTGGGGTTGGTCAAACATTGAAACATGATGAAGGGGTGCTGAATAGGACTTTATGTAACTATATGCATGATAGAACTCATCAACAAAAAGATGCAGAGGTATGCCTTCACTCATTATCCATGTGATCGCATGCGAACATGGTAGATCGGTGATTTTCCATTGTCAGCAAGAACAAGTGCACTCCGAAATATTAACCACAACTGAAAGAACGCATTGCACTTTGTAAATTGAATCAGACGACCCAACAACAATGCATGTCCTCCCTTAATCAATGAGCATCGCCAACTTCCTCTCAATTGACGGGCATAATACATTGGTCCAATGAATTATTAGTTTCTTAACTGATGCATTGGAATTATATAAAAAAATCACATCTCCATATATTTGAGAACAAATCAAACAAATGAATTATTAGTTTCTTAATTGATGCATTGGAATTATATAAAAAATCACAATTAATCTCATACTAAATAAACAAGAGATTTCTTATTATATGTCTTGTTAGACAAAATCCAAAGCATTTTTACATAATTCAAAAAATCATCAAAAGAAGAAAAGTGTTACATACCAAAAAATGATTTCATCATCTTCACCCTGATTGACTTGACCAAAACTGTGATTGGGGGATGCCTTGCTTGAATAATCCATTTATTAAACGATTCTGCCGTATTAGAGATCATATCTCCATATATTTTCCCCGTAAAATATGCATCAATATTTTCAAAATACTTTGTGTCGTGCGTCCACCTTCTTTTAATAGATCATTCATGTTCTGTTGATATGCTTCGACTGTGGGGCATATGCGCAATTCATCAAAAGCCAAATGATTCTATTTTTCAAGCCATTCGTTGCACTTTTCCCACTAAATTTGTCTTTCAAATTCATCTCAGATGGTTGAAATAATATCTATTGGGAAAACTTGGAAAGATTTTACTCATGGCCTCAAGTATACTAGGGTTCCTATCTGAAATAAAAGTTACCATACGAGATGATAAAATAATTTCCTTAAGGTTTTCCAAAAACCATTTCTAGTTTGCAGTATTCTCAAAATCCATCCTGTATATATGATGAAAAATGAACAAAAACCAAACAAGTAATTACAAAGAATGAATGGTAATATATTTAGTAGGAAATATAGTAAGTAGTATATTTAGTAGGAATTTCACCACTATCACCATCCTTCCATATAGCAACAAGCAAATGAACTTTGAACTTCTCCCTTAGATACGTTCCATGAAGATATAACAATTGACGACAAAAGGTAAATCTATCAGTACAACCTTTCAAAGATATGAAATTGTTCGAAATTTGCAAGATATTGCATTCTCATTCAAAACAACATGTGAGCCCGGGTTTGATTCTGAAATAACTTTTACATGTCTACTTAACATTTTGAATGAGTCATTGTCATCACCATGGATGCACTTCTTCGCCTTCTGAACACCATCAAATGTGATAGTATACGATATTTCCAAACCATATTCATGAAAAAATAACTTTACAATATTAATCGACCGAGTCTCTGGATTCTTACGCATTTGTTCTACAATCAAGCTACAAACCAAATCTGCACACACACGGTTATGTTTCAAAGATCTAAAACATGAACCACATGTATGTACGTTGTTCATTATCTTCACATAAAAATAACTATTGCTAGGATCCATTGATGCATACACATACCAACCATACCCCGTACTCTCCTTCTTTATACATGTTGCTGAAACTCTTTTGGAATCATTCTTCCCCCAATCAAAATCAAAGCCGACGCCAATTGCCATTTTATGCAATGCAATACGAAACTCTCTAGCACCACCTTCAATTTCTGACCAACACTCGTAATTTCTTTATCCCAACCATCCGTCAAAAGAGTCTTGTTATTTGAGAAACAAAACTGAGGAAGTAAATCTTTTTCAACACCATTATTGTCGATATCTGTCAAAAAAACTATTATCATTATAAGACGAATAGGCAGACTGCTCACAAGTTTCAATGGGATCTTTCTTTGATATCTAATTGTCAGACGGTCTAAGCTATACAATACAGCCAACGCCATAGTATTAAAATCATCATCAGTAGCCAAAACTTAATTAGAAAAATCACGAGTCGAGTAATGCGTGGTGAAATGATCTATTTGCAGTTTTTTCCACTAATTTTGTATTTTGAGCAAGAGTTTCTCGAACGAATCATTAATATCCATTTTATAAGCTAAAGTCTCACCATCATACAAGCAAAAGACAAAGATCCCACTGCCAATAACATTAAATATAGGTTAAACAAAAAACAAAAGGTAATAAAAAATAGATAAAAAGTAAGAAATAGTTTATTATGATTAATATAATGTAATAAATCTAAAAAATGGGGAATAATGCATACATATTCAAATTTATACTTGAAACTAATTAATTAAATTATCATAAGTTGTACTCGAATCAAGCCATCTATTGTGCCAGAAGAGAATAATACAGTTGTGGTATAATCGAATCTAGAAGAAACATAAAGTTATGAAAAAATCAAAACAATCGACTGTACTCCATTGAGTCGTATATCCAGTGGTTTATCGACTATACTCCATTGAATCGTTTATCAAGAAATCGTGCAAGAAAACTAGTCGAGGAGGAAAGCATCCGGGGGAGCAAAAAAAAACCAAAACAATGTCTGCTCTTTTTTTCTCGAAAAAGCGGTTGAAAACATAATGGGGGAGAAAAACAGTTCCTGGGTATTATTGACTTTTTACATCATAATTTTGGACCATTTAACAAAAAAGAGGGATTATATGACTTCAAAATGGATGTAGGACTAATTAGTAAATGAACCTCTATTTAGAGGACCATTAGGCAATTTCCTCTTATAACGATACTACTCCACCTACTCAGAAAAAAGATAGATTTACAGTTATTTGACACAATTCGAGTAAATATTAATTAATATAGTTAATATTGCATTTTCCATCTATGAACCTATATTCGTTGTTTACTCGATTTTTGTAAAAGTTAATGTATGTAAATGTGATTGTATGATTTTTAATATAATTAAATATGAGTATAAATAGAAATGAAAAAGTAACTACATACCAAATGTAGTAACAAGTTTATCATTTCGTGACACCCATTTAGGAGCAGAGAGATTATTAATTTTGTGCTACTCAGTGAACTTCGGTAAGTTATCACCGATGTAATTAAAGCCCTTTTAAAAAAATTAATTTTTTTATGAATTATATTTTATGTTTTAAAATTAATTGTCATTTTAGTCTCTCTTTTATGTATAAAGTAATCGTCATTTTAAGAATTTAAAGTGCTTTTGTGTTAAAACTTAGTATAAGCCTACTCTTATTTATTTTTTGGGAAAATTCCCAAATACTACCAAAATATCAATCCCAATTCTCATATAATCCAATGACTCTTTTTATTCCTATATAAACCAAATACTTTCCATTTAATACAAAATTGTATTTAACTATCAAAACTACCCCTACATCTCCCTCCCTCTCTCTCCCCTAAATTAAATATGTTCCCATTAAACTATGTCCCAATTTGCTACCAGAAATCCCACTAATTTAGCAATTTGTCTAAATTATTAAACTATGTAAATTATGAGACTGAAAGTTAGCATATAAAGTCAACAAATAAGCCCACTATAATTATAATTTCGAAGTTGGAAAGGAGAGAATATTAATTATAATTTTGCAGTTTTAATGTGAATGTGAATAAACTTGTATCCATATTTGTTTGTATAATTATAATTTAGAAATTAGATTTTTAAATCCTAATAACATGTACTTTTAAAGTATCAATGATTATAACCTAGGAAACTAACCAACAAATTAATTACTTAATACTAATAGTATTATTTAACTATTTATAATAATAGCTTGTAATTAATTCAGCAAAGNAAAAACCAAATTTTGTTTTAAAACTGAAAAAGGCTCTTTATGGTTTAAACAAGCTCCAAGAGCTTGGTATGAAAGGCTAACTCAACATTTGCTTTATTTGAACTTTAGACGAGGGGAAGTTGATAAAACTTTATTCCTTCTTAAATCCAATAAGCACATCTTAATCGTCCAAATTTATGTTGATGATATTATTTTTGGATCCACTAACGAGGAGATGGTCAAGGAGTTTGTTACTCGGATGTCCGATACATTCGAGATGAGCATGGAAGGTACCTCTCATACTTTCTTGGTTTACAAATAAAACAGTTTGATGACGGTATTTTTCTTTCCCAAACTAAATATGCAAAGAACTTAGTCAGAAAGTTTGGGTTAGAGAGTGAAACTGTCAAGAAAACGCCGCTGGGCAATACTGTGAAGCTGTCTAGGGACGATGTTGGTAAGGGTGTTGATAACACCGTGTATAGAAGTATGATAGGGAGTTTATTGTATTTGACAGCAAGTAGACCAGATATTATGTATAGTGTGTGCTTATGTGCTAGATATCAGTCTAATCCAAAAGAGTCACACTTGAAAGCTGTTAAAAGAATTATTAGGTACATTGCTGGTACAACTGAACTAGGTGTGTGGTACACAAAAGACACAGGTACTGAACTTGTAGGGTACACTGATTCGGATTGGGCTGGAGATGTGGTAGATAGGAAGAGTACTACTGGGGGATGTTTTTTTCTGGGTAATAACCTAATTTCTTGGTACAGCAAAAAGCAAAATTGTATTTCTCTTTCTACAGCTGAAGCCGAGTAAATTGCAGCTGGGAGTGCGTGCACACAATTACTATGGATGAACCAAATGGTTGAGGACTACGGTCTGCACAGTAGTATCTTGACGGTGTTGTGTGACAATTCCAGTGCTATTGACATCTCCAAAAATCCAGTCCAGCATTCTCGAATCAAACACATTGACATAAGGTACCACTTTATTCGAGACTTAGTTGAGAGGAAGATTGTTAGCCTTGAACATATTGGAACTGATAATCAGCTAGCTGACATCTTCACGAAGGCATTAGATTTCGAGACCTTCTCTCGTTTGAGAAGAGATCTCGGTATGTGCATTGTCTAGCCAATGTTGGTTTGTGATGTTGTGACACCCCTTATCAACATCAGTCACAACATCTGTATACTTTTGCATGCATTTTTATCTTTTTTTTTCATACATAATCGTAATGCATTGAGTTTGATTGAAAGTGCAATAAGGTCTTGTGTTGCAATAAAAGTAATGGCAAAAAGAACCAACCTCTTCAATTAGGTGATTGTGGGACTTGCCCACAGAAACTGGCTTTCTCCCAGGTCCAAAAACAAGGGGTGTTTACCAGCAATTGCTGAAGATTAAAAGATTTAAATCCCTCCAAGGATGAAGAAAATCTGGACTCAAAATGCTCCAATCTTTAAAAAATCACCCTCTTGAGAGATCTTGACGTAGTCATTAACTTGGGTTAAGGGGTAAGTTTTCATTGACTTCACCTAAGGCAATGTTGGTTCGCAATGTTGTTAGTAATAAAAAGCAACATTGGATCAAGACACCGAAATCTGAATATGTTTTTGTTTAATCTTTTAGGTCATGAATTCTAGGCATCCCATAGGACATTCATACTCTGTGAAGTGCCTTCTTGCTGTGCGTTTTGTTTCTCGTGTTTTTAGTCTTGCTTGAAATCTCTTAATTTTTTTTGAATTGAGCTAACTAAGTGTTTCAGTGGAGTTAAAATCGGACGGCTGGACAGGTAATAACGAGGTGAATTTGGTGAGTGAAAATTAACATTGCACAAAATAGTTACAACTGTGCTGATGGTTCATTAAATTTCAGCTTTGTATTTCGGCCAATTTTGTAGCTTGGGTTGTGCAATTTTATTTAAAAAAAAAAGGGGGGGATGAAAAATCGTGGGAAGAAATCATGGATTGGTAATGTGATCATGTAGCCTTTTTGAGGGGGAGTGGTGTTTTATAAAAAAGAAATAAAAATCGTGTTTTACTCCTAATATCAACCGGTGAGAAGTTTTAGGAATTTTCCTTTTATTTTTACCTTCTCTCTCCTTGTGCAACGATCACTTTTTGGGGGATAAAAAGTTGAACTCTTTTTACCGTTTGCTCACAAAACCCCTTTCGAATTAAAACTCTGCAGAATCCTTAATCCTCTCCAATTCTCTCGATTTTCCTATTGGTTGTGTATCTGTGTGATTTTGCAGGATGTCCAGTTCGCCGCCGCCGTCCTTGTCTGTCCCAGAACTGCCTGAAAAAGTTCGCCGCTCCGGCGAACAGGTCCCGTTGCCGTATCCACGAGTTGGTGGCCTTGATATTCGCGAGGAAGTTGGTGGTGGTAGTTCATCAAACCCACCACTATCAACATCGCCACCACTATCGCCTGCGTCTGATTCCCGTGCGGCTGTGCCCGTTCCATCACCGGTCGATGCCACGCCAGTAGCTCAAGTGTTCCCTGGACAGCCCAGGAACGAAATTGACGTGGATAATCCCCCGGATTTGGCGTTTATGGCTGAGACTTTTGGACGTGTGGGGAACCCAACCCTGAAGCGGTCTAGGCGCCTGCGCAACATTCCCCCCGGCGTTGTGCCGCCCGCTGTCCCGAAAAGCAAGGCAGGGCCGCGCCACACCGTGCCTATCGAACATATGAACCTCAAGGAGTATGTCACCGTGATGTCTGACCCTGATGATGAAGACTTTGTGCCTGCTGCTCCGGTCGAGGGGTCTGTGCCGCCGCCGTCTTCTGCCCAGAGTTTGCCGGCAAAGAAGTTTACTCGCCGCAAACAGCTTGTGCGCAAAGCCGACAGGAGATCAGGTCAGCCAAAGGTCAAAGTCTCTCCTGAGTCCTCTGCGACTGAGTATTCCTCCCCTCCATATACTGTGCTTGGTTTTATCACCGGCGAAGTTACCGGTTCCGCTAAGCCACCTGCCGCTGATCCCCCATCATCTCCAGTTCGTGCTGCTACACCTGAGTTTGATACGAGTCTTTTTGAACATTCCCCTGATTCTTCGTTGGATGTGCCCCTGAAAGGTTTTCTTACTGCGTGCAAAAAGGACAAGAAGAAAAAGAAGGCTGCTGCAAATGACGATGTTGACAGTCATGTTGGTACCCCCTTACCAACATCGCGTCGCTCGCAGTCTGTTTCGTCCTCCCGCACTGCTTCTGTCCAAAGAACCACTCTTGCTCCCTCGCCGCCTTCTTCTAATGCATCGGCTCACTCCCAGTCCTCTTCCGGAACTGCTACTCCGACACCCGAGCTTGAGGACATGGAGCCCTTTTCAGAGAAGTTTTTAACTGCTGAAGCTGCTGAGTTGTTTGATACTTATCAAACTCGCCACATGATTGCTGAGAGGAGAGTGCCGGTTGATTTGTTTGAGCGCCACAACCTGATAGCCTACCTCCAATTTCACGATATGTATTCCACAATTTCTACTGCCGTACCATTTGTTAGAGACATAGTTCTTGAGTTCTATGCGAACATGCTGTCCTCGATTGTTGATTTGAGCTCTGTGAACTATGGAAAAGTTTTTGTGCGTGGTAGAGTATTTGCTTTCACCCCTTATTTGATTGATAAGCTATTTGGAACTGAACCTTTTTGGGGTGAATCTACTGTGGATGGTATGGATGAGGTTGTGTCTTTTTTGTCTGGTGGTATGGTGCATTCTTGGTTTGAACAATTGCCGAGCACTAGGCTCTCGTCTCTTTATTCTATTATGCACAAAGTGGCTCTTTGCAATTGGGTCCCTTCCAAAAACACTACGTGTGTTACTCGGCCGCAAGCCCAGTTTTTGTTTAAGCTTGGGAAGGGTTTGAAATTCAGTTTCGGGCGTCATGTTTTTGATATTGTTACTAAGTTTGCCACATCAAGGTCTGCCGCCTCGTTGTGTTCTCCCTCTCTTATTTTCAGCTTGTTGAAGAACCAAGGTCTGACGCTTCTTCCAGATGATGTGCTCACTGGTGATGCGGATTGGTTTGCTTTCCGAGGCCAACATACTACTGGTGCTAGGGTAATTGATTTGCCTTGGCAGGCTCCATTTCAGGCTGATGTTGATAGCGATGTTGGAAGGGGTGATCCCAACATGGTCCGCATTCTGCGCAGCTCCTGCGTGCGCATGTTGCTTCCATTGACTTGCAGATATCTCAGCTACAAGCACTTCGTAGCTCGATTTTGGAGGCCCTTTCCCTTTCTGGTCAAAAAGGGGGAGAGGAAGATGACGCGGACATAGGGGGAGAAAATGTTGATGAAGAAGATGTTGTTGCTGAGGCTAATGCCGAGAATGAGGATGACGTTGATGCTGGTGCTGATAAAGATGGTGCTGAAGATGCTGTCGCTGCCGAAGCCTTGGCGAGTCTTGCTCAAGAAAGGAGGAGGAAGCGTATTCGCGCTCGCGATAAGGCTTTGAGGAGAATGCTGCGAATGCAGAAGAGGAAGAGGAAGGAAGGTGGTGAAGGAATTTCGACATCCCCTCGTCGTTCGAAGAGGGTTCGAGGTCAATAAGTTCCTTGGTAGTTTGTTTTGATAAAGTGTTTGAACAACGTTGGTTTGTAATGCTGGTTTGAATTTTAACAACATTGGGTGTTTTGTTTAGGGGGAGTTTTCTAACTTAGGGGGAGTTAGTATTTTATTTTCATTTGTGTTTGCGTCGTAGTGTTTTGTCCAGAAAGGCAAAAGGGGGAGATTGTTGAGAAATTAATTCTTGGCAATAATTCCTATTTTGTTATTTGCCTTTCTTGGGCACAAAATAAGTTAGGAAAATAGATTTAGGAATATATTGTGTTTCCTAGTTCATGTACAAGACTTTAATTATTCCTAGATTGTGATTAGGATTTGTTTTTAGGTATTTACCAAGTTTAGGATTCTAGAATGGTCTATTTAAGACAAAGAATCCTAAAGCTTGTACACACGAATTTTAAGCACGGGATTTTGAGAGAAGGACGACGCAAGACGCACGGCAAAGCAAGGAAGAACACGAAGAACTACTTGGAGCCATTGATCGAGATTAACAAGCTCTTCGAAGTTGRGTGACCAACYGAGAAGATCTTGCCATTCCGGCAARAAGTATTTAGTATCAAGTTTATTGATATTTAGTTTTCATATATTACTTTATATTTTTGTATTGGACGTAAAAAAGAAAGTAATATAGTTTTCGGGTTTGTACACCCAAGTTCACAAGTATTTACTTGTGAACTGAATTTGTTATCTCGTGTTCTTATCGATTTATTCCGCTGCATATATTTATTTTACTCTGGTCGATGTTGTTAACCAGTGTTGGTAAACATTGAATAACAACATCGTAAAATTGAGACTTATTTTCAAAACCATAGACCTTCTAATTATACAGTGGGTACGTTCTTAAAACTTGGTTAGATTATATTAGTGTCATTTTGAATCATATCATATCATAATATTTTGTTGCCCAAAAAAATTCTAACTTCTATTGTTAAGCAAAAACCTATCGAAAACTCTATTTACAAACAAGTGGCGGATGCATCGACAGTCAAGGATGCAGTTGTTCTTTTCCTAGTCGTGTCGGTAGGATACAACAATAAAACAAACCTATTTCAATGTACTCTCTTAGAATATGATGTTTTTTCAAGCAAATGTAGGTTCTACAACTCCAAGCCTAGAAAGAATAGAAAGGATGCATTCCATGAAGAAGCAAAAGTTATGCTATGACAGAATCTTTACTTAAACTAATGTTAGTTATAGTTACTTTCTTAATTAATTGAGTAACAACGCCATTCATTATTTTTTCTATTAATAGAAAGAACTTATAGAGACAAATATGGGTGAAATATTAAGTAAGGATGAAGAGTCTACTCACTTACCAGTCGAGAGTGTAAGAGAAATCCCTCAACAAGGAGCAGACACGTAAGTGTTTTAAAATAACATTAATAGTTTATTTTTCATACTAATTAGCTTATTGTTGCATATAACTGTTCTCATATTAATTGTTTCATGTCCCAGGAACGACTGTGCAATTTATGTTTTCTACTTCTTTAAGCAAATCATGCAAAGGGAGAAGATTCTAAAGAAGCTTTCAAAAGATGATCTTCAAGTTTTCAAAGCAGAGACTGTGAAGACTATTGTAATGAATGGCTAGAGATTGTAATACAAATATTTTGGGAATCATTTATTTTCTATTTTGATATGACTAGGATTTAGTAAGAATGCTTTGATGTGCATTTGTATTCTATTTTGATGTGGCAAGGATCTAGTAAGAAATGCTTTGATGTGCATTTGTTCTTTATTTTGATGTGAATAAGATCTAGTAAGAAATGTTTTGATATGGTTTTGTACTTTATTGAATCGTATATCGATCAAATAGCGAATTTCAAGTTTAATGCAGTGTATATGCATGATCATTGAGATTGCATGGTTTCGATGATTCAATATACATATAGGAATAAATTTGTTCAAACTGTAAGAAATTCACATATTACGTAAGTTTTTTTTTCAAAATGTAAGAAAATCTTAGTTACGTAATATGTGAATTTCTTACTCAAACCAAAATTTTTTACTCACATAAATGCAATTTTTCCATCAAGTAAACATACGAGTTGGACAAAAACATCAACACATTAACAAATGCACATAAATTTATCACCCCCAACTAACAAACAATAATATAAGTAAAAATACTTATAGTCAGTAATTGTTTCAAATAACTAGTGGTATCAGTACAAATATCATTTTAGCAAAAAAAAATAGTATATCAATAATTAGGTCTACTAAAGAGTGAGAAATCTAAACAAGAGGTTCGGTGCATATTTTTTTTTATGATTGCTGACATGTACGCATCTACCGTATTTCATAACTTTCGGAATGTGTTTTCCCTAGATAATTGCTCTTCCTTTTAGGTCTTCCAAGAGGCCTCTTTAAACCGGTGGGACAATCAAAGCATTGTCCGGATGGGCTTGGGGTTGGTCAAACATTGAAACATGATGAAGGGGTGCTGAATAGGACTTTATGTAACTATATGCATGATAGAACTCATCAACAAAAAGATGCAGAGGTATGCCTTCACTCATTATCCATGTGATCGCATGCGAACATGGTAGATCGGTGATTTTCCATTGTCAGCAAGAACAAGTGCACTCCGAAATATTAACCACAACTGAAAGAACGCATTGCACTTTGTAAATTGAATCAGACGACCCAACAACAATGCATGTCCTCCCTTAATCAATGAGCATCGCCAACTTCCTCTCAATTGACGGGCATAATACATTGGTCCAATGAATTATTAGTTTCTTAACTGATGCATTGGAATTATATAAAAAAATCACATCTCCATATATTTGAGAACAAATCAAACAAATGAATTATTAGTTTCTTAATTGATGCATTGGAATTATATAAAAAATCACAATTAATCTCATACTAAATAAACAAGAGATTTCTTATTATATGTCTTGTTAGACAAAATCCAAAGCATTTTTACATAATTCAAAAAATCATCAAAAGAAGAAAAGTGTTACATACCAAAAAATGATTTCATCATCTTCACCCTGATTGACTTGACCAAAACTGTGATTGGGGGATGCCTTGCTTGAATAATCCATTTATTAAACGATTCTGCCGTATTAGAGATCATATCTCCATATATTTTCCCCGTAAAATATGCATCAATATTTTCAAAATACTTTGTGTCGTGCGTCCACCTTCTTTTAATAGATCATTCATGTTCTGTTGATATGCTTCGACTGTGGGGCATATGCGCAATTCATCAAAAGCCAAATGATTCTATTTTTCAAGCCATTCGTTGCACTTTTCCCACTAAATTTGTCTTTCAAATTCATCTCAGATGGTTGAAATAATATCTATTGGGAAAACTTGGAAAGATTTTACTCATGGCCTCAAGTATACTAGGGTTCCTATCTGAAATAAAAGTTACCATACGAGATGATAAAATAATTTCCTTAAGGTTTTCCAAAAACCATTTCTAGTTTGCAGTATTCTCAAAATCCATCCTGTATATATGATGAAAAATGAACAAAAACCAAACAAGTAATTACAAAGAATGAATGGTAATATATTTAGTAGGAAATATAGTAAGTAGTATATTTAGTAGGAATTTCACCACTATCACCATCCTTCCATATAGCAACAAGCAAATGAACTTTGAACTTCTCCCTTAGATACGTTCCATGAAGATATAACAATTGACGACAAAAGGTAAATCTATCAGTACAACCTTTCAAAGATATGAAATTGTTCGAAATTTGCAAGATATTGCATTCTCATTCAAAACAACATGTGAGCCCGGGTTTGATTCTGAAATAACTTTTACATGTCTACTTAACATTTTGAATGAGTCATTGTCATCACCATGGATGCACTTCTTCGCCTTCTGAACACCATCAAATGTGATAGTATACGATATTTCCAAACCATATTCATGAAAAAATAACTTTACAATATTAATCGACCGAGTCTCTGGATTCTTACGCATTTGTTCTACAATCAAGCTACAAACCAAATCTGCACACACACGGTTATGTTTCAAAGATCTAAAACATGAACCACATGTATGTACGTTGTTCATTATCTTCACATAAAAATAACTATTGCTAGGATCCATTGATGCATACACATACCAACCATACCCCGTACTCTCCTTCTTTATACATGTTGCTGAAACTCTTTTGGAATCATTCTTCCCCCAATCAAAATCAAAGCCGACGCCAATTGCCATTTTATGCAATGCAATACGAAACTCTCTAGCACCACCTTCAATTTCTGACCAACACTCGTAATTTCTTTATCCCAACCATCCGTCAAAAGAGTCTTGTTATTTGAGAAACAAAACTGAGGAAGTAAATCTTTTTCAACACCATTATTGTCGATATCTGTCAAAAAAACTATTATCATTATAAGACGAATAGGCAGACTGCTCACAAGTTTCAATGGGATCTTTCTTTGATATCTAATTGTCAGACGGTCTAAGCTATACAATACAGCCAACGCCATAGTATTAAAATCATCATCAGTAGCCAAAACTTAATTAGAAAAATCACGAGTCGAGTAATGCGTGGTGAAATGATCTATTTGCAGTTTTTTCCACTAATTTTGTATTTTGAGCAAGAGTTTCTCGAACGAATCATTAATATCCATTTTATAAGCTAAAGTCTCACCATCATACAAGCAAAAGACAAAGATCCCACTGCCAATAACATTAAATATAGGTTAAACAAAAAACAAAAGGTAATAAAAAATAGATAAAAAGTAAGAAATAGTTTATTATGATTAATATAATGTAATAAATCTAAAAAATGGGGAATAATGCATACATATTCAAATTTATACTTGAAACTAATTAATTAAATTATCATAAGTTGTACTCGAATCAAGCCATCTATTGTGCCAGAAGAGAATAATACAGTTGTGGTATAATCGAATCTAGAAGAAACATAAAGTTATGAAAAAATCAAAACAATCGACTGTACTCCATTGAGTCGTATATCCAGTGGTTTATCGACTATACTCCATTGAATCGTTTATCAAGAAATCGTGCAAGAAAACTAGTCGAGGAGGAAAGCATCCGGGGGAGCAAAAAAAAACCAA
This sequence comes from Phtheirospermum japonicum, assembly GCA_014905375.1. Lineage (NCBI taxonomy): Eukaryota > Viridiplantae > Streptophyta > Magnoliopsida > Lamiales > Orobanchaceae > Phtheirospermum > Phtheirospermum japonicum. The sequence continues at coordinate 1,039,339 of BMAC01000125.1, read as the reverse complement.
AACAATGTCTGCTCTTTTTTTCTCGAAAAAGCGGTTGAAAACATAATGGGGGAGAAAAACAGTTCCTGGGTATTATTGACTTTTTACATCATAATTTTGGACCATTTAACAAAAAAGAGGGATTATATGACTTCAAAATGGATGTAGGACTAATTAGTAAATGAACCTCTATTTAGAGGACCATTAGGCAATTTCCTCTTATAACGATACTACTCCACCTACTCAGAAAAAAGATAGATTTACAGTTATTTGACACAATTCGAGTAAATATTAATTAATATAGTTAATATTGCATTTTCCATCTATGAACCTATATTCGTTGTTTACTCGATTTTTGTAAAAGTTAATGTATGTAAATGTGATTGTATGATTTTTAATATAATTAAATATGAGTATAAATAGAAATGAAAAAGTAACTACATACCAAATGTAGTAACAAGTTTATCATTTCGTGACACCCATTTAGGAGCAGAGAGATTATTAATTTTGTGCTACTCAGTGAACTTCGGTAAGTTATCACCGATGTAATTAAAGCCCTTTTAAAAAAATTAATTTTTTTATGAATTATATTTTATGTTTTAAAATTAATTGTCATTTTAGTCTCTCTTTTATGTATAAAGTAATCGTCATTTTAAGAATTTAAAGTGCTTTTGTGTTAAAACTTAGTATAAGCCTACTCTTATTTATTTTTTGGGAAAATTCCCAAATACTACCAAAATATCAATCCCAATTCTCATATAATCCAATGACTCTTTTTATTCCTATATAAACCAAATACTTTCCATTTAATACAAAATTGTATTTAACTATCAAAACTACCCCTACATCTCCCTCCCTCTCTCTCCCCTAAATTAAATATGTTCCCATTAAACTATGTCCCAATTTGCTACCAGAAATCCCACTAATTTAGCAATTTGTCTAAATTATTAAACTATGTAAATTATGAGACTGAAAGTTAGCATATAAAGTCAACAAATAAGCCCACTATAATTATAATTTCGAAGTTGGAAAGGAGAGAATATTAATTATAATTTTGCAGTTTTAATGTGAATGTGAATAAACTTGTATCCATATTTGTTTGTATAATTATAATTTAGAAATTAGATTTTTAAATCCTAATAACATGTACTTTTAAAGTATCAATGATTATAACCTAGGAAACTAACCAACAAATTAATTACTTAATACTAATAGTATTATTTAACTATTTATAATAATAGCTTGTAATTAATTCAGCAAAGTAGTATGTAATTTTTTAAAAATCGTGGAAAGTAGTTTGTAATTTTCCAAAAATCTTGTGAAGTAGTATGCAATTTATGCAAATTAGTTTGTGATTTTTCAAAAATTTTGTGAAGTAGTATGCAATTTATGCAAAGTAGTACCTAATTTCTCAAAAAATTATGCGAAGTAGTACGTAATTTCCCAAAAACTATACGAAGTAGTGTGTAATTTTTCAAAATTTACACGAGTAATTTTGAAATTTACACGCGTAGTTCTAAAATTACACAAGTAGTTCTAAAATTTACACGAGTAGTTCTGAATTTACACGAATATCTCTGAATTTTTGAAGAACAAAATAAAATAGTTAAAAAGGGTAATTTAGTAGTCTTATATAAACAAAGTAGTTTGTAATTTTAATAAAGTAGTACGTAGTTCGCAATCTGAACAAAATAGTTTGTAATTTCAACAGTGTAGTTCGTAATTAATCATGTAATATCATTTCATATAATTTAGATTATGGAAAGATGATTTGTGGAATACAAAGATACCTAATTGTCATTTTCCCTACGTTTTTTTTTTTTGTAAAGTTGTAATTACCTTATTTATCATATTTTACTTTATTGGTTAGACTTCGAGTTTGGAAAAATTGAAATTGCATTAAATAAATTTTATTAGCATGTCATAATTTGATTGTTTAAACTCCTCCTCTTGAGAAGAATCTATTAAGGGTAGTTTAGTATATTATTATAGTAATTAGATTATTATGCAACTTTTATATTCAATGGAGTTTTAGGGTAATTGGTTTTATATTTTGGACTATATGAGAATTTTCCCTTATTTTTTAAACTATGTGTTAATATATTTAAACGGGGTGTTGGACATGTAAAATTTATATAATATTTCTATATTAAATTAGGATGAATAAGTTATTTTGTAAGTATTCTTAATTTGTGTTAATTTTTATAAAATGATGTCCTCGTCCTGTTTTATCTGTCGCGTTTTGAGAATTTTTTTGTTCTGTTCTATTTGTTGCATTTACATGTTAAAGAGATAATTATTGTTACCTTTTTACTTTTCAATAAAAAGTAAATGTATTTTACTATTTTTACCCATACCTTTATTATTTCACACTTTTAATTATTTTAAACACAATGATATTATGATCATTTGATACTTATAATTATAACACCAATTATCTTTCTTAATTTCTGTGAAATTATCAAATGCGACAAATAGAACGAGACTGAGAAAATAATTATTTTGGAAATGAGGGAGTAAGGGTGCAATTGAATATCATTTCGTTCATTTTCGTTTCGTTTCACTAGAAAATAGTGAAAATAAAAATTTTAGGGAGATAAATTTTTTTGGTAAGATAATGACTGAATATAATTTGTATTTTTTAAGTAAGTGATTGGATATAAAATTTTTTGGTAAATAAAATTTCAAATGGGATCCACAAAAATTTTTGTGTGGTAGGAATTAATGATAATGAAAAAATGAGAAATAAAAAATAAAATAAAGTTTTTATGCGATAGAAATTAATGTTAGTTGAGAGATAAGTGAAATAAAAAAAATAGACGAGAGAAAAATGAGAAAAAACATTTTTTAAGAAATACAATTATTTATTTGACATTTTTTTCTTTTGCTAGTTTTGAAAAAAAAGATTTTTGACTTCCAATTGCACCGTAACTTGTTTGTTCACCTGTCCTTTAACAAAGTTCAAATCGACACCAAGAGTGTGGAATTGCTTTTTCTCTATGCAGCTGCACCTTGAGTCAACCAAGGCAGCCACCACCATTTTTGGGCCCTCAAAAAAATCTGTCCCCACAGTATATAATAGCACAGAAGAAATCAAAGAACATGTCATTGGTTCAAAACTATGACACCCAACTATCTCCTCACACTTCTCAATCTTTTCCTTTCTGAATACATTTGTTAATAATTAATAATCTCTCTATACATTCGTTATTATCCACAATTTTAAAGTAATTTCATTAATCTTTATTGATAGACAAAAGTAGGGAAGATGCAACTTTTAAACGAGAAACAAACTTTAACAATGGTAATATGATCATTTATGATCTCTCATTACAAAATTACTTAAATTTTTATAAATTAATAAACTCTCTAAAATAATAAAAAAATTCGAATTCGGTGTGAGCCTTTATAAAAAAATCATTAAATAAAAAGATTCGAATCCGGTGTGGGCCTTTGTAAAAAAATCATTAAATTCGATAGGATAATAATTTTTTAATTTTTTTATTATAAATAGTAGGTCCCATTAAAACTTTAAATTAATAATTCATAAATATTATAGTTATAAATATTATGTTAATTTTTTAAAATATGAATCTATTGAGATTTATATAGTATACGTTTCATTCATCCTGCATGGATACATTTAATTGGGTATAATAGTTATATAAGTGCAACTAATTAATGTAAACATGTATATTTAAGTAATTTCAATTAATTGATATATACGTCCATGAATATAATAGTTAATTGTATAAAATGAATTGATATTATACATGAATATATTTAATTAGTTACAAAGAATTGGTTGATGCATGAATATAATCAATGAAACATATATGATTTCATTTATTTTCAATACATATGTACTAATGCGTCCATGAATATAATAGTTAATTGTATACAATGAATTGATATTATACATGAATATATTTAATTAGTTACAAAGAATTGGTTGATGCATGAATATAATCAATGAAACATATATGAATTCATTTATTTTTAACACATATGTACTAAATTTACTGAATTTAAAAAGTTTCTCCTTTGATTAACAAAATATTAATTTATTTATATATTAATATCTCTATAAATTAATAAAATTCATGGTCCCAAGATTATTAATTTATATAAGTTTTACTATATATGCATGTATTAAGAGTTGAAGGGCATGCCTTGTTGTAGAGTTTGTAATATCAAAACTGGTATTTTATATACTCATTTGTTTTAAAATTAAATATTTAAATAATAATTTTTATACTTGATATCTATCATATTAATATATAGTTAAATATTACTAAATACATTATTATAATATAATATTATTAACTTTCAACAATATTTTGACATAAAATATCATATAATAATACGTTATATTTAACTTTCATACGTGATTTGACATGTACAATTAAAAATAAAAAAAAATTCTAATTTTTATAACAAATAAGATTTTTATCATTTATAAAATTTTGAATACCTTGAGATTGTGAATATCTCAATTTTATTATCCTAAAGGGAGTACTACTTATTTGTAGAGTTCAAAATATAAATAAAATCAGCCCTTATTTGTTTTTTTTTATAAATTATGGCATGTCTTTTTTTAAAAATTGTGAGTAATATTTAAATAAGAGTAGTATAGTTAATTATCCTTATTTTTTTAATTTAGTCTGCACAATGATAAAATAATAAGTTTTGTGAACTGAGGGTACTATCTCTGTCCATTAAAATATATTTTAACATTTTATACGAACGGAGAAAACATATTAATAATTGTTATTGGACTCGTATCTTCTTCTTCTTCTTCTTCTTCTTCTTCTTCTTCCTATGTTACTTTTACGACCATAAATTAAATCAACAAAATGTGTTAAAGATGAGTATTTCATTTAATTTATTACTCTAAATAAAGGCACTTATCCATAATTTAAGATGAATGAATATAAAAAAAGGCATGTCACGCCCCGTATGAAAGGGGCAACGTGAGACGGACAATTGCTGGTGGATTGTGGTATGAATGGCGCCAAATGGTTACGATGGAGTTACGCTCATATTTCCTTCCGAGTTCAGACAGGCAGACCCGGTTAAATGCGGGAGCTTATCGCTATTCAGGGAATTGACGGTAAAAGAGGGGATTAGGCCAACCCTACCCAAACCTGGTTGGGAACTGGAGCCGTTTCCCTGAGGAGCCCAAGGCAGGACGAAACCAGTACATTGTCCCGAAATAAAGGCTGAGCCTCTGGGGAGAGGTGTAGCGTGGGCCTCTGGAATCACATTAGAAATTCTAAGCTCGTGACAGATGATATCAGAGCCATGCTGGCACGCGTCTCGTATCGTCTTGCACTAGCACAAGGGAGATGGTGTCGAGCTAGCGAGGGGCCCTCACATCATGAAGCGTCGAGTCGGCAAGGGACGAGCTTGTCAGACGGTCCATGAGAAACCCCCCTGGCCCTCCGAGCGTGTATTGGTGTAAGGGGCACTTGGTGCAAGGGGCACGCCGAGCGACAAGAAGTCGCAAGGGTCGGACACCTCAGGCGAGTGGCCGTGTAAGAGGGCGTACACCATTTTCGGGGGGGAGGAAAATGTCACACCCCGTGTGAAAGGGGCAACGTGAGATGGACAATTGCTGGTGGATTGTGGTATGAATGGCTCTAAATGGTTACGGTGGAGTTATGTTCATATCCCCTTCCGAGTTCAGTCAGGCCGACCCGGTTAAATGCGGGGGGCTTGTCGCTATTCATGAAATTGACGGTGAAGAGGGGACTAGGCCAACCCTACCCAAACCTGGTCGGGAACTGGAGCCATTCCCCTGAGAAGCCCAAGGTAGGGCGAAACCAGTACATTGTCCCGTAATAAAGGTTGATCCTCTGGGGAGAGGTGCCACGCGGGCCTCTGGAATCACGTTGGAAATTCTAAACCCGTGACAATGTGATGGTTAAAACGGATAGTACAAATATATGTAAGGTTTTATAAATTACTTAAAATTAAGTTTTTAAAATTGTAAACTAAAAATACTTATTAATAATTAACAACACTCAAGTCATAGAAAGTAGATGAAATTTCTACAGTACCTCCCAATGTACCATACCCCATGTATTTGAAGCCGTTGATCTATTCCACTACATAAAATTTGACATGATCTAACAGTTAAAATTATATGAACAATGACACCTTGAAGGTACCGTAGAACTTCCCCAAGTCGGATATTTGGGAGAAGATATGTTTGTAGAGTAATGACGGACATAATACATGAATTAGGGTTTTGAATAAAAATCGTATTCACAATTTATTTTTCGGATAATGAGATCTTCTCACTAGATATGTTAAATGACGAGATTGAGGGAAAATATTACTTTTCACGTGTATTAGCAATAACTGTCAACCGTTTTTGAAATATTCACTTCTGTTTTAAGCGATGAGCGATTTAGAGCCTAACAACTTATTAAGGTTTTTCATTTATTGAACGTCAACTGACACCTAAGCTTAATACGATATTCGCCAATCAAAATTCAACCGAAATTTGAGAAAGTCGGAAGAACTTCACACTACCTCTTGAGCTCATGCCATTAGAACCTAGGTGGAGTGAACTCTATATCGTGTCTCTTGTGAAAGGAGAAGCTTTCGTTTGGTCGATGATTTGATATTTTAATACTTCATTCGTTTCTTAATAAGTGAATTTCTGATTTGAAACGAGAGAATTAAAATTATGTAATATAATTAAGTTACCCTAAATGATTAATCTTCTAAATATGTATAATTATATTAAAAAAAGAAATCTCTTATTTATTTATCCATTGTTTTAGGGCCTGTTTGGACTAGTATTGATTGTGATTCTGAATTTGGTATTCAGAATTATGTGAATAGTAAGAATTTTTATTTGTTATAGGACTAAAAATCATTTACATTTTATTGTAGATGTCAAATCTTGTATGAAAAGTGGATGATAATATATTATTATATTGTATTTGATGTCAAATAATGCTGAAAATTGAAGAGTAAAGTATTATTATATTATATTTAATAATATCTAATTATAAAATATTATAATTTAAATATTTAATTTTTAAATTTTAAAACAAAGAGTATTCGATTTTTCAAATTACGAATTTGGTATTTCGAATCCTATCCGGAGAGAGCATTCGAAATTGTATAAAAGGAAAATGTCAATACGATAGCTCCTTAAAATGGTAGCGCTATAGCCATCAACTCCATTAGCATACTACCGACACTCCACTGCCTACTGGCCCCCACTTACGAGAAATCAATGATGCTCTATTATTAGCTAGATCTCACATTTTCCCATCCAACAGCCCTTACTTACACTCCCCGCACTAATCTAAATCTCCGCCCTCCATCCACATCTCCCCCACCCCCCTATAACCCACCCTATCTTATCCCACACGCTCAGATCCCTCTCCCATTGCTCGAAAAACACAGAGTCCCTCCTGCTCAAAACACTCCCTCACTCCAACTCTATCTTATCCCTCCCCAGATCTCTCCAATTCCCCAAAATTACAGAACAACCCACGAAACACTTGCTAATTATACCCTAAAGATCACATTTTTACTCAATTTTATTTTATTTTGAGTGTTAATTACACTCTGTGATGGTGGAGGCACAGTCCTGGACAACAAGAAGGGGCAGCAACCCCCGGTTCGAGCCCAACAACAATGACCAAGTTCTGGATATTCCGGTGACCCCAACCGCTGAAATCCGACAGCAAAACTATTCCCCTCTCATCTCTCCCGCTATCCTCACCGCCGCCATTATTGCATCCTGGTATTTCTCGAACATCGGGGTCCTGTTGCTGAACAAGTACCTCCTCAGCTTCTACGGCTACAGGTACCCCATCTTCCTAACCATGCTCCACATGATATCCTGCGCCGCTTACAGCCTGTTCGCCATTAAATGGCTCGAGATCGTGCCCTTCCAGCAAATACACAGCCGCCGCCAGTTCTTCAAGATTCTCTCTCTGAGTGTCATTTTCTGCTTCTCAGTTGTCTGTGGAAATACCTCTTTGAGGTACCTCCCCGTCTCGTTCAACCAGGCGATTGGCGCTACGACGCCGTTTTTCACCGCAATTTTCGCATTTGTGATTACGTGTAAAAAAGAGTCGGCCGAGGTTTATTTAGCGCTCGTCCCCGTCGTCTTAGGCATTGTCTTGGCTAGTAACAGTGAGCCCCTTTTCCATCTCTTCGGATTCCTGGTCTGCGTCGGATCGACAGCTGGCAGGGCGTTGAAATCCGTGGTTCAGGGGTTACTGTTGACTTCCGAGGGTGAGAAGTTGCACTCTATGAATCTTTTGTTGTACATGGCTCCGATGGCGGCGATGATTTTGCTGCCCTTCACTTTGTACATCGAAGGGAATGTGTTTGCCATCACGTTGGAGAAGGGCATGAGAGATGGGTTCATAGTGTTCCTATTGATTGGCAATGCCACGGTGGCTTATTTGGTCAATTTGACTAATTTCTTGGTTACCAAGCACACGAGCGCCTTGACTTTGCAAGTCTTGGGGAACGCCAAGGCGGCTGTGGCTGCAGTTGTGTCGGTGTTGATATTTAGGAATCCGGTGACGGTGATGGGGATGATGGGGTTCGCTGTTACGATAATGGGTGTGGTTCTTTACAGCGAGGCTAAGAAGAGATCCAAAGTTACAGCTCATTGACACAGACAAGAAATTATCATTATATTATTGGTAAGGCCCTTTTTATGAGCACTTGATTTAGAGATTAAAGATTATTTGATGATTCTATATATTGTATAGGAAGAAGAAGGGGGTGGGGGAAAAGAATTATTTGGATAATGCTCCTTTTTTTATTTTTTTGCTGTTGATGATAATTGTTGTGAATTGGGGGGTGGTAAAGAGAATAAAGGTGTCTCTTTTGCTTTTTTCCCCTCGTTTGTCATTTTTATATGGTCTCTAAAAAAGAATTAGAGACGGATAAAGACGATATTCTTTTGATATTATTGTTGTTGTTTGTGGAGGTAAAAAATTGTCCTCCACATCATTTTTTCGAGCATATCTTTTGTTTCCCTGTTTGATACAACTGTGAATCGATTCTTCTGTTTCTTGCATTGTTGGTATTTTCTTGTTTAAGAAGTTTGTGTGAGTGTTCATACTCTGATAATGTGTCTGTTTTCCCCGTTTCTTTGTCCATTGAGTTGTTTAGTTAATGAAGAACCGTATTGGAAAGTGGCATCAAAGGTTTACAGGATAGTGTTTCTAATTTGCAAATTCAAATAGTGACGACGACATTAATTGCTAAAGAAAAGGATTTTTTTCTAAAATATGTTGATTATACTAGCCTGGCCGGGGCCAATTTTTCTCGCGGACTGGCATTTTGTGGCCTAGAGTATTTAAAATAGAAGAAAATGTCACGGGACAGTCGGGCCAAAACAGCCCGGCATTTGTGGGTCTAACATATCTGGCCTAGGCCCCGCCAACAAACTGGGTCGGGCTTGCCCGATATAATGTTTCTTCTTGGAAATGAAAATGGCGAGTGCCTGTGAAATTCGAAGCATCTGTTTGAAGCTCCAATAATGAGGGCCAACTGTTATGATATTAATGTATAACACATCTCCAAAGGGATCAATATTTTTTCCCTTCTAGTTACTACCATTCTCCACAAGATCAATTCCTGTAACAATTTCATATAACCACCACCTGGATGCTCTTACAGTATTGGAAGATATTTACACATCTTTCATGGGCTGATTCTGGAAATAATGAGTTGCCATGCATTTTCATGGGTTGATTCTGGAAAATCTAGGTGGCATCTCTTGCAGTTGGTAAAAAATATATTATATTAATTTTTCTTCATTTGGTAGATCTGGTTTGGGTTAAAAAGTATCTGCAGTTGATTTCCCTTATAAGAAAGAATCCCATGATTAGGTTCAGAGTTCTGTGAAACTTTGTTACTTTTGTGTCACAATTGTTAGAGAGAGAGAGAAACACCTTTTCCGCTGTTACATTGGGTACCTTTAATGGGGGGCCTCATCTCATGGTGGTTACATGTTCATGTTATTGGGAGTTGGGGTTTAGGTCCACACGAGTCGAGGATAAAGCAACTTGTTATTCAATTTATGTGGTGGTTGGGGCTTTCTTCTGTACCTTGCTCAATTTAATGTTTTTTCATCATTGTTCCTCACTCATTGTACTTTAGAGGATTTAGTTTTGCATAATTTTTCAGTTGTTCAAGTTAACAAGTTTTGCTTTGTAAAATTTTCTCACATGAGAAAATAAAAAATATATAAGCATGTGTGAAAGATATTGAAAAAGTACTATTTTATTTCCATTTGTTTTACATGTTTGGGTTACTTTGTTGGGCCAATTATAAAATTTAACCCGTGCTTTTAGTCTAGCAACAAAAAATTCACTTGTTATTGAAAATTATTAATGTCCCTTGAATTTTGTGTTTACCTTACAAATTCTCTATTGTTGTGAATTTGTGTACGATAAAATCCATTGTTCTAAAAGTCGTTTTAGGCGGTGCCTACGATTTGCTCTAGGCGGCTATCGGCTATTAGGACCTGGGCAAAAAATCGGCGCCGAGGCGGCTGCCTCTATATGTTTGTAAGGTTTTTTTTTTTTTTTTTTTTTTAATATGTTTGGTGTGTTTATTTGTAAGTGAAGATCATACGGAAAATTTGAGAAATTGATCAATTTTATTGTTATAAGTTATAAATACTTAAACCTAATAATGTAGACAATGTGTTTGATGAAAGTTCGCGAGATAAATTTTGAAAAAATTAAAAAAAGAACCCGCTGAGTTTTGTTGATGATAAGTTTATATCATGAACTATGATTGTAATTTTATTGTCGTATAGTTATGTTTTGACTTGTTCAATACTAATTCTTAAATATTAGACTAAGGGGACGCTTGGTGAAATTGGTGGGAATGGGAATGGGAATGAGTTTGATTGTGGAGGTTAATGAGTTTGATAACCCCCACTTGTGGGGGGTATGGCTTAATACCAAAAATTGGGCAATCAAACCCATAGTGGTTTAGTTACCAACCACCACTTTAATTCCCTTTCCCATTCCCCACTCCCTAAACCCACCAACCAAGCATCCCCTAAATATAATATTTACATGTAGATTTTATGCCCCGTCTAATCCTCATTTAGGCCCCTCTACCATAGGCGATGGTCCGCCCTAACAGTTGCCTTGCGATTTTTAGAACCTCGATGAAACTAATGCTAGGGGACATTTATAATATTGATAAACTATTTTTTTGGTAAGGCTATTATTTTTACTGACACTCTAATTCTTGATGTGGAACTTGATTATATAATCAATTAAGCATAAAATACTGTTGCAATATCAACGGAAATTTATAATCAATGAGTAATTTTCATTTTCATCACCCGTTTTAAGTATATTTATCATCCATTATTTGTACGGAAATTTATATCATGCAACCTGGTGATGAGTAATTTTTATTTTCATCACACGTTTTAAGCATATTTATCATCCATTATTTGTATTTTCGACACAAATGATGAATGTACAAGATTGGTGGTGATTATGAATTCATAATGTCATCATTATCACTATTATTTTATATATTTATTATAATCATCCATGATGCATTATTCACCTGAGTTTATGATTACCAACTCTATACCAACCATCGGCTCTATTTATGTGAACATCAGGATTTATGATGTATCATGCGCTCAATATATAAGATTAGTAATAATTATAAATTTATAATTTAATATTCATCACTAATATCCTGTAAATTTATTATAGTCCATATTCAAGATATTCTTGTATATCAACCCTCCCTGCATCGGCACAATTAACATGCTAGTAGCCTTTACAAGCAACTCGAATACGGTAAATTAATTAATGAATTTGCATAAATAAATTTACTAATTTATTTAGGGAACCCAAATTATGGCTTACACCTTAGGCCCAAAGTATGTAGCGATCACTCCTTTAAAGTCGAGCCCCAAAGTTTACTTAGTGCGTAAGAAGCCCAGTTTATTAAATGAAAAATGAAAAATCATTCGGATGGAGATTATTCGGCTATTATTAGATACACCCGAATGTACATCGTACACCAAGAAATGAATATTTAATATAATAAAAATGCACATTTTTTAATTGAGTTTACCACTTTTTATGTGTTTACCTATATTATGAAAAATTGTATATTTATTACATTGAAATCGATACTTATCACATTGGAGCTGATTAAAAGACACACACACACACATCTGTGTAAATGAAGATTGATATTTGGCATAATGAAGATGAACAATTATCTAAATAGACATGAATATTTTTGTAACATCGAATATGAGCATTTTTATGCATGTTGCGTGTTTATAAATGTACATTTATATAAAAATTTATCACAACAAATATAAAAATTTATTTTGACGAAAATACACATTTAACACATTAAACATGTTCTTCCATATGAATATATGTTACAACATGCACACAAATATACCTAATAATTTGCCGAGATTATACACGACCAATTATTCGAAACGTATATTACTACTGTCCTACGTATAAAGTGGTGGATGAGAATTAAAAAAAGAAAGAAATAGATGATAACATTTGAATTTGACATTGTTTAAGAGCAAGCGAGTGTTTGAGCAAAATTAATATAATTTTTTCCAAAGTCAACTTGTGATTTACTGAGTTGGACTGTTATTTTTATAATTAAATATATATTTGAAAGATGAAGAAATGAACAATAAATAAATAATAATAGACATTTGTACTCAGTAGAATAAACATATATTTTTTCAAGGTTAACAACACTTATGCGTATTAAATTGCCAACAATTTCCCATTATACCAAACAACTTTCTCTCCTCCCATCACACGTTGGCACCTTCGCTCTCTCCGCACAACACAAATACGAACTCTGCAACTCTCCTACACTTCACCTTCTCTCTCCACAAACCCCGTTAATCTCAAATTCCACCAAAAACACTGCCTATATCTCTAAGAAAATCTTTCGAAACTACTTTCCATCGCAAAAGCCAATGAAATACTGCTATATTTTGTTCAGATTTTGCTCGAAGCAAGCAACTCGAGATTTGTTATCGCTCATAGTTACCGATTCAGAAGGTAAGAAATCAAAATCTTCTCTTATGATTGGAGTTTTTTAGCCTTTTAGACTGTTTTGAACATTGTTTTACCACGTCAAAATAAGAGTAATCTAATGGTGCAAGACTCCAAAATGAGGAGACCCGATCCCTTTGGCCGTTAATATCTGCGCCCAAAAAGAAACATCAGACGGGGATCCGGAAGGGTTTTTCGACGAACCCTTCGATGCATGAGTTATCGTCTCGAGAAAATTTGGTAGAGTAAGGACTTGATTAGAAAATTAATTACCTTGAATTAATTTCATACTTAAGTATTTATAGGCGTACTTTTTATAATTTCCACGAAATCAAGGCCATTATGCCAAGTCACCTAACTGGGCATAGTTAGAAAATTAATTATCTTGAATTAATTTCATACTTAAGTATTTATAGGCGCACTTTTTAGAGTTTCTGCGAAATCAAGGCTATTATGCCACGTCACCTAACTGGACCTATGCCCACTGCTCTGCCCCGAGCCATTCTAGGTAGTCGACGCCTTGTCCCGAACTCGGGTATAAAGCCCCGATATTAGGTCCAATGCATCTTCAGGTGAGCTCCTAGCTGATATTTTGCCTACCACAATCTCCAAGCCGTACCTAAGGTCCGAGGATTGCCCCGAGCCAAAAGGGTGATTCTGAGCTCTTTATCATGCCTGAGCTGGAATTAGTATCTGCCTTTTTTACCCCAAAACAATTAATCCTCCCCACTATGGTTACTTACTATTTGCAGAAGTGACCATAGTAATATACTGGGTTTCTCTCTCTCTCTCATTTTTTAACACTTGAGCTGAAAAACGTCAACCCTTCTCGTAGTACCGATCTGAGTACCATGAATTGGATCTGCATCAGGGGGTTTCTGACTCCCGAGCCATTACTCTGACTCAGTTAACCAACACATTCCCTTGCCTCGAGCTCAAACCACGAACCTTATGACTCTCGAGCCAATATTCTGAATTTGCTGGCTGACTTTTTTTCTTTGCCCCGAGCTCAAACCACGAGCCAATTTTCTTATACCCTCATCGACATTTGTACTTTCATGAAAAAAAATTATTTGGTGAAGGTTTAAGATACTATTGAATAGCAATAAGATAATTGACAGTTGATGATTGTAATAGATAAAATGCATTATACTAGTCTGAGATGGATTTGGACAGGTTGATTTATTGAGTGATTTTTAAATGTGTATAAAGCTATTATTCTTCAAAAAAATGAACTATCAAGAATCAATAGATAAACATAGAAGACATGCCATTAATAGAGAAGGTAAGATTTAATCTAACACATCAGAAACTCTACAAAGTGAAGTTTCAGAAAACAATCTAAATCTAACTAGCAAGTAAAAAAGCCACAACATAAGACATGCCATTCGAATGAGCTAAAAATACAACCCATGTTAAGAAAAATCCCACGAAATAACATTGATGATGTCTGGCACCATTAAATAACCAAGTGAAAAAAACATATAAATGCAGTACCACATACATTAATTTCAATGTCACAGTTAAGAAAAAAAATGATTAAAGCTTTAATCTTCTTCTTCAATTCTTCAGATATTGATTCAAAAAAATAAAATTGAAGTAATGCAATTGATTTAAGGGATAATTCCCATATGATACACTAAGATATACATTAACTCCCAATTAGTCATTTAATTTCTTATTTTTCCCATATAAGTAAAAGACATTCCATATAATCAAAAATCACATTTACATTATTGAAAATACCCCAAAAAGCCTAAGAAAACCTAATTTATATATGTATTTTTATATATATGGGGAAATTGATCTTGGTTTCATCATTCTCATCTCTCCCGTCTGGTCGAAATCCACCGTCTTCCACACGCCGCCGCCGTTTCGCCGCCACTAACCCCCTGGTCAATGGTTGCTATCAGAAACTACCTGGACAACGACAATAACAATCTCCCAATTATTTTCCCTCCGATCAACCACGAAAACCTTCACATTTCAACGGAAAAAATCCTTCAAATTCACGCTGATAATCAACCACATTCATTTTCGGACTCGGATTTGGATTCCGATTCGAACTCATCGACTTCGTTTTCTCCGTCGGATTCGAGCCCATCACCGCCTTCTCCCCTCATTTCAGTTTCAAATCTCACGGAGGGTCCGGCATCCGATGCGGCGCGGTGGTTCGATTCGTGGATGAAGATATTGTGTGCTAAGGTGCGGTTATTCTGCAGTAGCTTTATTTCATCGCGAGGGGTGTTTTTGACTTTTTGCTCCGCTGTATTTATGGCCGTTTTGATGGCGTTCCTGTATTTTCGGCGGAGGAGGAGATTAAGAGACGCAAAGGAGAGCAAGGGTATATTTTGCCCACCAACTGTTTGTGAAAATGACAATGAGAACATAAAGCTCTCAAAGTCTACATATTTTTAATCACTGTTGTCTCTTCTTAATAGGCTCTCTGGAACTGTAATTTGTAAAGTCAGTTTCATTTTTGATGCAAGATTGAAAAGGAAAAGTTTAATTCTCCAATTACTTGGCATTGTTAATGTTATTTTCATTTTCAGCAATTAAATTACTTTCTACTCTTGTGTAACAAAATTAGAGTGGTCCCAAGGTTATTGACTATGTTAGTGGGAACTTAATCTAGGGACAAATTATTCCCTCTCTCTCTAGTTTTTATTTTATTTTTTTGAAGAAAATCAATCAACTGTTGGATCAAATATCATGGATGAATCAAGTTTTACTGGCATTTCAAAGAGTTCCAACTAGCTCCACTCCATAAGCCGGATTCTATAAAGTCATCGTTATAAAGTTCGTGTTTCTTTGAATTGAAAATATAGTGATCAAATACCATTATCTTTTAGTAGTAGACATGTTACACTAGAAATAATATTGCATTGTACAAAGTGATTGTTGCTTGTCCCGACTTATAATTTGGGGGAGAAAATTATTGTTTTTAGATGGCCAAAAAGTCAGAATGAGATAACAATTTCATCAAAAAAGATTCACAACGTAGTATGGAATTTGATGACGTAATATACGTAAATATGTAATTTTATGAAATTAATAGTATGAAATTCGACAATTTAGTATGAGATTCCACAATGTAGTATAGAATTCCACAACGTAGTATGAAATTTTATAAATGTAGTATGGAATTTCCACAACGTAGTATGAAATTTTATAAATGTAGTATTGAATTCGACCGAAGTCCGGCGACAACGTAGTATGAAATTTTATAAATGTAGTATGGAATTTTCACAACGTAGTATGAAATTTTATAAATGTAGTATGGAATTCGACAACGTAAGTATGAAATTTTATGAATGTAGTATGGAATTTTCACAACGTGCTATGAAACTTTATGAATGTAGTATGGAATTCGACCGGAGTCTGACGACAACGTAGTATGAAATTTTATGAATGTAGTATTGAATTCGACTGGAGTCCGGTGATTAATATGGTATTATGAAATTAATATGAACCTTATTTGAGTTAAATTTGGGGGAAAAATAAAACATGTTAGTAAGGATAAATTTGTACTTTTATGTATTTTGATTAAATGAGAAGTTGAATGAGTAAATGAGAATCAATACTTTTCAATGGATTTTTTGGGAATAAATATCTTCCTATTGGAGTAAACGGGAATTGTTCCTTGATTTAAAGGAGTAAGCCCACCTCTGAAAACTGGGAAAGAAGTTTACACTGTGACCATATGGTTTCAAATATCGATAGTTCAAAAGAGACGACAGAGGAATATTTTTTCAAATTTACTGTTCAGGGGTGAGAGTACATTTCATTTAAAATCTTTTTTTTCCCATAACTTCTCATACCATACCAACCCACTAAAACTCTTTTTGGTATATTCAAATGTAAATTTTTTTATTGCAGGGGTTTTCGAGGTCCGGTATCCTCGAAGAAACTTCAATAAACCTATCAACCTTCCCCAGTTCACAATATCCGGTCCTAATTTGGTTACCTCTGAAAAAATAAATCACTCGTCGACAAAATTTAAGATTTTCTACCTACCCCAAAAGACAGATAATGACATCAAGAACCATTGGAACACTCACTTAAAATAGAAGCTCAAGAGATTTCACTTAAGTAAAAAAATAAAAAAAATATTTAGAGTAGTTGGCATCATACCAATATCGCTTGCCAAATCAGCTCCTTAGTGTTGTCGTGCACATTCTTCCAAGTATCTATCATGATTCTGGCCTTTTTTTGTCCTAAGACACCAAGGTAACTGATAAAGTTGTCGATACTACCCTTGTTGGGTCCACTAGACTCCAAACGACGATCAAATTCAACCTTCACTTTACCCGTATTTTTCAAAGTAAGCCTTGTCATTCGTGTCGACTTGCGACCACTTCTTATACGGGCTTACTAAACTAAAGGCCCTGGTTGTTCGGAAGAGTGGAGATGACCATCATCTCCAATGTCACCGTCCATGCCTGTTTACGCAACAAAATAAATGATGTCAGTAAATCAAAGATGACTAATTATTTGCACTTGTTGAAATTGGTGAAAATAATTAGACAAATAATCTTAGTGATTAACGTGTATTTGTCTTGATTTAAGTTAGTACTTTATTTAGTTTTTATTATTGTTTTAGGTATAAGTTGGATAAAATGAGCTTATTTTCGTATTATCTTATCTCCAACTTATTTTATTATATTTATTTAATTTTATGTTTTTTTAAGTGTTTTGAGGTATTTAGGTTTGGACGTAGTCAAGGTTGGGCCAACGATTGGAGTTTCGGCGAAAACGGGGCACGATTTGAAGAATTTAGAATTGCAGGCTTTCTAGAACGTATTTTAGCTGTAACCGTTCTAATAACCCTGGTAGGCCAAGCCCTGCCGAGCACTGCCGAGACCTGCCGAGCGCTGTTGAGACTTCCTGCCGAGTCTGTCGGACGCTGCCGACCACTGCGCGCCATGCCTGTCGAGCCCGCTGAGACCTGCCGACCACGCCTGCCGAGCGCTGTCGGCCGAGCCTGTCGAGCGCTGCGCGCACCGGCCGAGCTGCGCGAGTCAACGCCGAGTCATGATCCGCGTCAGTGGACGCAACGTCGACGCAACTTGCACGCAACTTGCTGAAGCGTCGATGTCAACGCACCCAGTCGACGCAACTTGCTGAAGCATCGATGTCGACGCACCTGCCCAGTTGACGCGCACGCCCAGACAGCACCGACGCCGAGCACCAGCACGCGTTAGTCGACGCACTGTCGACGCGACGGCCCAGTTTCGTGATTTTTAGGGTTTCTTGCGCGCCAAGACTGACAATAACTATATAAACCCTTCATACTTCGGTTTAAAGAGACAACCACGACCCAAAACACTTACCTAGGGTTGAGAAACCAATTTTCAAAACCCTACAACATATTCTAAAGATCTAAGTCGAAGATTCAAGGTCCGAAGCACCAAGACGAAGACGTTCGTTCAAGCTCCGATTTCTCGACCAAGATCAACCATCTACAACCCGATTTCCCAGCAATCTTTCAYCACTTTTTAGACATTAATAAGTTCTCTAAACTTTAGTTATTTTTTTAGATTAATTCTTAGTTAATTTATGTTTTTAAGTATTTATTGCTTTCCGTTTGATAATTAYAATCGTTTGAACCATTGAATCGCTGAAGCTTTGAACCTTAGATTTCGTTTTTAATAATTAATTAGTTGCTTCGTTTTACCTTCGTTCATGCTTGGTGATGAGATTGTTCATGCTTAGTTCATTTATTGCTTATGCTTGGTTAATTAGTTTATAATATGCAATTGCTTGGGAATTTTAGAATTAATTTTGTTCTTGAGAATTCATATGCTTGATAGTCGTAATCGTAGTCAATTCATGCTAGTTAATTATTGTTGGTTATTTAGTTTAATCTAATTAGTTCAAGATAGTTAGTTATTGCTTTTTAATCTCGTAGTTATAATTTTCAAAAACCAAACTTATACAAGTTCTCGTGTTAAACATTGTGATTAAACAAACATTAAAAATTCCGAACGTCAGTCCTTGAGAGACGACTCGAGTTAAGATTGCCAAACCTACACGCGATCCCGTTATTTTGCGGGCGAGCTATTAAATTTCTGACAATTATTTATAAAGTAGGCACACGTAAAAGCTTGAATCAAAAATTGGCGCCGTTGCCGGGGACTGAAATAGGTTTTGATAATATTTGTTCGTGTTATTTTATGCTTTTCCGTTTATTTGTATAAAGGTTCTTTGTTTGCCACTCGATGCGTTGATGTTGTTTGTTGTTGATGCTAGGACGTCGAAGTCTTAGAAATGAACTTGCTATATATATAGACAACATCGAACGAGTTGAGAGACCGAGAAGACTCTTTCATTCCCCCGACGCAATTAATCGTAATACAAATTCGGCCAACATGTCAAACACTACCCCTATTGGAGGCCGAGGACCAGGAGGAAGAGGAGGAGGACGAACGAATGGTGGCCGAGGGCAAGGAAATAACAATAATACCCCTCTATGATATCAACCATATGGGATGCCACCTACCGATGATATAAATTTTGGAGACCCACAAGACGAAAATCYTCAAGAAGATCCACCGATTCTTGATCCTAATCAAGCGCATAACGACGGAAACAACTAAAGGATCAATAATGAAGAGAATCAAGAAGGAAACCAGTTCCTCAATAATCCAAACAACGGGGAGCCCCAAGGCCAAGATAATCGTCAAGCATTGATTCAAGGAAATCAAGTCAACCGTCCACAACACTTTAGGAATCGAGCGGAAGCTCGAGCATACAATGCTCGTGCAAACGAGGAGTTCTTACGCAACCAAGTTGGTAATGGCGGGCCCCAGCCCCAAAATAACCAACAACACAATGAGAATTTAAATCAAGAGCGAGCGCCGAACCGTTTCCAAAATAGACGAGGAGGACGGCAGTACTATGATGGTGAAGACGACGATGCACTAGACGATGAATATGAGGATGAGAACGAGTTTAACGAAGATAATTACTATGAGGATAGGGACAATTTTGGAGGAAGACGTGCGAATTTTGGAGGAAGACATGCTCCTCGATATCAAAACATACGAAAACAAGGTGATCTCGCATGTCCAACCATTGGACCATATAACTCAGCAATAGTTTTAGGCCAAGAGGCTTGGAACTACAACTTGAAGACCGACGATTTGAATAGACTACCTTCCTTCTATGGTTTGCCGAATGAAGACCCACTTGAGTTCGTTCGAGAATTTTACATAGCACTATTTGGGATTCAAGATCGAGGACTCAGTGAAGGACAGCTTAGAATGAGATACTTCCCTAGTACCCTGAAAGATAAAGCGAAACGATGGTTCAATCAATTACAACCTAACTCCCTAACGAATTGGGGGATGGTTTACAAGAAATTTGTGGGAAGATTTTACTCAGCCCAAACYACAACAAAGTTGAGGAGGYAYATTTCCAACTTCGAMCAATTGGYTGGCGAATTYTTTCACGAGGCYTGGGATCYTTTTAAGGAACTTCTCAATGCATGTCCACACCATGGTAACAATGATGAAATGGTCAACAATTACTTTTATGAAGGATTATTGCCAAATTTCCAGCAACAAGTGGAGACACGAGCAGTAGATTTCGGGGGCTTAACCGCGGAGGAAGAACAAGGTCTTTTCAAATCAATAAGTGATAAGTCGAGGCAAACAAGTTCAAGGCCTCGAAAAATTAGAGTGAATGAGGTTTCAGTTGTGCTAGCGGGGGAGGACAAGATCGATAAACTTACAAAGCAAGTGGAGTTGTTGACGAGCATGATGATGAAGCAACAATCGCAACAATCGCAACCTTCCCATGAAACATGTGGAATATGTGGAGCGTTTGGACATGGGGCAAATGCATTTCAAGTAATTTTCGAGGATGAAGGGGACGTCGAGGTAAACGCCATCGAAAACTTGAAATCCAATAATTCGAGACAAAAGTTTACCTATACTAATGGCATTCGCGATCATCCAAATTTGAAGTATGGTCCTGGGAGTCCAAACTATGTGCCAATGCCCAAACAAACTGACCCTAAATATTTAGCACCACCACCAACAACCAAGGCGCAAACAACAAGTTCGGCCCAAGTGAACGATCAACTATTGGTTTGGCAACAAAATCAAGTGGTCGAGACGCTCAAAAATCGAGATGGACTTGAGAAGGTGAACGTACGACTAGACGATCTTTCTAGCAAGATGAAAAATATGGAAAGTTTACCCAAGCAAGTGAATGACCTCACGAATGCGGTACGAGAAATTTCTATAAGCATGAAGTTAATGGAGAAGACGATGGGACAATTTTTGGTTTCCATTGCAAAATTGGAAAAGGCAAAGGACAAATTTCCGAGTCAAACGGAGCAAGCCTCCGCCATCAAGGTCCTACGAAGTGGAAAAGTGGTTGATAATGGAGTAGAGATATAAGACGAAGGTGAAAAGGAGATGATAAAAGAAGGTCAATCTAAGACGATGGACAAGCTACATAAGACTGCAAATCCTTACGTACCAGAAGCGTTGAAGGGGAAGCTTACGAGCAAAAACAATGATGAAGAGCTTAAGAAGAAATATGAAAGAGTTCCATTTCCAAGTCGCCTACAAACGGCAAAGGAGAATAAGAAGTTCATGGAGCTTTATAACTTGCTGAAGAACGTCAACATCAACCTTCCTCTTTTGGATGTGATCAAAACGATGCCGGCATATGTGAAGTTCTTCAAGGAGCTTGCCACAAGACATAGGCGTTCGGAGACAAATCAGTACGTTCATCTAACGAAGGAGGTGAGTGTGCTATGCAAGCAACCACTGCCTACGAAGGAGAAGGATCCTGGAAGCTTTTGTGTCAATATTACATTGGAGAATGGGCAACAAGCGCGCGGAATGCTTGATCTTGGCGCGGGAATTAACTTGATACCGCATTCCCTTTATAAGCAAGTTGATTTAGGACCATTGAAGCCGACAAGGATGTGTCTCCAATTAGCGGATCGTTCAACTCGTCAACCATTGGGAATTGTTGAAGACGTTTTGGTGAAAGTAGGAGAGTTAATAATTCCGGTAGACTTCGTAGTGCTGGATGTTGGAGAGATGTCGAGTGAGGACAAGGGGCATACTATTCTTTTAGGCCGTCCATTTTTGTCTACCTCCCATGCAGTGATTGATGTGAACAAAGGGAGGATGAGCATGTCTGTTTTGGGAGAGACGGTTACTTTTTCTTTGCGAGATGTGAATAATTGCCCTGCGCCATTGATGGAAGAAGAAGAATGTTCGTTCGTTGACCCGGTAGATGCATGCGTCTGAGAGCTTAAGAGCATAACGGTTTTGGACGAGATGAAAGTCGAGGATGCTGATGATTTTCTAAGTGGGGAGGAGATAGCCGAGCTATTTGGTATTGATTTTCGTGACATTGGAGCGGACCTTGTGACTATGGACCCCAACGAAACATTTGAGAAGGAGTTTCAAGCGAGTGACATGGTGGAGTTAGGTGATCCACCGCAAGTTGAGTATTGATCGTTGAGACGCGTCAAGCATGCGACGTAAAATGTTGTGCTTCTTGGGAGGCAACCCAAGAGTTAGTTTTTCTTTAATTTTTATTTCAATTTTTTAGTTTATTTTTGTTTTTATTGTGTCAATTGTCGTGGTGCATTTATGTGTGTGTTAATGTGCAGAAAATCCGATTTTACGATTTCATCTCCGCCGATCGAGGTCGCAATCCGACCCAATTTAGCCGCAATCCGGCAACCTTTTGATGAGCCGCAATCCGGCCGATTCAATTCCACACGATGTGCCACTGGGCACTTGCGCGCAACACAATTGACTACAATCGCTTTTAATTCAAGACAATTCCAATCACGAGTTCAAGAC